>JARQTI010000438.1:128538-246849 GCA_030142655.1 Trachelus tabidus | reverse complement strand
AGGTGATTCCTTATCGAGTACTACTTGGCGGGTCCGTACATTTCTTGATATAAATTTTCGTTCATTATGCCAGTCATTAAACTGAAAACCAATATCAACTTTCTATATACAGCTTATTAACAATAACTCGTCAAAAATAATCACGGTAAAAGCTTAATAATAAATATATAGTTTTAGGATACTATTAGTACGTTCAATGTAAGTACTTTCGAATTCCTGGCACGGACCCGCCAAGTAGTACATTCAGTGTATATCTAAAAACAGATTTAATGAGTCTTATTAAGAAAGAATATAAAAAAATTCTAACTCGTATTTAATTCCATGAAATTTTTCTGTTCCATGAAAATTATCCTGGGTCGATTCAATTTCCATTTTCCAGGCCGAGGAATTGATTACATTTCGGGCAGTAATGGTTAGCTGTCTGACAAGAGTTGATGCAATAAGGACAGGGAACGCACAGCCAACATCTGAAAACGAAAAATGTTGATCTAGTTACATTCAGCTGTTGAATGGCATATTTGAGTTTTTTAAGCTCGTGCTATTCGTAAAATTCCAATTTTGTTCTATGAAATGCTACCAAATGCAACTTACCCAAATATGCACAATATTAATGCTATCACATGTGTCCTGGTATTAGACTTTCTATTAATTTTTGTAGTAATATCACTCTCGCAGTAGGGACATGTCATGTGCTGTGGTTCCGATCCGTAAGAGACTATGTGTACAGCTATTGTTTTTGAAAAAGCATAAAAATTATTTTCTAAGCAATGTGGAAAATGTAGCGCAGGAAAAATATTACTCGAAAAGACTGAAACAGTGATAGAAACGATAGTTAATTTACTGTTTGTACGCTATTAACTTTTTTCTCTACTGTTAAGAAAAAAATATTTCGTTTCTTTTCAAGGTTCCATTGTGATATCTGATGAATACGATGGAAGACTTACTCTGCTGAGGTTGCGATGGTAAGAAACCAGGTGGTGGTGGTGCAAAATTTGGCGGTACTGATGCCTTCATCTCCATACTGTGTGAGTAAATTGAAACTGTGGATTTATTTAAAAATTAATAAAACTTCAATGCTTTCATCAGTGTTAAGCATATGAATTGACTTATAAAGAACATCTTTGTCATTATCGACTAGATTATGCAGTTTGAATATATGTGTAGTAAACTACAAGATCTTATATAAAGATGGACTTATATACTGACCGACCATCATTATATAATAACAAGAAATAATTCTTTCACTTGCTATAGTTCTTATCAAATCCAATACTGTCACGTCGCGATAAATTATAGTATGTAATTCTAAACTCTTAGTTCATCGAAATGTTTTTCACTGCTATTTATAATAATTGTCTAAGTATTATTAACATCTAAGTAGCACAATACCTGTACACTGGGTGTTGTTGAAATTAACGGAGTCCAAATGTGTAGTGCACGTTCACTTCGATCGACGAGTGAATGGAGCATCCTATTTGTATAGACTGATAGGAGATTCTGATTAAAGATTATTATTATCTGTAGCTGTGACGTTTAAAAATCGATACATAAAGATACGTACGATTAACACGTTCACGCCGGGCTGTACCACTGGTGGCTCACAGCTAGTTCAAAATACTATGTATATAAAAAATGCGGCGGGGTGAACGTGTCAATAGTAGTCACTTTCTATTTGGTTCGTCCTGTGCCATACTATTGGCACAATTATATATTTTAATTAGACAGAGATCACGAATTTTTTTTATTAATCTGTATCATGAGATTAATACCTGATAAGGAAGCGATGGTTTTACAGAGATTTTCATTTGATAAGGGATTTTTCATATTCATTTTTATCTTTCGTGTTATATGACCTTCGATAAAAAATGTAATGTAACGTAACCTACACCTTTTTTCGTGCATAATCGCCGAAGATAACGATTTGATTAGATAATCGTGATCGATGATTGCTGTATATAAGATGTTATGGAAACCCACGTTATAAATAGACATATACGTTATAAGTACACTATTACTGTTCAAGCGATATTATAATTATTCATTTAAGATCGAAAGGAATGTATTTTCCCCAGAGTAAAATCTGAATCAAGATTATAATTCAAAATTAAAACATTGTTTCGGATCGTTTGGTGAGGTCGTTATAGAAAATAAAAACGAAAAACGCCCATATTTATTATTTACACATTTGTGTCGATAACATAATTTTATTCACGCAATAAAAACTTTACATAATAATATTATATAATAATGTTTTTTAGGTATATCGGTCATGCAATGATATTCATATTATATTTATTTTTTATAATAATATTATATCCATCACTATTAAAAGTAGTTTTTCAGATGGTATTTTGTTGTTTACCTCCTCGTGCATATGCGTAATGCGCAGGTTGTATTTCATTGTCATATGTCTTATACAATATTAGCTGTCGCAATAGAAATCGTATTTCTCTTATTATGTGCACACACTTTTTTTTTGGTATCTCTCCCTCTCGTCACTTTTCTTTTTATCTCTACCCTCCATTTTCATTTAATCTACTACTCCTAAAAAAATATAGTACTGAAACAGCCCGTAGGCTTTTTTTTATTAGTGACAAACCAAGGGACCCGGTGAGAGTCTGGATGTAAATGAAGCGTTTCTCGAACCGACATCTCGTATTTTCAAACGATGCGTGCTTCTATTTTCCGTTCGTCTTGAAAAATTATTTCGACTGACGAATTTACCCGCGCGAAATTCATGCTACGTGAAACGTCCTGTACAATCGGCTCTGCGCGATAATTAAATCTGACCCGCTATCAATGTTGTAGCCGTGAGCTTTGGTCACCATGTTTATTTTTTGTCCTTTTTTTTTTTTATAATTATCCGCTTTCAATCCCGCGTCAATTCGAATTCGCATATGTCAGGTGCCCCTGTAGGTATATAGATTTCCAGTTTCAGTCTGTGGCAGTCTAAAGTCCATCGAAGATATATATTCTAACGAATTCACTTTTCGCCCTACTTGTTCTTACAACGTTCGTCCTTGCGTTTCTTTCCGTTCGATTTCAAAGGATCCTTTCCGTCTTGTTCTCGCGAAGACGCGAGAATTAAATGGCGAGTGTGAAGTAAGAATCAAGCTTTATGTTCGTGTACGGAAAGTTTTTCGAAAATATTTCTCCGAAAACAGTTCTCTGCGAGATATAATTCTGCGAAAAGAATAACTCGCTTGGTTTTAGTAGAGTCCAGCTATACACAGATCGATTCTGGATTGTGCTTGGAAAGAGTTAGGCTATAGGTTAGGTTAGGTTAGAATGCCAGTGATTCTCATGATATTGTAGATAATTAAAAATCGTCGGAAGAATTGTACCTCTCGAAGAAGTGTTTCGAAGAATTGTATCTTTCGACGAATTGTTTTCGAAGCGTTATCTTCGAAGAACTATTTTCGGAGAACTGTTTTCGGATAACTAACTATCGAAGAATTTTCTGTAAAGCTTTATTTTTTATTTATTTTTTTTCCCCCTTTCGTTTCCATAGTGAGTGGTTGTGCAATTACTTACTTCTATTCATTATGTAAGATCGAAGAATGAACTGTTCTTATCGTTAATACATTTTTTTTCGGTGAGATCCTCGATGAGCACACTTCTTCGTGTTTTTAGGTATAGATGCCCATACGCGTCTTGTCTCGCTCGAGCATATGTGTATAGTATATAGATATACGCGACGTATCAACGTGTCATTCATTTCCCGGTGACTATTTTTTCAATTGTTTACGATGCCTTATTAACATTGTTTTGTATATAAATATTCGTCATTCGTGTATCTCTGGAAGTGCGGACGCCATATTGTTCTTTCTCATTGTGTCTATCGTCATATGAATTAACGTTACTTTAAGAAGTTCACGTGTACCCGTGCGTGTTATCAACGTGTACCGTCATCCAGTTATCACTGGTCATTAACGTATGTAATCCGTAGACACGTCGATTGGCAATACCTATATATATATATATCTATATCTATATCTGTCGGTCCATTTAATTATCTCTTTTATTTACACAGACAAAAGTTAGCGTTATAATCGAGGATGACGGCATTGTTCTCAGTGACGTCATCATAGCTATTAATGTATTATAGTACCTAATGACAATGATTGAATCATTGATAAATAGTTATAAATTAACGTCACGATGATTAGATCAGAAAAAAGGACTATCGATTGATCATCAAAAATTCATTAATAGCGCGGATGGCGTCATTGGCGAATCAAATTTTTCGAATTCTCTTAATGCGATTTTCTTTCCTAATATCCGTAACGATGTCATACGTGTCGTTCGGAAATACGTTTAATAGTGCAGCTGTAATATAAAAAAGAAAATGTATTCTTACAAAGTACCGATTGAAATGCAAAAAGGCTGTTGAGCGAACGGATCAACAGAAATCGAGAGTGGATGTACGAGTAATAATAATAATGAAGACTAACATCAATGATAAACGCACACAGAATATGGAAGAATATGAAACGTTGCATCACCAGTCGTGTAGAGTATCTCGAAGTATGAAAATATTACGGTGTCAGAATACGAGTATCGTAACAATTGGCGAAGGACGTTAATTAGTATTAATATAATAATCGAGGGCCCGACTGCTAAAGGTATCGTACGTCTAATTGTAATTTGAACCGCAAACGATTAACGCAGCGCACTGGTTCTCACATATCCATATAAGTATATATATACCGTATAAAAATGACATGGCGCCCGCAAATTTGTCCTGTCCCATTTTTTGTTCATGTAACGTTATTTAATAAACACGTAAATAAATTTCCTATGCCTTGTTTTTTTCGCAATCTAATGTAGGTGTAATCCTAACCTAAATCTCATCCGATCCTGTACCGTGTGCCTTTCGTGTCCTCATTCCCAATTATATATATATATTATAGTTCATAAGGGAGCATATAGGTATGTAACATATGCCTGTACATGAACACGCATATGCATACGGGCGAAAGGGAAGTGCACGCACTTTGGCACGCTATGAGTATGTATTTCTATATATGGTTGTGTATATATATATACATACTGTATATATGTATATATATATGCTCTCATATCTGCGAGAAAGCATGTGCACTCATTTTGGAGAATGTTTCTATAGTCATATGTATACATACGTATATGCATGCACTTACATATAATATATGTATATATTTATTTATTTATTTATATATAATTTTGTATTATACTCGTGTGCACCTAGACTTCATCTTGTTAAAAGTATTATTTAGAATATTATTTCAATGAGCAAGTAGACTAGTGTACTGTTGCTCCGCTTCCGTTTATCCATTATCCATATGTACGGTTCGTCCGCCGTTTTTACACTGTTTACGTCTATTTAGTAAATCCGTGTCACGTGTGTTTTCCTTTGCATCTTTCGTTCGTTTAATATATATAATGGTAATAGATTTCTCACGCGGTCCTCCGTTCATCTCGCACGCTGATCCAGTAGTGCATTGTTTAGCTGTTTTCTTTTTTTGGCTTTTCTTTTCATCTCAGTTACTTATTGCGACCCGTTCGAACTCTAATTACCAAGTGTAGCGTTTTATTAACGTTACTGAATCTTAATCGCGCAAACTTACGATATTATTTACAGCGACGTCTGCCAGTTCTTTTTCGCAACGTCTCGTACAGTCTGGTTTCGTTCAGCTCGATTCCCGCCACGTGTGCATGTCCGTACTATTTTCACATTGGGTTTAGCTCTAGTTGAATTAGTATGTCTATATGTTCGGCAATCGAACCGTAATACGTATCGCGCGAGCAAATCGGACATCGGGTGACAATTGTGTATGATTTGCAATTGTGTTGTACGGTTTGCAATAATATCGCGTATGGCGGTTTTCACTCTATGCGATTTATATGAAATTTTCGTTGTACGTTTTTTTTCTTGTTATGGGCGATGGTATCAATTCGACTTTTTATATTGGAATTAGTACACGAATTATTTTTATTTTCATCATTTAACGATATTCTGCACTAGTTAATCGTTTTTTATGAGGTTGGGACAATATTTTGACATTTAATTATTTTTTGTAGTTTTTTTGTTTAGTAGCTACGGAACGCAGAGACGAACGTCACGGATTTGCTCGCGGGAATATGTCGAGCCGTTTCATTTCTGTTTTTGACAATAATTCTTCGACGCACTAAGGGTTGCTATTGTTTGGAGTCTCTTTTACTCGTGACTGCTTTTCATTTTCGTGTTCAATGTCTTTTATCTCTTTTTTCTCTCTTTTCATCCCCTTTTCTTTCTTCCTTCCTCGTTATACGGTATCTGTTCGGGGGATGGGCGATTCAAAAAATGTTCAGCTAGTGGCTATTTATATATAATACCTATATGCGTTCGACTTGATTTCAATTGTCTGGACACTTTTCGTCTTTCTAGCTTATGGGGGGATGTTACGGTGGTGGGATAGTAATATTATCTGACGCACTGCACACTCTAATATCAGTAATTATGTCGCGATTTACAGTAAGCGGCGCGCAAGGTACGACTGATCGATTAAAAAAAAAAAGTAATATTCATCGTCAAAATATTCAAACTTTATCAACTGTATAGTCCATGGTTAAATATGTATATGCACTGGTAAAGAACTCTGAAGAAGCAAAGAAAAAAGATTTTAAAAAAACCATTTGCCACTCGTAATAAAACCTTGCACTTCATAAATATTCACAATTTATTTGATTTGCAAAAAATTCACGCCTAGTATCGAAACAAAAAAAAACGATTATACCAACCGTCGATCTTTTTATTGGTCGCTCGATCTGATTTTATTGGATAATAAATACACGAGCGTGCACGGGTCGTCGAATCGATGTTGAAATTACGCGAATCATTTGTATTTCGTGTTAAAGTCAAACGGTCCAACGTGCAGTTGCGCGAGTGTACCCACTGCGTATCGGTACGTTAAACGTCACATAAAACGTACACGTTAAATACGCAATAAGTTCGTCGTGATGTAACGGCGGGCCGTCGTATAGTGTTCTATGTGGAAAAAGACAGCAACTATAATATTGAGGTGGCAGTACCGCGAACCTCTAAGGGCGATTTGAGCAACGTTATTGGGCGTCGTAGGAGGCCTCACTGTCGTCAGTAGAAATAACAGTAGTTTAACTTCGCAAAAAGAGGATTCGCGTGGAATCGATAAAATCGGAAATTCACGTAAGGCACTCCCAGAGCCTTTAATCATCGTTATCTTCGTTATCTTTCATTATATATATATTTTTGTGGTTTCGTTTTTTTAAAATCACTATATTATTTTTGTCTTTTTTTTCTGGCTTATTTTTTACCCCCTTTTCTCTCTTTCTCCTACTTCCTCTTCTTTTTTTTCGTGGATAGCGGAGAGATGCTAGTCTATGTTTTTTTTTTAATTTTTCTTTCCATAAAAATATCACCGTTTCTTCGACGCTAGCTGTCCTCTCGCGAGTTCACTATCTTTTTTTCTGTTTTTAATAAGAATTTGAAATTTACGCGCGTCCGAGAACCGAAGTAATGTATTTCTCAGGAGACGAGTCGATTTATTCTAAGAATGCGATTAGGGGGGGGGGGGAGGGGCCACATCGTTTCTCAAATATTCTGAAATTCTTTTCTTTATTATATATATCACCGTTGCGCCTGGCTGAGTGTGTTGCGAATTTTTCTACGTGTAATTTAGTGTGCGTTCTTCTGCTTGTGTCTCTTTTTTGCAACAAACTATACGTCCATCTGTGTTCGTCGTGTGTATACGTGTGAGTGTGTGTCTACGAGCGTGCAATTGTGACTATGTAACATCTATATATGTATATATGCTATATGCACAGGGTGTTCCTTTTTAATTTTACATTAAAGTGCTATCGCAATTGTGATAAAAGGATTTCGAATTAAAATCAGTATAACAGGGTAGCAGGAGTGTATGATATTAAAGCAGACAATGGGAGGTGAAGAAAGTTACGAGAATCAATGGGATAAGCTTAAGATGTTATTTAAGATAGAATATATGTATATATACATAGACACTGGTGCATTGGTTACAGGAACAGTCGGTATATCTCCGAGAAAATCGAAATTTCTTTTTTATTCCTCTGTCGCGATTCACTCTTTCGTTTTGGAAAAACACAAAGATTGAAGGCAAATTTTATTTTCATGATCGTTATTAGGAAATTAAAAAGTTGATAAATTTTCATGTCGAACTGCATAATTTTTTAATATCTGTTGCACCTCATTACTCAATAAAAATACTGACAGATTGGAGAGTCGAATTTGAAGAATTTTTGCAAAATTTTCGTGTTCCTCGGTATTCTGTTTCGTTATGTCTGCCACATTGAAATGCGTATTATGAGTGTTGTGTATCCTTTGAAATTCAAATTTCCTATACGCTGACATATATTTTCATTAACGTTTCCCAAATCCTTTGTCGAATAATTTTTTTCGTCATAGTGTGCGTAAAGTATGCGTTTTTGGCCAACAAGGCCAAAACGCACACTATGACGAAAAATAATGTTCGCACCGCGGGCGTACAACTGTACACATTTGGGTGATCGCGCGACCCTCGGGCGCGTTCAATCACCCGCCGGCGTAAAGTTATTTATTACGCCCATGGTACGAAAATAACTATTTTCCAACAGCATATATATGTCGTGTGTGTATATATGTATGTATTCATTTTTCCTTTTATCTCGTGACTCGATTCTCACAGAGGATCCGAAGCGACTATACCGGAGAGTGGGGTAGGGTGGGTTGTGCGTTAATAACGTGAGACATCGAGGAGACGCGTCGAACGATGTTAATGATAAGGAGTATGTCAATATAATGATAATGATACTGATATTGAGGTCGTTTAACGATGAATTTAACTCGCGCGACATATAATCATTAATTTCGTATCACACTATAGAAAACATTTTTATTTCTTCGAGGCTGCCTAGCGATGGATACTTCTCTATCAGAATTTTTTTCAATTCCCTCCTAATCTTTTATTTATCCGATTTCACCGAGCTTTCCCGAGTCCGCGTGTTACGATATCTCAAAAAAAAATTCATCCTAAACGCCAAGGTTCATTTTTATGGAGGTTTATACTTTCTTTAAGAGGAACGGACGAGATCTTTGAAGACAATCTTAGCGTTTTGTGTGTGCACTGTCGTTTTTTTAAACTTTTTAATTTGCTCTTTCGCCAATTCGTGTCGGATCTTTTTTCGGTTGTCTGTTTCCTATTTTTTCGTTTTATCTTTGATAATAGATTACAGGTTCGTTCTGATAAGTCTAATTCATTTAATTATTTTGACAAACCTGTTATTTCAGTTAGAATACGGATTTTCAGGATCGACACGATCGTGAACCGTATCAGAGCAGTCTGTTCGATTATGTAGTTTATTCGGGTTTTACAAAAAAAAACGACCTTATTGCGCATGCTCGCGAGAGCTCATAAAGATTTGCCAGTACCTTTCGCAACCCGATTTAAACGTTTAAGATCGACAGAATTTTTTATTCATCTTTTAGTTTTCCAAGAATCCTTTAAATCTGTATGGTCCTCTTTCGAAATTCACGAGTCACTCCAGCACGTGACTGCTGATCTCGTATTGATTTAAAAAGAAAAAAATGAAAATTTTTAAATTATTTGAGCTTCTCTAACACCTAAAAACGATACTGATTTGGAACGGATGCGATAATCACTGACAAAACGAAAGAGACTCTCGCTGATTAATCTGCAAAATCTCGGCCAGTTTTCCTTGAGGATGAGGAACTTCCATAAAATACAGACCCCAGATTCGTACACATAATATACACGCAAACATTCTTACAATATATAATTATTCACGAAATCACTCGCCCAATATCTAATCTCTAAGCTATATACGTTTAAATAACGTGTTTCGTACAAACAGACGTCATCCCGCTCATCGTCCATCTTTGGTATTTTTTTTCTCTTTTTTTCCGACTTTACAGTGGTAATAATTGTTCAAGATGGTGCCCGATCTAAGGGGGATGTTTAATTTTAACTTTATATGTATATACTACATGCAGTTAATATTAAATTCATTTTAGAATTTGGTACTCTTGAAACGACTCATCACATCTTTCGCCTTGTTCGTATCCTTCTCGTATATATATATATATATATTATTTTTATTCGGTAATAATAGTAATAGTATCGTGTAACTGTACTTTATTCACATAACTTATTACGTTACAGTTTTATTATTAAAAAGGTGCGTGGTTGGCGAAGGGGGTGGTGGTGGGGGGTGGATTTGAATTCCAAAGCGGTGAAAGGAAATTGTATTAGAGAAGGAAAAAAAAAACAATTTTAATACAAATGAAATCATCGTTCCAATATATTCAGCTCTTGATTTGACAAGTCGAGGATATTTGACCGAATATCTCATTAGGAAATAAAATCCTCGGTTAAATTTTCTACTTGTCCTATTAATTTAACATAACCTAGAGTATCGGACTTTTTCAAGTTCTTGCGTCATATTTTCGAATTATCGATTCAGATAATCCGATAATTTTTCGGAGAATGAAACGAAAAATTTTGTATTAAAAAAAAGGCGGAAACGCAAATTGAATTTATATACGCACGATTACCAGTTTATAACATTGATTTTCCTTTCAACATTTTGACACGCGGCCCCCCTCGATACCGTGTGATAATAAATTTCCTTAAATCGGCATTGTTTTTTCTTTTTTTTTTCCAATTTAAATCGTATTAGATTTTTGCACGTGTGTCGAATTTATAATAATCAGTGTATCATGTGGTATTTAATTAATCATATACTTACAGGACTTACAGTTACGTTATATTGCGATCTGTAGTGAATAATGCTGCGTGTGTTGGTTTTTATTAGGTACATACTTAATTTCATTCACGAGTATAGATAAGTAATTAACGTCACTTCTCATCCCTCTCGCGCTTCCGGTTATATTTTAATCTCGATTTTTAAATTGTTAGTTTAAACTTTTATTAATGTACTCATTCAATACCACTACTCTGTATGTTAGTTTATATTGTTTAAAATCTCTCTCACTTTCTCTCCTTCGTTCTCTCCAGCTCACTCTCACTCACACTCTCTCTCTCTCTCTCTCGCGCTCTCTCTCTCGCTCTCTCTTTCTCTCTCTCTCTTGTGCTCCTTTTTCCGCGACGGCAACGATGCTCGAACTTGAGAAATACCTTTTTTTTTAAAGGGATGTCGAGTTTATTGCAAAAAACGTGTAAAATCCTCCCGCAAATCGTAAAAGTACACCGTTCTCGAGCATCGTTGCTGCATATTGCAACAAGGGCAAGGCGAGAACAAATGCGCCAATTATACGAAAAAAAAAAAACAAGTCTGCGAATATGAATTCATAATAAGCGTAAAAAAAATGTCATAAACGATAACAGCGACAACACGAATACAAAATAAATTCAATGCTATCGTAATTTCGTCGTGACATATGAAAATCGATCTTTACTCCTGTTACATAACCAAAGCGAGCAGTGTGCTACTACTCGTTCACATATTCCTTATTAAAATTTCACGTATCTCTTATGCGAAAGTAGATAAACAAGAGTAATTGAAAAAGCCACTTTCAATATAAGTTATTACGTGCGATTCGATATCGACAGTGGGTATGTATAATACATGGAATAAGAGAAAAAAATGAGTGAAAATGATAACAGGATTTTTGTGCAAAGCCAATACGACATCCTTTACGATAATCAGTTTATGTCGTCATAGACTGCTGTTAGTTTCAGCCAGGACCAGCGTGGCAGTGAGTCGTCGTCCTTTCTCAGTGAATCTCGGGCTGTAGCATGATTTCTTTAGGTTGACGAAATTACGATCTTTTATTTTCGTCTAATCGGTACCCGATCGGTTCTTGGAAACGTGGATCCTCGAAGAAGGCGCGACGATGCGCGGAGGCTTTGACAGTGTCAAAAAGTTGAAAATGAAGTTCGATGAAATTTCCGATTGCGTCTTGACTGATCGATCGAGACTTCGTATTGGCAATGCAAATCCTTTCGTGATCGACGTTCTATATAAAATGCGAACGGTAAATGTGTTTATCCTAAGAAAAATTTTGGGTTCCTTTGTCCTCTGTCGTTCTGATTGACTATTACGTATAATAATATGAAGTTGGCAGTTTCTGTTAACGTGATTTGAACTGTTATCGTACGCTTAGTTCTCGATCGTGGCGATGATAGCAATTTTTAAATCGAGGTCGAATCGTTCAACGACGATCTCTCTCTCCTTTCTCTTCATTTTTTTTCATTCTTTCTCTTCGTCATCCAAAAGTCCCACGTGGTCGTGGTGACGGAACTTCCAGTTTTTTACAGTATATGGGATAAACAAGTCTCACGACTCGCCGTCACCAATCCGCAACGACCCAAAATTGATTTTAGCAGTTTCATAAACACATTCACAAACAAACGAACAAACTTACAGACCATTCTGGTTCGACGGCCGCTCGCGGCCCTCTAACGTGCTATATATATATTATTTATATATATATATATATTTTTGTTTTCTCTCGTTACTAATTTACTTTCTATTACCTATATATTACAGTAATTTATCTAAACCTAAACATGTGCGAACAATCACGTGTGCACTACCGTCTCTGCATATAATTAGTTCATAGTACTTTAAGGAATACAATACTCTGTATAAAACTTGTATGTACAAGGGGGGGGGGGGGGGTAGCTGGTTTCTCATCTTTATATTCTTTTTTTTCTTTTTTTTTCCATTATGTAGTTTAATTGTTATCGAGCGATTGGGCTGACATTTGTCGATGACTGCCTTTATCGGATGTTCGAATCTCAATTTCGCCTTTACTTGTATATATTCATCGTGCACTCTTGTACTCCTCGTTCTAATAGTGCTTTCTTGCTCTTAACGATATTCGATCTGATAATACGCAATAGGTTCCCACGATAAACTTAAATCCTACCAGAGGACAGAGATCCTTATAATATGTAATATTTAAACGGACCGTGGATATAGTTGACGAATCGTCCAGGATAGTCGTGTGACGGCTGACACTTGAAATGTACAAAAGCTTCGATCTTCCAATAGTCAAGCTCGAGTGATGCGTTTGAGTCGGTGATCCTCAAAAGCCGTTAGAGAAAATCACGAGGATCGTTGGGATTAGATCGTTCATTATTTTTTTTTAATTCGATCCGCACCATTTGGATTTTGAGAATTAATTTTTTTTATTCTGCCCTATCAATATGCAATAGCATTACCGTGAGTCACTCTCGCGACATGTGAAAATTTGATATCTTTTTTTTGAGGGCTACAGAAACTCTGTACTCGACTGCTTTTTTTTTATTGGAATAATTTTCAATCCGACACGACGGTCCTGGACGTTTGAAAACCGACTACCGAATCGGGTACAACGTAAATGTAGGCATATAATCTATTAATTGTATCACAACGATAAAACGCTCTTGACCTTTGCTATTAAATAGAGACTTCAATTAGACAATGTATATGCTACTGCGGACTGGCGCTCCAACGAAAACAAACAATGGCATAACGTCAGAGAATAAGAGAAAGATGACGTATGCGTTACGCGGTTAATATGCAAAAGTATTTTCAAACGTAACGCTATAATGTAGTCTTAACGCTTTCATTTGGAATTCGTCCGCGTGCCGCTTATACTTGTGTCTGGGCTCGTTGATTAACGCACTTAATTTTTGGCTCACAGCCCACGGCAGCAGATCGCCCTTACGAAAGTTACTTATAAAGTATGATCACGTCGCGCGCGTCACTCGTACGTGTAGAAGACGTAGAAAAGGAAATTGGCATGAAAACCCGGGAGTATCGTTTTTTTATGCAAGGGTGGGCTATTCGTTGATACGCGTAAAACGCGTAATGACGTATGTAGAATTTTGAGTCGGGGCACTGTTGGTTATTATACTTTTTTTTGGGTTACTTTTTTCTGACTATTCTTTACTATTACATAATGCAATTTCTTCGTGATATCGAAGTATCGCATGCTTCACGATAATAGGAACTTTCGATTTTCCTGCTGGCTAGCAGCGCTCAGCCATTCGTTTGATATCGCGGCAGGTTTGTATACCTATAGTGTTCTGTGATACCCCGCAGAGAGTAAATCGGATTGGCGAGTTCTCGCGTGAATTACAGTTGCGGAAATGCGTGACGTCTATTCGTTACTGGATAGGGTAGGCATTGTTATATACTTGGGGAGTGCGAGTAGTCGATATCCGGTTTTCTGGATAGTGAAACCGTCACTCAGCATCAAGAGCTTTGACAGCTCGGAGAGGGTAATTCCAGATGATTTAGAGAAACGGTATCCAAGGATACTAATAAGGATATTTATTATAGGGGTTTGAGGTAAGAATCGTGGCGTCCTGTCTCCTTCGAATCTGGCGACCGGACGATTTCGGGTTGTTGGGGTGGTTCGTAGGGGGTGGTTGGGCGTGTCTGGTCGATATCGTGAATGGCAAGCTTCAACATCTCACCCTTCTATTTCCACGCGAACGGTTCAGCGTATGTGCGAGGAAAGAGACGAAAGCGTGGGAAAAAAATAAATTCTTAAAGGGTGTCGGAGAAAATTATTTAATAAAATAGGAAATCCAAAATACTATGCTTGTTTTTGTCAAAATTGTACGCGGTGGGGTTAGAGTTACGTGTAGACAGTCGAGGGAGATTTTCCTGGCCAAATGAGATACTCAATACGTGGATTTGAAGGATTACTGGAAGAGAAGGGGTTAGTTGTATCAAAGTTGTGGGAGAGGGTGTAGGGAAGGTAGGGGAGAAAGGAAAGTGGATAAAGAGAGAAGATAATAGAATAATGGGGTAGAAGCGAGAAGAAGGACGCTTTAAGATCTCTTTCTTCGTTTATCAAAGCTACACGTCCCGTAAGTATTGCGCGTTAAACGAGCTAGGAGATCAAATAAGATTCTCTCCAGTCTAGTAGGAAAGGATCAAGCTGGACCGGTAAGAAGCATTAATTTCACAAGCCTCTCTTAGAGCAACGCTCTCGTGACGCCAGACGTTTCTTTTGATCCGTTACGTGCCAGGATAAACGTTCCACCCCTCCAACCCTTCTTTGTCCCACCACTTGGCCCCAGTACTTTTTGTTATTTGTTATATGTGTTTTGTCAGTTTTTTTCCTTCTTTCCCTACCTCTTTCCGGGAATGAGCTATTTTCTCAGCCGCCAGAGGGGATCGATAGCGCGAGGACCATGTATACGTGCCTGTGCCCCGACTCAATTTTTCTACCGGCACTTTTGTGTAAAGTGGTTTTTCACGGTGTTCGAGCAACTGAACGATGAAACGGGGTCCCGTTTTTTCTTTTATAATGATAAAATTGCATGAAAAAAAAGCCGTTAAACATATAGGCAATAATTAGCAATAGACATTATAATTAGAGACCGTGAATGTGTGAGGGAAAAGAAGAAGAGAAAAAAAACGAAATCACGACTGGATGTACACGACAAAAAGACAATTTACAACGGGACAATGCTCGAGGGTAGCACGAGAAACAAGAACAGAGATATAGATGGCGTTACGGAAAACTGTGTATAGAATGGTTTTTGAAAGAGTGAAAACTAGTTGAAAGAAAATATCGTTGCCATTTTTTTTGGCTTGTCCGTCGCATTGTGCTTTGCGCGCATGTAAGGGTTCCTCACTCTTTCGTTCTAACGAGGTTGGCATTTAACGTGGATCATGTAAGGGATGTTTTTACCGGCGATTTCACGCTATGAGAATGACTAAGGGTCGCGCGAGACTTGAACTTAAAGAGAATATCGCGACGTGGTGCCAAGAGAAAATGAGAGAAGAAAGGGGGCGAGAAATTAGGCGTAAGAAAAAGGAACACGAGTCAAGTTAAGGAGAAGTGAAAAGCGAAAAGGAAATACGTCACGGATTTGCCGGAACGGAAACGGGCCCCGATGCGCATGCGCGCGAGCTATCGCCTATCCCGCAAGCAGCACCACGTCGTTCCTCATTTTTGAGCCATTCTTTATTTTTTTCCCCCTTTCTCTTTCCTATCCATCTCCTCTCGCAGGTATTCTCGCGAGCGACGTCCCTGCCGTCATTACTCCTTACTTTCTCCACTTTCTTCGAACCCTCTACCGTTCACGCTTATTACAATTACACCAGCACCGATCGAGATTTACAGTTATCGTAGCATCGTAACTTCCTCACTAATATATTAACTAGTTAGTTTAATATTTCGCATCAGTCTCCAACATTAAACGTGGCTCAACACATTTTATATTTTTATCCATTTCCGTTCTGTCTCTTCCTCCTCTTCCATAGCCGAAATTACATCGATGAAGTTCGCCTTTGTGATTGGGCCTCGTCCTTTTTCCACGTACGTCACTCCCATCGCGTCAACGTCAACATTGACAAAGAAGACGTTCTTAACGAGACAACTACTGGACCTCTGTACGTTTATTCTACATACAAATTCATTCTCGTATCTCAATATCCGCTTCACTTTCGCCTAACATCCGCTTGCATATAGGCACATGTCCATTTTCTTGCTCTTTTTGATTTTTTTTTTTCAATTTAATTACGTCACCCGTTACCCGTCTCTCTACTCCCTTTAGACTATTCCTATATCTAACCCTCGTTCGTAGGTGCCTCCCGTCATATCGCATTTTTCATAATCGAGCAGATCGATCCCTTAGTCGATAAACCTTAGTTAACTATTAGTGTGGCTAAATTGACGTATTTATACCGAAGTTTTTTTTTTGAAATCTTTTTCATTTACGGACTAGAGATATACTGGCAATGTTTTTCGGTCATAATATGTTCGTCTCTCGTTGAATTAATCCGCACTGCAATCACGAGTCACATTTTCACCCAGTATCGTAACCTATCCCACTTTTCATTCTTCGTTACAATACGTCTTATCCTTTACATCGCTCCTGACACGCGATGCACGTCTAATTCCCCTTGTCACCTTTGAACTTTTCGCGCCATTTCCTTGCCACTATCTATCGACAGCTTCGGACAGTATCGTCCCTTCGATCAGTTTCGACCTTTCTTCGTCCACATCCACGTGACTGGCACCATTGGTTAACTTTCTTTAAATCCTCCACGAGATGTCTATCATTCGTTCCGCTGATCGGGGCGACATCTCGCGTGGGCTTTCGAAAGCCACTACAAAAGCTCACGACGGGTAGAAGCTCCGAGAGTAGATAGGTCGGCTGGGGTCTATCTGCAGTGCCTGAAAGTCGAAGTGGTCACAGCACGGTTGAGTTTATTAATTATTTTTTTTCTTCTTCATTTCCTCTCTATTTACTCTTCGTCTTCTCAATATGCTCATCTCTCTTCAGTATCTTCAACCTTCTCGTTCACGGTCTTGGTACTTTTATCCGTGGCTTTATCCTCTACTCCACCTTGTGGGAAACCTTCTTCGATGTCCTTCAGCAACACCCACTATGTTGACTTTGAAAAACAGTCTTGCATTGCGTCGACTTCGACAGCCAAACTTGGCTGACAGATTTGGGCTAACGCTGTACCGATAGTGGGCATGCTATGCTGGCAGAACCAAGCCGATGGCGAATCGTAGTACCGATTTGACAGATTCTATCAGCATTGACCCTGTCTCAAGCACTAGTCCTATCATGTTGCTACTACTAGGTTATGGCCCAAGCGTCGGTGTAATACCAAAACAGCATTGGGTCTTTCGAGCGCGTAACCTCGGTTCAGGATTGGCGATGATCGTATGTGGAATGTCAACTCAGTACTGGGTCAATGCTGGGCCGATATTGAGTTGTTTGTATGTTTTGACATATGATCAATTTTTTCTGTAAACAGTGTCGACCTAACGTCAGGTCAATATTGGGTCATTTGTATACATAGTACCCGGCTCATCCTTACGAAATGATATATCGGACCTGTACTCTTTTTACTTTCTTTTATGTCCTTCCGAGGAATTGATTTCAACTTTTAAAGAATAGCAAAGACTAGGGACGGCTTTTATCCCTATGCGTGTCAATTGGAGGGTCCTACCGTGGTCCTAGATTGGTGCTACCTAGTACGCCTGATATTGACAATCGGTATATGTAGACTGTGCCCTGCCATTTTTTTGACAGTCGTGCTTTCATGCCATTCCGGCCAAGTACTGAGATTCTAGATATCTTTTCGTTAATGATAGTGACTATGCCTCGACTGTTTTTCTTGGGTCTGATCAAGCCTCCTCTGAGCTTCCCTGTCGGTGCCAATGTAGGCGCTACTTATGATCTTTTGACTGTCGTTCAGCTTCCAATACAATGATAACAGTGCGTTTAAGTTTATATTGACTGTCGAATTTTGACGGTGGTTCAGTGTTTCTATGCGTGGATACATATATAAAACGATAATACGAAAAATGAGAAAAGCTTAATAATTAGATCGATATTTTCCGTTCCTATGAGAAGAAAGCGGTACCAACCCAATTAAAAACTGAAAAGAGTCGGTAAACTTTATTTGAAAAACTTTCCACCGCCTAACCTCGAAGAAATTTAGGAGAACGATTTTGTAAGGTGTGAAATGACATGGTATATAAATAGCGACCCAATCGTAACTCATAATACTCGCTAATCATTTAAAAGTATCTATATCTGACGGTTAACAAATATACATAGCACATAAATTTAAATAATAAGATTACTCAAGATTCCAAATAAAATTATTAAATTACTTAAATCCCAACTTCTTGACTGAATATCGGGCCAAAACTCAGAGCCAGTATTGGGTCTACGTTTGAATTTGAGATTGGGCCAGTGCGCAGAGCTAGTACTTGGCCAGCGTACTAAACAAGTACTGGGTCAATGCTCGTAGTCAGTACTGTCGCAACGTCATTCGCCAAGGGTTGGTCCCACGTTATCATTCCGACGTTCAGCCACTACACTGCCAAACCTGGCGACTAACGGTGCCCCGATGTTGTCTACACCGGCGCTTCTTCTGGCCCAGTACAGGCCGAATAGTAAGTTTCTACAGGGGCACCAGGTCGTCCGCCACCACGTCGCTGATGTGTAGATATATTATCCAGTACATCAGATTGAAGCAGACGAAGCAGACCGGAAAGACGATTCGGGAGTACTTGTCGATGTCCGATGGCGTTACACCTGTCAGGATGACGTCAGAAAGGCAATGTATTAATTATTATTTAATCAGACAAGATGGGACAGATATAATTTTTTGAAATATGACGACTGATATTTTCATTCTCAAGAACGATTGTGCTTTTCTTTGAGATGGGGTGCATGGAGTTAAAAGTACGTACCGTAGAGTTTACTGATATCCTTTCCGGGATGAATGAGGTGTTGAGGTACGGGGGCTGCTTCCTCGTCGGCACGTCCGTTAATAGTGTTCTCCAAGGTACCACCCTTGCTGTGAGCCTTGGGGTCGTGCACCTTGAACCGCACCTCCTGGACAACACGGGACCACTTACAAGAGACACGGCAGTTCGCCGGGGGGCGTCCTTTACAAAGGTTACCCCTTAGTTTGTCGGCGGGTCATGCAACATTGAGGGTACTGCATCTACTACTGCTACTCGAGAGGGTACCTACTATCGTTCGATTAGCTATTATTTTGCGGTTTGATACCTCATGAGGAAAGATGACCTTTCGACATTGACTAACGTACCCAGGATACAGGTTATGCGAGGAGTATTAATCACTGTGGCAATAATGAACGATAGTAAAGTCTCTTGTAATACATTGATCGTGTTTAGATTTTTTTTTATAATATCAAATGTTAATAATTTTATTATTTTTCGGGGTGGGGGGGTCTGACCGGAGGGGCAGAGACAATTAGGCGACTCCTCGATTTTGACAAACGGCGTATTGAGGTGGTACGGATGACGTTAGAAATAGGGAAGAATGGAAGAGGTCGTGTATTTGGGTAGCGAGGACGAGCGGTGATAGTAAAAATAGCTGGTTTGTCTCGTGTGTGGGAGGCTGAAGGCAAAGCTTTGGAAATAGTCCTGGGCTTTGAGGTTAAGTCGAGGGTATCATCTGATATTGATTTCGGTTAGCTTCCCCTTTGGGAAGTAGCTGCGGAGGTATAGGCATACGTACAGGTACATAGGTGGAAGTTGATAGGTGCAGGATTGGACTATTGATATATCAAGATAAGTCAATTACATATGTATAGCCAGAGCCGAGAACTGAATTCTGTTATCGAACGAATAGACATAACTTAGGATACGCCTTTATTCGTGTATTCGTATGGGTGTATGCATCAGCTGTGTACTGACGTCTTTCTTAAAAGTTGACGTTATTTTATTTTTTCTCTTTAAAACGGTACTTTGAATTTAGAGGAAATTAAACATATTTTTTATTTAATTTAGTCACTGTCAGAACCAATATATCTGGTGTTATAAGATACACGACTGAATTAGCGTACGCGATAATGTTTCTGTATATAAATATATTATTTTACTAGCAGACTGTACTTCTGAGTAGTGCTTTCGTGAATCAAAAAAAATTCTTGAGAGAGAATTGCTATTTTCTTTGGTGGATTAACCAAGTACCTAACCCACGCGAGTATCGTTGCTGTTTATCTATCCGTCGAGCAACAATCGTATACTCGGATGTCCTTCATCGACAAAGTTAATCTCAGTCGAGCTTCGCGAGTCGAGTAATTAATTCCTTGCTTTTAATTAAAACACTTTACATTACCGTCCCACTATTGTTATTCCTTCTTTCTGTACCCTAAACCTTTTTTTTTTCTTTCCTATTCTACCTCTACAAACCTCCAGCAGAGAGGTTGGGTGGTTACCCTCTCACTCTCCTTTGCAACCCCTGTTTCTATCACTACTCTCGCCACCCTCTCACTCGCTCTCGAGTCTTGTTTTAATATTTTCATTCTTGCACAATCTGCGAGATTAAAAGAAAATTTATAGTGCAATGCGTTCCTATCCGTTCACCGGATGGGAATTCATTTCGCGGGACCTTTCAGCTCTCGACCCTTTTTTCCCCTGCGTACACTCGATCAGAGGTATCTCTACCATGTCACGTAACAAACGCGCAATCCAACAGACTGAGGTACCGCGTCAAAAAAGGTTAGGCTGCAATGCGGCTTATTTAAGATTTCAAAAGCCAGACAGAGTCACGACTGGAAGAAAGAACAAGGAAAAGTATTGTAAGGGATCGCGTGACGTTACAAAGGATCAGGTCAAGAGTTAGCTCGAACAAGGTATGTATATTCGAAGTAAGAACTTTTCTTTGAAGATTCTCAATTACGATTGGACGGACACCCAATTAGTACTTCCCCCGTAAGATCTGACTATGGAATCGTCGTTCGGGGTAGCTTATATACACTATGTATAGTTTAATATGTATATATAGGTTATATATATAAGGTACCCTGGACGACAATACATAGAGTGACTCTTTAATTCGAGCACAAAAGGTCCTTTAATCCAGTAGATTAAAAGCATATTTATCGCGTCCATAGAGGTAGCAATGGAATTTCATCTCGCAGGAGCCATTGCTTTCTTGATCTTGCCCCAGGGCGCTCGTCGTTTCCTCGAGCCACTATAAAATGATTGTAATGTAGCATGAATATTCTATTTCAATCTGCCCTCCATCTCGATTCTGCTATTTTATATTCTACCCGGTTTTACCTTTTTCTTTCCGTCTTCCTTATGTACGTCTGCCGTCCCTCTACCAGGTCCTGCCTTACGCCAGCAGCTATATCCGTCGGTAAGCTACGCGCTCACTTTCCCCGTTCGAAGGAAATTATTTTTCATAAAATGCGAAGAGAGGCGAAAAAGAAGAAACGAGTCGGATTGATTGACCAAGCAATAACTTATAATACTGGAATAAATAAATAACAAAATTATTCGATTACCTAATTCATCGTGTTGCTTACTTACGTATTAAATACGAGTTACTATGCCTTCAAGTAATGGCTCCTTTGGCCTTCGCGTTTAAGACCACTCTATACCATATATCTACTTTCTATACCCACTTCATCCTTACTCCAAATGCTCTTTCCCTAAATGGGAAAGCTCCTGGTTTTATGATCTCGCTAATCTTCCTCTGTACGAATATCATGCTCGTAACTATAAACTTTCCTGACATCCGATATATCACGTGGATGTTCCGTAAGCCTTCGGTGTGAATTTTTGGGAACAAAAGGACTACTGAGAAAAAACATTTTACATGAATTTTTATGGGGTTCGCGTATATCTACCGCTGCTATGGTTATCTGATTTTATTGATATCTGAGAACGGGTGCTACATTTATTTATTATCTGCGCTATTTTCTGTATCTACATGATTTGTTCATATTTCTATGATTCGTAATAGTCATAGCGGTATATGTATACGTTGGTACTTGTCGCTGGATTGTTGCGGCCCCGTTTGTTATTCAATTATTGTGGCTACGCCTCACTTCCCGTAGTTACCTCAAATATGTATTGATATTCGGTTAAGCCATTGGCAACTCGTTCACCATAGCTACTGCAATTTGGGTCACCTGGTTCATCTGAGTACGGTGTTATAAGATAGGTTAAATATGCATATATAGCCATCCACGAAGGTATACGAACACGTGATTCTATAATTACGTATGGCTGCCTACTACATAAGGTTTACAGTGCGCAACTGGAAAATCGTAATAATGTCTTGGCGAAGCTAATTATTTAAAGTTAATTACCCAATTTCTCAGCGAGGAAATACCCGGCAAAGAGCTTGACTCGCTCGTTGAACCAGGAATGTTTTGCGCTCGTAAATTAGCCGCAGTAGCGCTAAGTGCCGTCTCTTGAGCTTGAATTACATCGGTGTCTTTTTCGCCGGATGGAAATGACCAAAGACGACACTGACCGTAGCGACTCTAGCGGGACGCCACCGAACCATATCAATTGAGCATAAGCTGCAGACGTGCATTTTTTTCAATTTGCTCGTAGAGCTGAGAAAATCGCAATAAAAACCACTAGTAAAGCAGCATGGTTAAAAAAAATGTCAGGGCTCAGTATGGCTAAAGAAAACCGGTTGCTTGATTTTCGTGCGCTCAATTTATGTGATTCAAAAATAAAAATTTCCATACGTATGTACAATATATGTATACATATATACATATGTAAGTCGTATGTGACTTTACGATTTCTTATATCTGTTTTGCTAACCCTGACGCGCACGGAAAAACCGCTCGTTATTATTTTTTTTCTTTCAATCATACCAACGTAATAAAGAGTGTTCTTATACGAAAAAGTTCAATTTTATCAAAAAATTCGAACATCCTCCTCGACGCGATACGATTCTCACAAAAGTTTCCTTTGTCTATTCAACTTTGTTTTTTTCTCTCAATTTCGGCAATTTACGAAGGGACGTATTCCGAGGATACAGATAGCGGATGCTGTGGGAAGAAAGGACGGAAGAGTGGAAATAGGTAACTCCGGATGATGGGATAGACGCGAGGCTATTTCGCTTGACTAAGTTTTTTCAATTTTGCTTACGCTTTCGTCTTTTTATCGAGTCAGCCGTCTCCTACCCTCCCCGCCACCCTCTGCACCCCTTATCCTTTAAAGGGGAATGCGTAACGCGTCATCCTTGGCCAATCGACTAAGGGTGTCTGAAGAGTTGAAAAATTTGTTTCCCTCAGAAAAGGGTGGCCACCCATTTTTTTTACTTTATTCCCTCAATCGCTTCTTCTCAATTCACTCTTGCTCGTACACTTGCAATGTCAGGGCGAAAAAAAGGGGGGCCGGCTGATTTTTGGCCTGCGCTACTCACAGTTTGCTTCGGCGCGTGATCCCCGTGATCACCTGGTATACCCGGTGGTCCGGGATTCTCTCGTGCAGCCTTCATACTCTCTGCTATCTTTTGAAAGCGGTTCTTCCTCATCTGGATTCTCTTGGCCATGTAACCCACGGTGGCGTATTCTGCACACGGCGAGGAAAACGTGAAAAAAAGAAACAGACAGAAGGCGTTAATTAGCGTAGGAACGTTGTACCGTTGTACAAATGCTTTTTGTTACGTGGAAGATAAAAAACCAACCGCACACACACATATATATATATATATATTATCAAAAAGAAAGAAAGAAAATATGTATACGTGAAGAGCTCGAATCTTCATGGATGTCCAGGTTTAAAATTATTCTCTTGAATTTCTTCCTTTGCGCAGGGCGAAGAAAAGGAACACCCTTAATTTAATATAATATAACATAGAGATTCTTTAAAGCAGCGATAATCCAACTTATGATGATTATAATGATTATGGTTTTTATTCTCATGGGTATGAATGTTTGGTGTAGAGAAACTGTTTTATTGTATATATATTTAAAAAAGAAACATATATTATATATAGGACACTTTGATATTACCTCTCGTGTTACACTTCCTTAGTCCACTCTATTACGTATTCGCTTAACGTGCCACCGCTTAACGTACCGTTGACCTTTTTCACTCGTAATGCTTATGCTTTCTTTTTTACTGCTTTTTCTTATGACGACGTCGTCGCTCGCTTCCGCTGATCGCTTTACTCCATTTACCTGCTCTTTACGGGGCTTCTCGTCTCGAGAACGGGAATTGCGAATTTTCGGCTGCCCATAGATCGCACTTCGTGTATGGATACGTGAACTTTTGGAACGTGCGATAATATTGTGCATGGCGAGATAAGGAACTTGTATTTATCGAAATACAATCGATCTGCCATTAACAAGTTGTACAATATTGATATCACAACTGTATACAGATTGATTTGAAATACATTAGAATATGATAATACTTGTGTATTTAATCTTAATGAAATACGATTATTTGACGTTGATATATTATCTTAGAATATCTGTATATTTCTATTAATCCCACGCGTGCAATACATTGAGATCAATGAAAACATACTGGTTCACTTTTTCGATAAATTATTTATATCGTCGTTTAATTAAATGACGATGGAGATTATTGAAGATTTTCAGTATTAAGATGAGACTCAACGTGTCACTGATGGCTATACACTAATTGTTATTAAATATAAATATTTTTGTACCAATAAGAAAACTACGCACAATACTTCTAACAATAATTAATATTAAAACTAAACAGCCACAAGGGCCAGTTTACACGCGAAGCGCTTTGTAAACGTTAGTAACATTTTCTTGAAAAACGGAAGCACTCCCAGAGTCGACTTCCTCTTCTTCAACTAAATTACCCAGAAGCCAACGTCGAAATCGTACTATCGCTCGCCATTACTTTTACTTCCCGACGCTCGGTTCTCTTCGCTCGATATTCTTCCAGGCGAAACTTCCGAAAGTTTCAATGAGTTTGCCGAAGCGTGAGGCAAATAAACCGCGAAACCTTCGGCGAGGTCGCCACTTCGATTTCGTCGAATAATCTTAAGGATAGATACGAATCGTGGAATCCTGTACATATATATATATATATATATATTTATATAAAATATGAAGCCCAGTAATTTAGAATCGAAATTACCCGTAGTGCATTATCGTACCCTGCGTAAAGGCGTAATACCAGCTACACGTTAAATTCATTACGAAAATCTCGTCAGGGGGCCAAGATACTTGCTAGTTGCAAATAGAGAGAGACCCCAGTGGGATTTGGCAAACTATTCGCCAACTGGCTAACTAGTCGAAGTCGACCCGAAGCGTTCCAGTCGGTGGTTTTCTGAGCTACGTTGGCGACGTTCTAATATATATATTTTATAGTCTCTCTGACACTAACCATCCCTTACTATTCCGAACTATATATGTATATAGGTATATACGCTGTTTACTGTCTCGTCTGCAGCAATAGATTGGCTTTTGTCTTATGATAACCCTGTTACGTAGAGATTGCAGGATGAAGTTTGCCCATGGCGCCGCGCGAGTTTGGTCCATGACCAAATCTTGCGGCGAAGCTTTAATTGCCGCTATCACTGAACTTCTTCGAGTTTCATGGACTCCCTTTGCTACGTAGAGACGCGAGAACCTGGCGGAAATCTGGAGCAGTCATTTTGGGTAAACGGCAGTGAACGTTGTGAAACAATTATGAAAGTGAGGGCGATTGGTCCAGGATCTACGGGATAAGGGTCGAGAGGGTGATGGTTTGGAATGCAGTTGAAGGTAGGTGGTTATTTATGGAGAGCGTTGGGGCGCGAAATTGTCGTGTGATACGTAAGAAAATGGCGTGCGACTCTGACGTCTTTCGCATCGACCGGGACGGACCTCCTGGGTCGTGGAGAGATTTCTTGCTGGACTCTTGCGAAAATCCTATTTTCCGTCCTTGTTTCTTCCTTTTCTCTTCCTGGTCGTTCCTTTTGTTCCCTGTCCTCCTTTTCCGCCCATCCACCTCGGAGCCTCGTGACGTATTTCTTTTCTTTCACGATCACAGAGACCGAAGACGCTGACAGAATGACGTTAACGTGCGCGTCAATGAAGATTCTTGAGAAAATGAGATTCCCGAAATGGCGTGACACTATGTGATGCACATGGACCGTGCGAAATTTTTGCGAAGGAAACCGTCGGCGACTCGCGAAATTTATTTGTAAAGGGTGATGCCGAAGTTCGCGAACGGGAGGGTTTCGGGCTTGAGTGAAAATATAAACGGGTTGTTTACATACGTTGGCTCGTATTTGCCATAGCGTAACATGCTGTCGGACAACACGGTCGACGTACGCGGATGCTGCATAAATAAACGTCGTTAGAGACAGATGAATAAATTAGAAAAACAAATGGGATTTTCTTTCCATTAACATACGTTACGATGCAGAAAAGTAGGATCGCTATATCCACGGTGTCATCGTACTTGCAAAACACTGTAAAGTTTGGTACGACAGGAAGCATGTGTATATTCAGAGAGAAAATTAATAAATATTCGGATGAAGATCCAGTGGCAGTTTGATCTAACGAAAATTGAATGCACGTCAAAGGGTGTTGTTCAGGGGTTTGTGAGGTACTCTTTAACCTCAAAACTTCAAAGGTAGGAAATGGTAGGCTTTGCGAGTGTGTACGAGAGGCATGATGGAGGGGTCGGGACGAGTGGTTGAAAGTGCGGAAACCACGACTGCCGTGTGTCGGACTTGGGCAACAAACTAAAATTGCATTTCCGCCGTTCTATAGCCCCAAGTCGAGCATTACTTCAGTCCCGTGTAAGCTCTCCTTTTCATTTCACCAGCTTTATCTCGCTCTCTTCCCTTTTATTTCTCCCTTTAAATTCTATACCTATGTATTCTATCCTTGTGACCATTCTCTCAACGGGATGCCACGAGTCCCGTGTTATCTTCGCGGTTTGATCGAGTAAGAAGATACCGAGGTTCGCTTTGTTTTCCGAGTGAGCTGCGAACACAAAGAAATCCGTTCCAGTCGTCCGATCGATCTTAATCGTCTGTATGATCTGCGATGATCTACTTCTAATCTTTTATAGTCCGTATCCGCCTAGTTCGCACGACCTCCGTTGCCCCTATATTGGCGCTGCGCTAGATCTTTATCCTCAGTATTTTACTGCTTCTAGCATCGAGCTACGTCATGCTAAATTTTCTACTTCTTATAAGTACATGCACTGCTTATGGATTATATACAGTTTTTGACAGTTTTACAAAAACTCCAAGGTCCTCGTTGGAGGATTTCTAATTGCATCCACCTCCCCTTCGATCTCCACCTCGTTAGTTCTCCTTTTCATTCCGTAATTCGTATGCGTCCCGTGTGGCGGCGCTGTCCTTCCATAGCCGCTCGAGACAGTTGTGTCGCAGTTACCGTAATTGCGATAATTACTAACTCGTGACATTTCACTGATCATAGCAGCCCTGTAATGATCTGCCAACCTAACCGCACTTTCGAAAGTCACTTTCAAACTTTAAATTTCAACGTCAAAGTCCGTCTGCTTCGTTTATTAATCTTCAAGTTCAACGATAAGCCGTCGCATGAAATTTCTATTAGACCTACGCGTCTCTCACGATTATATTTGTATCCTAAAATTATAAAGAAACCGCGCAATTCAATACCTCGCGTTAAACCATTTCGTTACAACCGAGTAAGGACCGATACTGTAATCTTCGCAGCGAACATTGACGCGAAAGGCTAAAAGGCCGTCACTTATTTTACGTCTAGACGAGAAGCAAAACAAGGATTTTAAAAGGTCTTGCCTTTTGAAAAAATATACTCGTAAGTATCGCAAAGTTTTATTGCACCAGCAAAAAAGGTCCTACGTCTTAATAATATCGTGCAACCCGATGGAGTCAGGAAAAAAATGTATCGTTTGTAAAAAAAATATTGTCACTCATTTCAATATTGGATTGCGTGATCCTAGAAATTTCTGACTGCCTTTCATCTGCCATCTCGTGGGACGGCACGCTAGTCGTGCAAAATATCGCAATTATCTCTCACGCTCTTTCTTGCTGCGCCAGATATCAAAAGCTCGGCTTGGCTGTGCGGATGAAGCTGCTTGCGTTATTTTTACGATGCTCAGTCGTTCATTCTTATTTTATCACGCATTCGTCCCATAAGTATTCATTAACCCTTTACAGGCTTAATGCTTGTGACGTGCAACGTATATGTACAATGCTTGATAAAGCTCTCTCATTCTGAAAGGATATTCCAACCGCTCTTTGCTTTCGAAATTCAAGCCTTTATTGTTTTGTATTTCTCGCTATAGAACTGTACAGTGCAGAATATTATGTACAGAGAAAATATCCTGTAAAAACATTGCAGCACCTCTCGTAGCTAGGTTAGGTTAGGGTTAGGTATCGATTTTACTATGGACGCATGAATGCTGTTACCAGACTATTTCCTGCTTCTCACCTTCTCAATTTTTTAGTAGAAAATTTATATATATACACACTATATATAGTACAGTCGTACCATTGTGATTTTCTCGAAACTAGCTCGATCGTAAAATGCCTTGAGAATTGGATAAGCGTATTTCTGTCTTTTGTGATTTTTATTCCTGTCGGTTCTTTCTATCTGGACACGTGATCGTTTCTGACTCTTAATTTAGTCTCAGGGTCGTTTTACGGGAATCGGCACAAGATCCATTATCGCTTTCCGCCATAAAACCGAAAATGGAAAGACGATAAAACTATTCCGATGGGTTACGGATAGTTAAATAATAAATAGACGGTGATGTGTCTCTATAGTTTACTATGGATTTATAACTCTCCGTAAGAACCAATGACGAATGAGAGTTTCATCGTGAATTTCAAATGGAAAATGTTTCTGTATAGTTTTGTATATCGTGAACGATATGTGTATTACGAAAACAGTTTGGCGGTATCACGATTGAAATCCTTTTTCCGCAATCTCGAAATCCTTTCGGCTGTCACAATTTCGATGTAAATCTCCAATTGATATAAAACATTTCCAGAAATGGGAATATTTCGGATATTTGCACGCGCGAGTATCGACATTGTGTGCAGTGGAAATTTATTTATTTAAAAGATTTAACGGTACGCGTGATGCACGATAATTTGACTTTTTTTTTTAAATATCGATACCCAGGTGCCGTTGTATAAATAAAAAAATATCATTCAAAAATATTTGTCAACGACAAAGTACAACATGAGAATCAAACGGCTTTATCTTTTAATATTGATTGACAATCATATTGATACGCGTGAAAATAATTAACATCGTTGACACGTCCGTGGTTAATACTACGTCAATTTCTGTAAAATCTAAATTCCATTAATAAATGGCGAAATCAGACATATATACAGAACCATTATATATCGTGATATACAGGCTGCTTCAGTTGCAGAGAAAAAAAAGTCACCAATAATCTAAAACACTTCAGGGTGAATTGACCAGTTGGTGTTCCGTATAACCAGCAGGTTTGGATTAACAACCCTAAGGAGCTATCTTCTACGATCCGTTTCTCATTCCGTCCGTTCGTAACCGTTATTTTACAACTTTTATTTAATGGCTCAACTTTTACGTCCCTACGTGATTGGCTACCTCGAAGTGCCGGATGTCTGTATTCGCGACACGACGCGATCCTCGAGCGAATCCAGTCCGGCTGAGCTCTCCGCTCTAGCAATTTTCTTATTTTTGTTTATCGATCGCGCCATATTTTTTAGTGCTACCTTTACGCTTTTGACTGAGCACAATTAAAAAAGAATATACTTTACAGTTTGATTTCACTAACCGATATGCTTAAACGCCTTGAAATACCTTGCAGCGGTTGGAATAGCCTGTAATTATGATTTTCGGAATACATGAATTTCAATTGAATCAAAAGTTAATCGACGATTTGTTTTTAGGGCGATTTCCCTTTTTTCTCTAAGTTTCTTAACGATCACTATCAATAGACAGACTGTGATATATTTGATAAATTTTTTATTTAACATTTCCACTATATCTATATATAGGTCGTCAGAGTACTTTATCTGCGTTCTAGATTCTATATTGAATCTCTTGTTATCAACCCTAGAAGAATGCACAAGTTATTTCTAGATACCCTTGAACAAAGTACTCGAGGTATGTACCTACGTCATAGTACTCTTTCTCAATTTACGTGTATCGACTTAACGATTTTTTTTATAGAATCGCTCTTATCGTTATCCACATTAAATGACGCATACACCATTTTTCACTTTTACATGATTCTTCATCGTCGCTTTCACCCTCTTATCAAAGACTCTAAATCCTCTCATTCGACTCAGAATCATTCTCACAGTATCACCGTCCACTGTAGATACAGTTTAAGCATTCTACCCATACCCAATAAAACAACCATTACATTATATTCACCATTCACATAGAATCCTTAAAGGTACTTCGTATCCTATATTACAGTTTAACAATGTCCATTGAAATTTGAATACATAAACTTTTAAAATGTTCCCTTAAAAAGGAGTAGTGATACATGAAAAATTCATGTAGACCAGACGGATGGGTTAGGTAAGGTTAGGTAGACGCGTACTCATAGGTATACACGTAAGAACGAACGCCGTACCTGTACGTTCGTTAAGTAGAACGCTCGCCGCCCGTAAGATCGACGATATGGACGCGTCGTGATAAAAGCGAATTAAGATAATCGTGAACACGGACTGCGAACTTTGCTCGATCGACTGTAACAAAGTGACTCTACTGTGCAATGCAAAGTGTGTACTAAAAGCAATAAGTGATAATGCGATCGGCATACAGCAAAGCACGAGTGCCGGATGCGCGAGTACCTAGTCTCGCTCTAACCGCGACGCGTCTCAGAAATTGATTCGTCGTATCTCGTGTCCTGATCGAGCGACGTGTACTATCGGGGATTGCTGATTGCTGATTTGCTACTTACCAAGGAGAGAGGCGAAGACCATGACGAAACATGTGCCCAGGTAGACGTCGATGGACTTGACGTAGGAGATTTTGGGAAGGGCAGCATTGGTCGAGGACATGAGGGTTGTCATGGTAAGCACAGTGGTTACTCCGAGGGCGACCCGAGCGGGGGTTGCGTTTCGGTTTAGCCAAAAGCTCACCCATGAGATAATCACGATTAATCCTGAGGGGATGTAGATCTGGATCAGATAGTAGCCCATCGATCGTACGAACTGGATCTCGCAAGCTAGCCGAGAATAATTCCCTGTGAAAAGAACGAGAATCCTCGTGAGTGCCGACGGTTAACTTTGATGGTCGCTCGCGGCACATTTGGTTAACATGGACGAGACCGCTGACAGGGGGGGAGTGTATCTTCAGAGTCTCCTCATCGGCCTCCGGCTTCTTCCGTGGTAAGGGACTATTCTTTCGAACTAGAAGGAACCGACGATGCTCGTGGAACGCAGCCGGAAGTTGCGCGTTCGTTGTTGCTTCCGGTACTGATTTTTATTGAGCTTGCTGAACCTGTAAGCAGATTTTTACTGCCACGGTGGGTAACGATGGCCTTTTCTTGGTCGTGGGAACTCCTTGATTTCTTTTATTGATACCTCGGCAACCTGGGCTAACTTTTTTCACTTCCCTTGAGCATGGAAATACGATCAGACCTTCTTTTTGCCATAACTTTGCCAAAGGGAGACACGATTTTGTACTTTTTTCGAATACATATTGCGTGTCTAGAGGATCGTCTTGCTACGTGGATGAACTGCCTGGCCAATCAGAAAGTAGATGCTTTAGTTTTATGTACCGTTGAAATTGAAGTTTTGCCAAATGCACGTCGAGTTATTTCCTAGTGGCGGCTTCAAATTGCTCCGGGTTATTGAAGACGGTGTGAGACAAATCAGAGGAGAGAATGAGGGAGTACAGAAGAGAGACAAAAGACGAAGGAAAATCGTCGAATTCAGTGAGTCGATGCATCCGTTGGCTCGATCAAATAAGGTGGCTCCATCTACTGTGATTCGAACGTGACGGACTCGTTAGCTCGAGCCAAGAAATTTTTTTTAACACGAGATAAACATTCCTCTCTATTTCTTACGTGGTTGGTGCATCCTGTCCTGTAGATGCACCGATGATAAAAAATCCTGCAGACTATTCCTTCACTATAGAATCTATATTTATTGTACACTGCCTCAAGTAATGCGAGATCGATTCATCCTCAGTACCCTTTAATTTTACGTCATCAAATTACACTGGGTTGACTTGAATTTCATAGAAAATCATATACCTATTGCTGGATGCATATATAAAATGCTGCATTTTTAGATTTTAGCTTCACTGTCGTCATTAGGAACCTGACACGACTGACTTAGGGGATGTTTATGATGTGCTCCCATGCACGAAGCGTCAGACAAATCATCATGGGACTAAATGGTAAATTCACCATCGCAAGGGAGCGACAAAACGAGGAACGTTCGCTAGTCACGGTTTGCTGGATACGTAAAAGGTATCCGGTTTTTTTTTTCATTGTGACTTTTTTTCGTGAGCATGACGCAGACCCGTCGACGTCTCGCGGTTACGTCTATCTCGTCCCCATTTTTCTTCCGTGACGTCGCATCAGGCAAGGAAGTCAAAGTTCCTCTTGGTGAGGATGCGGCTAGACACTAATGACGTAGGGATAGACTTTCTTACGCTTGGGTTGTCAGGACCCATTTTCCTCTGCAAATACCACGATAAAAAAAGAATTCAGATCAACCCTTGAGAATGGCTAGAAATAGAAATAGCACAGAGGGGTGAGAACGTACGTGAAAATAGAAATGGAACGGTAAATCAGGGAATCGTTGATTCGTGAAAAGGACTGAAAGATATTCTTATACTGACAATGAGAGGTACAGTCGTATCAGAAACTACGATTTTTCAGTGCAATAAGTAATGACTTGTGCACGATTATATTAGTCACGTGTTATTTTTGTAATCGCTATCAGTAGAATTTCCACACACTTTAACCCTTTGTCGCACACTTTTTTCCTTAGTTTTTAATTGTTTATAAATTACTTTTCGACAGCTATATCGACATTATTTGCTGTCACAGGGTTTCTAAAGCATAGATAAATGTCGGAAAAATATAAACAAGCATTTAACGTTAATTAGAAAAGATTTTATAAATGAATAAACTGTCGAAATGAGTGGTTTCTTTTGTAGGAGAAAAATTTCTTTTCAACTATCTCGTTATAAATTATTTCTTAAGACTTAGTTCTGGGATCCCTGATTTCGAACCTGAAGCGAAAGATATCAATTACAAAATGGATCCCACGTGACGATTCAAAGATGCAAGTAACCTGATTTCAAATTCGTTACACGAAATTTTTCTCATTTTTCAAGTTTCAAGTAACTCGTAGATAAGGAAAAATGTATGCTTCAAAGGATCAACTACACCAGTATAATATCCTCAACTCAGTCCTTTTTATTGATAATAAATCCGTGAATACTCAAGATTTTAGCTTAAAGCTCGAAAAATTGCCGATGACTGCAATATTTCCTTAGGATTTATAAAAAGCCTTAATCTCCTACCTCGATCTATCCTTTGAAGACTGGCTAGGTACCGTAGAGACTTGAAGATCGGTACGAGAATCATCTATACGAGAGAAGCTAAAATACGGCTTATCGGTAGAGTATGGTCCCGACTGCACATACCTATATGGTATAAGGATTAAAAAATATGAATCCCCAATTCTTGCGAAAGGCAGTTACGCTGACTGCGGATAAAAACGTTTTAATTCGTTCCCGTCAAAGAGATTTCACCAGTTGATTCCACTTGCAGGAATGTCCAGCGGACGAATCACTCGTTCTTTATCGTTCATTCCAGTGGTTCCCAGTGACCTCTTCAACGCTGAATTCATCCCAGTACCAGCACTCCAGGAATTCCCTCAAACAATAAAATATATTCGACTCGCAAACAGAATTACAGAATCCATCCATTCGTTAGCATACATTGCCGTTGAATCTTTGAGGCAGCTTGCATCCGAACGAGAACGACGTAGCTTCCAAGGAAATCCGATTAAACTAATCACTGCTATCATCCAATTAACCACTAGCATCCATCAGCGAACCACTACCATATCCGTCCCTCAACCCTTTTCCACCCCTGACCATCCCTGCTTCCTAACTATATATACAGATTGCATACAGCCACCTCATTTTCATGGATGACTGTAGAATCCTTCTTCCTGCTCTTTCATTTCCTTTTTCTACTTCCACTCTTTCGTACCCCAGTTTGCCATCTATTTGAAATGCATTAGAAAGCCAGATAACGTGGGTCGCTTTCAGATTGCACGACCGTACCGAGTAAGACGGTTACGTTCATTGGCTACAATGTTTCCACAATTTTGACTTCTCTTTCTGTGATTCTCTCAAAGTTCCGCTACCCTCCGGCAAAGATGACTCACAGAATCCATATTTCCTATGCAACACCAATTTCCGGAAATGGTAGCCACATTCCGCCATCCCTACGACTTCTCCTCCAGATTGGTCAGAATTCTCTGTGAGCTTCACCCAATGAGCGAACGTGTTTCCGATAGTTTCCGATGTTACCCGACTACACACGAAGACCATACAGAACTCATTGGTGCATATTCGACATACTACGAAGTCTCAACCCAGTATCAATGGCAGTGATCATTGTCGCTAGTAGCGCTTGCGAACAATTTCACAAGCAGTCGCAGCACTAGTTCAGACTACTCAGATTAGAATTGCGAATATATATTGGATACCCTATACATATACAGGGTGTTTCTTAAGCCCCGGACAAGAGACATACCATGTTTTTTAGTTTATTCATTATTACGGGTTAAAATAAGCTAATCATAAGCGCTTGAGAACTGGTAACTACTCCTCAGTATCCTCCCACTGGGGACAGCCAATCATTTATTTCCCCACAATAACAGTGACCGGTGGATACGTAAACTAGTTACGGAAATAAACAAAAGAATAATGCAAAATGTTATATTTTAGCTTTTCTTTGAACAGACATCTTGCAATTAGATATTGGCCAGAAGATACGTTTTGCATTATTATTTTGTTTATTTGCGTTACTCTTTTCTTTACTTACGTAACTAGTTTACATATCCACCGGTCACTGTTATTGTGGGGAAATAAATGATTGGCTGTCCCCAATGGGAGGAGACTGAGGAGTAGTTATCAGTTCTCAAGCGCTTATGATTGGCTAACTTTAACCCGTAATAACTAATAACCTAATTAAAAATTTTGAATTTTCTTGACGCCACTATTTTTATTTTTTCATGCCGCATCTAACGGTATGTCTCTTGTCCGTGGTTTAAGAAACACCCTGTATACCCGAGGAATAACCGAGAAGGAAAACAGGTGGCATGTAGACTAGACATATAGATGGGTGTCTACTGAAGTAACGTGTATTCCGTGTCATACCCTTTCTCCTTTTCCTCTATATATAGCTCTGTACATTGCTCTGTATACGTATACCTATATACGTAGTCCGAAGAATAGCCGAGGCTCAATCCATTGTGAACAATCGCCAATGGCAGCAGCCAATGTAAACAGGTGACAATGTAAAGGGGGGAGGTGGGGGGTGGGGGGGGGATTGGGAAAGGTGAGCTTCGTCGTCAAGCGGGTGGTGGAAATTCCTTTGAAAGGTGGATTCATTAAAAATCAAGCCCGAGGCAGGTTAAGCTCACTGAATGGCAATGGAATGACCAACGTAATATATACGGTTCGCCGGGTTAAAAAATTTCGGGAATGTAAAAGAAAATATATGAAGAATTTTGTAAATTACAAAAAAAAAGAAATTCTAACTGGCAAGAGGTGTAAAACCTTTAGCGTTGTTGATAAGCGCGGCAATTGCCTAGAAAATTTCTAGTTCAATAAGCCACTGGAGATCGTATCGGTAAAAGGTTGGGTACTGTCTAGCGTGTACGTATACATATGCCAACGATTCCAGGGTAGTTATAGGTATAGGATAAGGGGTGGATAGCTGCGAGAGTGGAAGAGTAAAGAAACACTAGAATATTTATGCAGCCAGTTAAAGGGTTGAGCATACGCAGGATGTACGCTCGATCGCGGCAACCGGTCAGCTGACTGGTCTGTTTTAATTACTCTGGCATTGATTGTGGTTGACCAATGAGAGGGAGGCGATAGTGGGGCTGTATTACTACGAGAGTGGGAGAATAGAAGAGAATAGATACATATATCTAGAATATAGGTACAGATAGTGCTCGAAATTTGAAACCGACGTTAGTCCTACCAAAAGCAGGCGTATACCGGGTAATCGTTTCGTATCTACCCTTTTCATGTTAACGGGGAGTAGTTCCGATTGTAGGGACGTTTTGTTTATTCAGTATCTCTCCTTGGAACCTGGCAGTAGTAACAACAAGGTGCTGCGAACTTAGCTCCAGCAATGTATTTACTGTTAGTCTGTCGAGGAGTCGTTATCTTTCTTTGATTCAGTTCACAATTACACCTTACTCGTTGAAGTGCCTAAATCTCATTAGACGAGAAACTGGATACGATGCGTTTCGATTTGAATGAACTTCTTCGTAAGAGCCTATCGAGAGATTATTGGTGAGTCATTAGAGTTCCTCCTCGCCTCGTTTAGTGATCAAGAGCTACTTAGGGTGTATATATGTATACATAGAACCAGACTGTTCCATATAGCGAGTGGCAATGAGCCGGAGTTGAAGAGAAGGTAGGTAATTCAGCCCGACAGAAGCTCAGGTCTGTGGGTCAGTCAGTGTAATCCGAGCCGTAATTAAAACCTTCATCAAACTAAGTAGAAGCCGGGCCCCTCTGCCTTGCTCCTCTATATTCTCAACCTGTACGGCCTTTACCCATACCCGAGCACGTATACTTGTAGAGACTTTTTGGATTCACCCTGACTCCACTGCGTTTATAGTTCAGCAGGGTGTCTGCGAGGATTCGTGTTCAGTGCGAAATGTACTTTCACGCTCGTGTCGCCTAGTGGCGCCATCTACCCTTTTCCTCTCTGTGTCTTTTACTTTTTTTCGCATTAAATATCAATGAAAAGATGGAAGATCTTGCTTGGAACTGGTGAGTTAACAGGGGGCTACCTTCCGAGCTATTACTTCATTAATTTATTACTTGGAAAGCATTGAAATCATTTCTTTTTTACGTTACACGCCAATCGGTCTATACAGCTGGCTTTATTGGAAGAGAATTTTTTTTAATGAAAAGGGATGATTCGTGGATTTTTCCATCGGGTGATTAATGCTGAATAAAAAAAACATAATGGCTGCATGTCTGATATAAGGATGGCAGTGAATAATGCGTTGGTAAATCGTACCGATATTTCGAGCCTTTCAAAACGTCGGAATTGCATGACGGCCTGAATAACGTGCTATGGATCGACGAGGTATGCCTGAAAGTCGACAGTCGTAATGTATACGAGAGGAAATTCAGTTTCCGTCGAATATAGTACGGCACACTTTGAAAAGTCGTATTTTCCACGTGGGACGTAGGGAAAAATCCATTGCCCCACGGAAACGTCGTAACGCCGTTCCATATTTTAGCGTCGGCACGCGAATGCACATCGAGGACGTAGCTGAAGATATACATTGTTTCGGGAGCGACTGTATCTCTAATTGTATCTCAAGAGACGTCGACGAGCTTATTAACGCGTGCAGACGGCAGAAAAAGTCAAGGACGAGAACAGACAGAATTCGCAGTCTATACGAAATGTGAGGGGGATTTTGAAATTGACGTAATAAGGTACGAGGTCAATGCTGGATGTAATTTTATATGTAAATGCAACGAGATTAGAAAGTATTACGATACTCGTTAGAATATAAATATTTGCTGATGAATCTTTTTTCCTTTTATGATTTTCGCTCTGGAAAATATCCAGTCGAATAAATGGCAAATTTTTAAGTGACAACGTTCTATGACTTTTACTATTACGAAAGTTCACTCTAATATACATATATATACAAAGGAGTAGAATGCGATTATCCTTTAACGGATAAATACCGCGTCCACAGAGAGCTTGAGCTTTTATACTTCCAGGAGCACCCGAGGTAGCTAGGTATTATATAGCCAATGTCTTGAGAGAATTCTCGAGTAGTCAACATCCTCGAAAGCGTAATCGACAAGGTGGAGGAAAACCTTTTCGCTCAAACGTCGTTCTCTCTTATGGCTGCACTTGGGTTACCAAAGTGTGGAATGAGAATTCCAAAGAGGAGGCTACTATTATCTTGAAGATTATGAGAAAGAAATACGTAAGAGGCACAGGCACGTCAGAGGGTCGTCATATATTTTCCTGAAAGTTAACGATGTTTATCAGGTACGCGAGATCATTTGACAATCTAATAAAAATAGCTCAAGAGAAGCATAGGAGAATTTAATCGTCACCGAAGGGATCGATCAATTCGTTAGGATCGACTCGTGTCCCGAGGTCTCTGACAATTCACCGAAGAGAACCAGATCAAAGGAGAAGAGAGAAAATATTCAGGGAACGTGCGCTACGTCTAAGTTCAAGAATAACAGGGATGAAGAAAACGACGTCGACGGTGACGCCCATACCGGAAGTCTCAGTGGGTTTATCCGGTTTATCCATGGATTCCATCGAGACTGCCTTCACAGTCTAACTTTCGGAAGTTCCCGTATATAACAGCAGGAGCAGATACCGGTCGAGGTATTGAAACGGTAGAGTTTGGCTAACCTCTTAGTACTCATGTACTTAGAGTGTACTCTGGTTAGAGGCAGTCACTGGAAGAACAATCCTTTAGTACCAACAACAGCTGACAGATGGAGAACTTCTCTCGCTAATCAATTAGCGCCTCGCGCTAATTCATCTATCGTCTCCCTTAATTAAATAGGGTCTTTAGATATCCTAAAAAGTGATTTTAAAAAGTGCGTAAGCGTGATTTGAATACGGAAGGATGACGCACAGCATTGAAATCATTACAAAGTATTTTCGCTAGACTTATGCACTCTGGAATAGAACATGTAAATCATATAGATTTGTACTGATCAGTAGCTAGCCTACTTTATTGCACTGTTCAGATATTTTCGACAGTTTTAACGAAGCTCTGGTATACTAGCATATGATACCCTGCCCAGTACCGTACGCAGAGAAATTTTGACGAAGTTCTAAGGTGAAAGTTCAGTTGACGCCATTTTGCTTTGTCCCTACTATCCTTGCTGTGATTAGCCGCTTTGCACATAGTGCCAGTCAAGTCAGGCGTAACGCCACTAGGGCTACCTTACTGTGATAGGCGTATCCTGCATAAGGACAGGTCAGAGTTATATAGGAATAGACACAACAATAAATAAAGGGGTACCTCTGACAATCTTTTCCTACAATACCCACGGCACTCTTGATGACTATCATTTACATACTACAAAGACTGTTGTACCTTTTATCGATGATTTAGCAAATATTTGTAATTTTATCGTATAGTCCTGCGTCGTCTACGTTCTTAAAATCGTCAGCTTCCAGCACTTACCTACGTTCCATTTCGCACATGCATAAGGGCGTACGAAATTGCACTACCGATAAACGTTATAGCAGAGAGAAGACGTGAATAAGTGAAAGACCGAGAGAGAGACACAGAGTTAGAAACTCGTCAAGAGAATTCTGAGGTCATCCTGCGGCGTGGCTATTTGCCAGGAACTGGGCAGATCGTTCGAGATACCCACGAAGTCTAAGTTCGACGTGTCCAATTAGATCGGTCCAGTATTCTTCTTCTAAGCGTAAGGGGATACGTTACCGGTGGTTAAACTAATCTCCATGTCGCGTTGTCGATGACCCAGGACCTTGAATTGAGGAAGAGACACTTCGGGGCTGACGCCTACACTGTTCGGTCCTTCGTTCCATTTGTACCGGATGTCCCTCATGGTGTATCCGACTGAAAATATAGAGACCCCACCCCACGGTTGGTACGTACCTTGCGGAATCCACAATCTTGCGCAGCCTTCGAGGGGGCCTCCACTTACCTTTTACCTCATATACCCTCAAATCACGTGACTTTCATTATAAGCAAATTTAACGAAAAATCAAACTAGAGGAGTAATGCGGTGTGAGTATATGATCATCGTGGATTAGAAACCGGATACAAGGAATCTCAAAAAGTTTGATCGTGAATTCTGGAGTCTTTGATTTGGGAAATTTGGTTGAACGGTGGAGGCAAATTTCGGATGGGAAAATTTTTGTTGATTTTTTTCGATTTAAGGATACTGAGACATTTCTCCTGTACCATAATTATGAAGCTCTTATCAGAATTATGGAAACGTGATTACAGTGCATTCGGTGCGGGAACACGCTCTTCTCAACTGGTGTGAAATCAGTGGTCACGAGGACGGTTTTAGAGGAGGATGAATATGGGATATCTACCTGTAGAGAGGTGTATGGTTGTCTGTCGTTGCCTGTGCCCGAGCACGCGAAATTGCGGTAGCTCCACCTCGTTCGAGATGCCGACCGATTGTAGGCCGGCGATCCATTTGTACCGAATATCGCGCATTGTGTATCCAACTGCCAAGAGAACAAAACACAAATCTCCACTCTAGCATACAGTTAGACACTTAATAGGGCAGGAACTGACTAAACGAATGGATTGATAAAACTAAGAACAGATGGCGCCTCGGTCGATATTTAATTTATTTAACCGCGTGCAATAAAGTTTTTCTCATTTTTATGTATTTATTTTTATACAGGTTGTACCGAAAAATAGGTGTACCTACGGTTGGTAATAGGAGATTCGATGTGTATACCTATTTTTTAATCACACTGTATAGATGAATATACAAGGCGCGACTGTTCTTAGACACTTGGGGGACGATTAAAAATAAAACCTATCGATAAAATTTAAATTAACGAGCGAAGGTTTTTTTGCTGCAAAGGATTTCTTAAGTCCAAGAATTAGGACAGAACGCGTCATTCTTTGCTCTGGTTACGTTACGTATGAAACAGCAAGAATAACGCGTTGATCTTTGTAAGCGCGGAAAGGCATTCATCGAATAATATGTATGCTTTTACATTTTTATTTCTGTGCTTATTTTCTTATTTCACTTTTTTTTATCTTGACTAGGAACCGCACTTCACTTTTGCGAAGACCAAATTTGTATGTTTTGTCAATAAAAATTTGTGTGATGCAACATTTTTGACATATCACATTTCATACTGTTTTACATTATTTCTCGGTATACTGATTTCATATATGATTCTAAAGTCTTATTTTGAATGGAATATTTCTTCCGTGATTACAACGAAAATCAAGATACGCTCTTGTTTCTTGTCGTAGCCTTCCGCGCATGCATAAGAACATTCCTTTGGAACTGAGCTGGAGGTTACAATCGTTGTACGACATTCCAGGAATTGAAATGGTATTCGACGGCGCGCACCGACATAGCGAACATTCGCACGATTCTGGAATCCGCGATGCATTCAGAATTAAGTGCTCCATTTTGTTGGACGTCGAGCGAGAGCGATTTCTATGTGTAATAAAACTAAGTGTCAAACATGGCAATTCATTTCGAGTACAACGCGAAAATCATAATGAAAACTCTAAATGACGAATAGATTAAATTTAGACTCAAGGGAAAAAATGTTTGCGTACCATAACGACGAACCTTGGAAAGAGGAATAATTAAAAAAATGTTTAAGTAACGTACACGTAATTAATGCGAATTAATTTAATTAGAATGTGAATCCGAGCACGTAATACCAAATGCACTATATATGTTCGCTATGCGGTCGTTAACGACGATTCTGCTTCGACACTAAAGCCGCGTTTCCACGTGCAATTACTCAGCCGATCGACACTCGAGAACTCTATTCGACGCACGTTTCATTGCGCTTTGTGATTAACGCTCAACCCTCCAATGAGAAAAGAGATTGCTGTAGATTTTGAAAATTCCAACGCACTGTCCGCGTGAGATTTTTCTCAACGCGCAAAAAGAAAACATATTTCACGATATTTTCCTCATGGACACAACCAATGTCTCGAGTGCGTCTGAATTGCCGTAGATACATCATGTAAATCTTAAACGTTCAACTTGACAACGAACATATAATTAAAAAAATATAGGTCTCATTAGTGATAAACATGAAGTGGAAATGGGATGACATATAGAAAATATGGACAAGAGAGTAAAGAAACGTGCCGTGCATGCGTGCACAGTTGTGTAATTGTAACAAAAGCTCACCTCACTGTTCTTTTTTTCCCTATCAAACAAGAGCAAAATTTTAACGCACAGTCAGTTCTCTACAATTTCTTTTTTCACCTCTATATAAACCGTTTTAATGCTATTGAATTAACAGTGTTAGGTATAACTATAGGCATACATACAAAGTGTATCAGCTAACATGTATATTAGTGGTTTACCGTTAAACGGTGAACGATTTTGAGTATATGCTGTGACAACTACCGAACATTTCTTGATGGTTTTTCATTTCTATTCTTTTTTCTTGCTCTATGACTTTTGCACTTAACTTTGTTTCAATATCATTTGAAATGACAGTTTTTTTATTTCCGAACGGAAATTAAGCAAACATCAATAACGTGCACAATCGATGCTCAAAAGTACCAAATTGTCATCAGATTTTCGAAATCGTGTACCGTTTCACCGCAAACCTGGATCTTAACTGATACACTTCGTGTACATATGTAACGTATGCGGTGCACTCGATGTGACAGCATCTAAATGCGCTCGTAACTCAAGACACTGTAAAAGGCAAGCATATATATAGATACAGAACTACTTGGCATGCTTATCAAGACTTGACTATCATCTACAGGGTGGCCAAATGCGCGAGTCAATCTACGTAATTGCGTCCTCAAGTACAGGGTGGCACGAGGACATTAAATGCGAAGTCATGCTTCACCAGCGTCGCGACGCCTGGGCTGCGGGTCTTGTATCGCGCATGACACGTTGCACTGGAATGAGCCGTAGTCATGCACACGTGTCAGCGAGCCAATCTGTCCAATCGTTTCTACCCACAAGTTTTACTTGGGAAAATGTACGTGGAGTTGAGACATTGACAGAGATTCCGTCATCGCACGAAATATTCAGCCGAATCGTACTCGAATGGTTTCTGTGTGAACGGGATGGGTATTTTTTGTCCTTACGAAGTCAGCCGAGATACTCGCGGTAATTTCAGGACGAGGAAACGTTAGCGTCGCCGACAATAGTACGGCAACAAGTTTTCAAAGTTAATTGCACGGGACAACTGAGTGAAATTCACTAAAGTATTTAAAATGTGAATAAGTATTTATGGGGGGGGGGGGGTGTGAGGGGGAGGGCGGGGGTTGATGAGACTGTAATTTTTTATAGACGGTTTTAATGAAGATTTATCTCGGAAAGATTTTGACCCTTGTGTAAAAAGGAAGAAACTTTATTTTTCATACTTGCAGATTTTAACTTTTTCTTTTTTTAAGTATGTCATTTATATGTTCGTCTTGGTTTTTTATCTTGGGGTACATATATCGTAAGGCATGTATTACGTGTATGTATACATTGCTAATTATGTACTTTCGTGCCACATGCATGATATTTTAGCCTCATGCAAGTACTAATATGTTTCAGCACGTTAGTATTCCGCATTGGTAGTAAATTTTCTCGGAAGCCAGTGGTACGACTTTTCGTGATCCTAAGGGTATTGCAGCTAGTGACGGCAGAGCTAGTAGGGGATGAAGAACTTGTGAAGAGAGCAACGCGGGTCGACAGTTTTACGGATTCGCGGTAAAAGTTGGTGTAACTCGAAAATCTGTTCGACCAGACAAAATTTTGTCAAATCTCATACAGGATGCGAACAGTACGCGTATTGTATGGTATAAAAACTTAAAAATTTATATGAACTATTATAAATTGTGACGTTCATAAAATTTTGTATTTTTATAATTTTTTGAAAATTTACTATAAATCGGTTTTTCTTACTGGAGCGCAGATGAACAAAAATTATGTAATTTTTAAAAAATTATTGAGCTTTTTGTATGTGTCCGCTTGGATACTTATTTTTCGTATGCGTACTGTATGTCCATGCTACGGCATGCCGATCATTATGAAAGTATAATGCTCTAGTCTAATATACATTATAGTATCTTTTGGAAACGTAAAAGATGAAATTTAACGCATGCGCTGGGCTAGATGCACAATGCGTCAGAATTCGGTTCGACCTTTGTCGATATTGGCTTGCGTAGCCTTCTCAGGGCTGGCCGTCCTCGGCCTACGTCCCCGGACACGAGGCTCAGTGCTATATGTCGGAGGCCTTCAGGTAGTATCGGATGGCAAATTAGAATAGTTTAATTGGCGAAAATTAATTATCTCATACACACACGGTCGGTCGAACGTGTTTTACACTCTGGAGTGATTTTGTTCCATACTAATTTCTGATGACTTATATTACATATTACAATGGATCATTGGAAAATTTTTTGGAATATATTTATATGAATTCCTGTTGACATATGACGTATAAAAAGATATTTGACACGATATATCAGATACGTGCGATTAATATTTTTTTTTAAATTCGTCTATATCATATTTTCGTTTGAAAATCAACAAATTTTTGTCGTTCGCAGAAAGAGCCATGGGAACGAAATCATCACCAGAGTGATATGTGGTAATAATGAGTGGAGACCCATCGGAGGTTGCAATTATTTTACATATCCTTTTTCAATAATAAAACATAACATTGTTGATAAAATACATGTATGACACTTCCAGAAAACATGACCAAACGTGACTTAAGTATTTTCAAATTATCTCAAACAGTAAAATCCTCATACGTGCGTTATTAAAACTCGCGTTAATCGCGTGTAAAATGTAAACGTCGCAACGTCATTAATAAATAATACAATTATCAGTGACAAAGTCTTAGCAAAAGTACGAGAATCACAGCCAAGAATTTACCATTAATCACGCTGTTCGCTACCGTAAGTTTGGTTTACAAGAGAACGAAGTAGCCGGTCGTTCCCTTCAATGATATATAGGCTAAAGCCGTAATTACACGAGGCAATAATTCCCATCGTAAAGAGTCAACTACGGTCATAAGACCGTGGCCCATTCGCATTTTCCGACAAGTTTTCCCGATAATGAAAAGAGAGAACCAAGGGTGGCAATATAAAGCGAGAAGGAGAAGAGAAACAAAAAAAATACGAACAAAACGTTCGAACAACTTGACGGCTTTTTTCAATTACACCCACGTATATCGTAAAGCGGTCTTTTATACATTGCCGCTATATCAACTTTAGACGTTGCTGTAATAACGCACCTAGTCAGATAGTTTTGAACGTGAGTTCGTAATCTTTGCTCATATTTCCTGGAGGAACGATCAACGTTCTGTGCGTTGCTGCCAACCTAATACACCCGGTACATATATAAAACAATTTCTTTATGCTCTAATTTCATAAAGTATTTTCGCCCTTTAAATTCATGTATGTTAACTTTTCACTTATACAAAGTACAACTTATATCTATAGGGTGGACGGCCCAATCATCGGCCACGTGCCAGTAATCGCCAGTGTGTGCTTTGACTATAGCAAGATCTATAGTATTATAACACAACGGACGATTACTGGCAGATGGCTGATGACTGGGCCTTTACCTTTTATATATACGGAGAACGATCCAGAGCGATCAACACACAAGGATCTTATGGATCAAATTATGATCGCATTGCAAAATAAATTTTGTATCGTTATATCGAATTGGTAAGCATATAAGTGAACATTACTTTTTTATCTACAGACCGACGTATGTTGGCAGCAATGCTAATTCCTTACGTACCGCACACTACTTTCACGCTTCAAGGCCTTGAAGTTACTGCAAATTTATAAGGACAAACCGCGTACTATTATCTTCTCTTCTGCTCGCTCACCTGAGTGATATTTACACTGAAGAGGGTGGATTCTGCCACCCTTTCAACATTTTCCTAGACAGTCTAATATTTTAAGTTTTAGTGAATTCCTTTAAAAACACCCTTCATGGCGTATGTATGTATTGTCTGGTTCAAGCATGCACTTCAACGGATAGGATTTGAAATTCTGTGATATTTTTCCCGATGACGTATGCAAGCGTCACTTCTTGTCGAAATATTCGAGAGTCATCATACGTATACAAGGATCACTTTTATTTTATAATGGTAAGTCCTAAAGGTTTCAGCATCCTGCTTAGCGAGTCTAGTACCTAGTTTAAAATAAAGCTGAAGGCTAATCCAGAACGGACGTATCCACTTTGTTCAGCATCTCCAGAGGGTATTTCAATATTTTCCAACAAAGAAATCTTCATCTCTTCTGCCATAAAAATGATCTTAGCTCACTTCGTACTTCTATATGTAATATTCCGCGGCTGAATTTTTCCGTTTGAAATATATATTTTTTTTTTACGGTATTTCTACTTAACATTACCTTTATTTATTATTTTTCAAAAGTTTAGTATCCTCTGATCAATTCCCATAAGGATCACTCGTAATTGCATACTAATTCTAGAGATATGACTACTTGCAAGTATTTCACGTCACTGTGGAATCTCCTGAATTCTCATCAATTATACATATAATTTTCCTCTCCAAGCTTTACATATACTATTTCGAAGAGATATCGCGAACATGCCTCAAGGGTGGTTTCTGCGAATCAATAAGTTATATGGTCAATTTGCAGTAACTCCTGGAACTTGCGAATGAGCCTATGTGGACTCAGCGCGTTGAAAGTAGTTGGGAGACGTAATGGTCAGACGTAGCGGTTTCTAAATAATCAGACAGTGCGCAACGCTACGGCATTTTTAAATCTTTCAACGTTGTCAGGCATTGTGATCCTTTGCTTTGCCTCTCGCGTTGTTACGTGTACTTTTTTTTGCGTATTGCATCACGTCACGAGTCTCGTCACGTGTTACTCGTGACGCGTTTCTATATCGTCACGCTTTGGATGACGCTTCACGAGAAAGCATGTTGGGTGCTTTTAGCTCCACACTGTGCTCAAGTAGTTATGATCGCCGTATGAAAGACAGGATAGGTAGAGAAAGAGAAAGAGAGAGAAAGAGAGAGACAGAGAGAAAGAAGAAAGAGAAAGGGAGATAGATCATGAGAATAAGACATGAAAGGGAATTAGAGAGTACAGAGAATGACGGGAGAGAATTCAAAGGCAAATACAAGATGTTGTATACATGGGAAATGGGAAATTCGAAAATTTGTATTGAAAACAAAAAAATAACGCATTAACGTCAGTTTTGTATACTTGAGATAAATATGCTTCTGAATTTCTTGACATTGGTCATCTGAAAAGCGTCGCGAAAAAAAGTACGTATAAACCACAAAATAATAATCTCGATATGCCAATGGGGGTTCGATCCATCGTAACCTTAATCCCAGTATAAAAATTTGAGATCGGATTAAACTTTTCGTTTTTCCTCCAATTCGCACGTTATACCCGGACTGCAGAATTAGTTCAAGTGTGAACTTTTGTGCATGCCATAAACCTCCGTATTCGTTACTCAAACGTGAATTTTGCATCAATTGACCCGACTGCATGCAATCGTTTGATGAGAATTTGCGGATTGACCGAATTATCAAAGCAGATCGAACCGCCAAGGGGCAAAAGATTAACGTATTCGGAAAAATTGACGTCAGTTCGATCTCCGTTCACGGCAAATGCTTTGATGTAGTCCAGACGTCAATATACACTTTTCCCCCGATCGACAAGTCCAATCTAACGCGATATAGAAACAGTGTCAGTAGCAGCAGTATCGCTGCCGCATCCCCATGAAAATAAACTTCGCGCGTACTTGTTCACGTTAAAACGACTCTATCCATTACGGCAGACAAATAAATAATTTATTTACAAGGGCCCGTACCTTTTATCGTTCATGTAACTCCAGTGCCATACGTGACACATAATCATCAATTTCCGAACGCGCCTATAGACAATTCTCACGAAACAGGCAGCTATCCCGCACACCAAGTGGATCAGTGTATGTCGTAATGAGTGACGTCATCACTAAAAAACTTAAAACATCCTTTAATCAATATAATAATCATAAAAATTCTCCGATAAAAAGTTAATTAATACAGTCCGATCGATACCGGTAACATCAGCTACGTAAACAGCGATTAACTGTCATATAGGTATATCCAATGTACAAAATTAATGTAATTCCCTGACCTACCATACTAATTGGTTACAGTTTACGTACCGCAAGCAAGTAAACTGAAACAGTATTTTGATTAGATCTCGTTCATTCGCCCGTACGGCTTATGCTTAATTCAATAATTTGCCCCGGCGCGGACTGCGGCGCACAACATGTCCGCCAATAATTTGAGAGATTACCGCAGGCAGACTGTTTTATTGCCGAAGAGGTAAATGAGCTTTAATGGAGGGTAAACTGTGTACGGTATCGATCTTCGATAAATCGAAATCGTTCGAATTACAGGGTGCCGCCTGTTCACTGGATAATACCTAGTGCGAACCGAGCGGATCTCGTTACCTCACGCGTACCGGTAGTAATTGTCCTCTCGATCAATCTGAAATCGATCGGTAAATATTCTCGAAGCTTAACTGCTTGTCCGAAAGCGACAGATAGCATTTAGTGTGCCGGGATGACTGCCTTTTGAGAATTTCTCATTTTTTATTTATATAACTTCCCTTATACGTATCGACGTACGACTTGATATACATATGTGCTCGTAGAAAGTTTCACGTGGCGAGACTGCAGAAAACTGCATGTCGCGTTCATAAATTCAGTGTGTTACTTACAACTCTCAATCTCAATACGGCAGAGCTGTCGATCCATTGGAAAGTATTGCAAGTTCATTGGACAGGATGCCGTGATGGTTAAGCTGAAACAAACGATAAAGCGATATATTATTATGCAGTATATATTATACATTGGAATGTAAATGGTACATATATAGAAATTCTATATATAGAAATTTGAAAAAATTTATTTTTATACTTTATATGTATATGTATATGAATATAGGAATTAACACGTATCACTGGTAGTAACATGTGAAATTTTCAGATTGAATTTTTGTACTATAAAATGGCGATCGATCGTGCGAGCGTGTTTTAACGATTATATACTCGAGGTAAATAAATCAGAGAGAGTTGTTAATGAGGGGTATACGTATGGGTGGGTAATACGTGTTCGTGATATCACGAGTATCCGAATATAATTTAATCTTGCATAATGCATATGATGTCCAGTATTTGATGAGGGTCGGATGCAGTATGCACTGAAGGTTCAAAAGTTGAATATACATATGCCTCGATGAAAACTGTGAAAAACAACTTTGCGGCTTATTAATTATCGAATCAATCGGTAGGTGTATAATTGCGTAACAATCAAGCTATGTACATTCCGATTCGAATGTAATCAAGTTGTAACGATATAGTAATTATATATTTTTGAAATAACAAAAGCGTTAATTCATCTAACTAAAGTGCTCAATATTTAGGTAATATTTAGGCATTGATCTCTGAAACGTTATGCTAGTATAGAACCACTCCGAAGATTAACGACAAACAGTTGGCAGTCTTGATTCCGATTTATTATTTACATCGGTGCCTTTGCCCGGCTCTGAAATCGGTAACGAACAGGAGGCTGAGAACGGTCCAATCAACCGATTTGCGGGCGCTTCCGCTTTGTCGCTAAATGTCAGTTAGTGCTAGGTCGAGACTCTGACGCGGTTTCCAACCCCTCTTACCCAACAAGTCAGTTCGTTGATGCCACTCAAATGTTTTCACGTAGACCAGAAGCAGAAGGTGGGACGCGTAACGAGAGCGATAGAGCGGGAATAGCAACGAAGTTATACAGTGGAAGAGGGACAGGTGAAAAAGAGAGAATAGAATTGAAGCTAACACAAGAGGGGATGACTTCGATTTCAACTCGACGTGAATGGGAATTAAGTTCAGTGTTCCCGGATCATGGGGTTGAAGTGAAAGAAAAATAAAGCGTCAGCGTTATCCAGCTTCAGCCTCGTTGTCTTCGGTTGGCGGCAATTAAAATCGGGCTGTTGACTCGGTATAATAACGCGGTGAAATAACGTAGGTACAGCGTTGCAGAATTCAGTCGCATTCGTACGTAGTACGTAATAGAGGAAGAGAATTTTTTACCGGCACTGAAATACACCCTATTGAAAGAATTTATTAGTGCCTTCCTTACGTGTCCACGTAACGTCTTGTTTTTTTAAAGGGTAATATCGACGAATGGCAGTTAGAGTAGGTGAATGTCTTAAAAAATGTAATAAAAATTTTGAAAAGTTTTTTTAACGCCAAAAATTATTTAATCACTTTCGTATCCCCCCCCCTTGTTCCTTTCGTTTCTTCAAATTTTTTTCAAAAGCACCGAAAATCAATCGCAGGTATTTCTATTATCCAGCATCCACGCTGAGCAGAATGGCGTCGTAATATTTTAGTCGAGATGAAGAAACGAATTCATCCAGTAACAGTTTGCGGCCTGAAGTCTGTAGAATATTGAGGCATGCATAGTTAACGTGAACCGGTCGACGGGCTTTGCCACAGATGATGCGAAACACACAACATCCATCATCTGGGCAAGGGTTAGCCGATAGTGATAGGAGGATGTCTGAATGGATGAGGATGCTGGATGAGTATATGGATGTACAGGAGAGCTAGGTAGGAGGAGATTGCGGGTAAAGGGAGACGGGGGATCGAGATTTTGATGAATTGCGTTGAAGGAAGGAAAATTTCTGAGATGATTTCTTGACGGTCCGTCGAGATTTGACCTGGAGAAGAATGCTGAGCCGGAAACTTTGTTTACGTCTGAATCGTACGACTTCCCAAAGTATCCATCAGGTCCTTGCACAACTTTCTTGACCAGGTCCATGACTGCGCCGACAACAGATGCTGTACACATTTTATTAATAACAATCGCGAGATGAGCATGATCTTCGGGCGAAGAGTGGGATAAGTGGGAGACACGATAGAGTTTTGGTAACAAGTTGTGATGTTGGCAAAAAAAAGAAAGAAACAAGAAAAGAAGGAATAAACTGTCTGAAGGTAGAATGGGCTGCGGTCGTCGCGGTGCTGCTAATGAGGGCGTCGCACGTAACCGTCGTTTCTCTTTCCATTTGTTTTCTTCTCACTATTCCGATTCTTAACCTAACTTCTACTCCGTTGCTGTTGGCCACCTTTTTCCTTCCCTCGCCACTGTCTGCGATCTCACATTAAATTATCGTCGGCCTCTGCGGCCTGGCTGCCCTGGCTGATTAGCTGCTCCTACATCGTGAATACGCTGGAACGACGAATATTCGTATTTTATTGGATGCCATTACGGAATTATCAAAGATAATTAAAAAGGCATCGAGGGCAGGAACTGGTCTTGACCATTCTCAACAGTGAAATAAATCGCGATACCCAAAGGCACGAGATATAATCGCGATCTATGAAAAGATACACGTACACCCTATTTCATATATATAGATAAATTAACAAATACATACTAGTCGACATATTAAACTATCTAATTACACAATGGTATCCTTCGAAAGAAAACGTTGATTATCCAATACGCATCTACTATCGAATGTTGATACTATTAATAACTAATGAAACGAATTTAATGCCTTTATTTCAGCTGCACTTAACTAACACGGGATCCTTGTGCGGCTTTCATCGAATGAAATATCCCTAGTCCTCTCGCCGTAGCTACTGAAATCCAACAGTAATCGTATAGCTAAAGCCATAGCCGCAGTCAGAGTATTTCGCAATATTAGCAAGGATGGACGCTCTTTTCTCGAGCGATACGTTATGGTTAAGGGCAGTGGTAGCTCGAGAGTACTGTAGTTTGCAATATACCCTGGGTACAGAGCGTTAGGACGGCACTGGGGTACTGGATAGACTCATTGTGCAATGGACGTTATATATCTATATATTTCGCTATATATATCTATATACACAGCAGGAGAGACCTCATAACGCCTGTAGTCTCGAACTAACGCAGCGCCGTACAGCGGCGTAGCTACGAACCAAAGTGCCTAGCAGTCAACGTATGAGTTAGATATGCATGGCTTCTGAATATAGCTCGAGTGTTAATACAGAAAGACTCTGGAGAGCTTGGAAAAGGGCATGAAGGGATAGCATGGGAAGGGTGTGGTGATGTATCCATAGTGAAAAAGCAAGAGAGACAGGAGAAAGTAACAACACCTGTGAGACGTGATATTGTCGTGGGAATGAACTCATTGCCTGTGGAATTCTAACCTACATGACGTGTGTCCACGGCCAATGTGGCGGTTGAACGATACTTTAGGGATACCTATATAATACCTTTAGGGATAACCTAAGCGACCCGTCCTGGGAGTTATCGTTCGCTCGTGGTTATTATAGACTTAGTAAGTTGCTTCCGTACACACGTTATATAATTATCTAAATTATTGTCACTGTTGACTTTGCTGTACTTACCGTATGCTACGTGTGATACTGCCTGAATGATGGATACGGATGAACTCGTTGCTCGTGGTGGCGATGTGAAAGTATGACTGTTTCTCGTTCACAAAGAACGTGTCCGGCACCCAGATATTTTTTATGAATTCCGAACCGACGCTGAGCGTCTCCACGCCCTGTCGTTGCTTGAACGCGAGCCGTGGATCCGTCCAGAATTGCCGAAAGTAAAAATCCAGCGTAAAGTCCTGATAGGGGGTGACACAGAAATATTATTAATTACAGTTTTTAATACGTCGTGTTAGTTTTGTTTTTCTAGCGATAAACGTTGGAAGAATTTTACAAAGGACGGACTTGCATTCCGGACTGCGGTCTCTCACGCTTTTTCTAGTATATGTATATGGAGCATCTACTTAACTAAAGAAAGACTGGGCGAGTCGTGAGTAAAGGGCGGTTTCTTCTCTGGAGTTCGGTTTTATCGTTTCGCGAGATTACCTCTGATTCTTCCAACGTCGATTTTCGCCGGGAGGGATGAAACTCGATAGAGCGAAATCAATTGCCAAGTGGTTGCCATTTCTTCTGCTTTTTTATATTTCTAGTCATTCAGCTATTGATTGTAGGTATTTCGCAATTGTACGGAACATCCTTATTCTTTAGGATATGGTATATGGATATATATGTTATGTTACGATATATATCTTATTTGAAAGATGTTGTCGCTCGTCTAGTGATTGAGTTCATTGATTCTTTGAGAATACAAGTTTATTATTGATAATGGACTTTCTTTGAGTATGAAGATCTAAGGCAACCACTTGACGGTCATTCGTATTAATGCGATAGGGAATTGTCGTATGAATTCTTTAAACGATAGTAGATATACGTCGAGAAGCTTTTCCAAAATGAACGGTAAGAATCAAATGCGGAATGCCGTTGCCTCTGCGAAAACAAGTTGTATGAAATTGGCACGGGATGATAGTATGGATTCTACGAATATATGTGAAATGGTTGATAAGAAATTAAGAGGTTTAATGAGGTTGCAGCGTAAAATTGGCCCTTGTGTTTATTATTAAATTAATTTTCATTTAATTCATAGTGTCTCTTGTAATTATGGAATATATCATATTTTTATTGTACTTTAATGAAAGTGCATCCAGTGCATCGCGTTTATTATACTTGTTCCATTAAAAAAAATTACTATACAACTGCATACAAATTATCATTTTTTTTTAAATTAAATTTCATCGGAACTGCATAAACTGTACAACCTCTTCAACAGTCAGTCCCGAATATATGAAAATTAATTCACCATAAACATACATTTGAATCTGAAAGGAGTAATCATAACTCTCCTCTCGTTATTAAAAATGCATTCGAGCTCTAAAAATGTCGCAATGAAAAAACTGCATCCGCAAATGATAAAATTTGGCCAATTTAATTTAAACTCGAACCATAATACCTCAGAGTGTATGAACTCCACAGTAGAAAAAAAATGTACAAAAAATAAAATGCACAACGCTCAACGAGTTCAAACAAATTCGAAATCGTTTAGAAATTCAGGTTACCTCTCTAAACTATATGAAAAAAAATAACTGTCTGCTGTAATTTCGGTACTATCGGGTGAATAAATGTTAACAATATTTTTAATGAAAATACTTGAACTTTTATTACCAGGGAACAAAATTGAAATAGCAAAAATGTAGAAAGGGCATATAAAATATATAAATTGAATTATCTTATTGACCCGGGGATCTTTTTAGAGTCTCCTCCACGGCACCGACCGTCCATGTTATAGGTACAGTATATTTACCCTGGTCAGATATATATATCTATATATATATGGTATTCCAGGCATCGTTCCGGGTTGGCTGCCATGCACCATTATCAGGTATGCCGGTGGAACGATAGTCAGGATACTCACGTGACCTGGGTAGTAGTTACTGAACCTCCCTATCCCAGCTAAAGGGTGAACCTACCGGTCGGTGGCCGTATGCACCTTTTTAGCGAAGTAATGAAAAGAGTAAGCATTTCCCCGTTAAATCAGCTACTTCATGGACAGAATCTATGGGTAGTTCCTTCCTACTTGACCTCCATAAGGAAAAGTAACGCCCGTTGATCCAAACGATCTCGAACGCTTAACCGACCCGATACTAATTTTTATGAGCATCTTTATCGCTGCTTCGGATAGTTTTAGAGCCGATCTTTACTCAGCCAGTCGTTTCCTTAGCTCCTTAATGCCTTCGGAACGAATGCACTCGCTGTTTGCAGAATCTAGTAACTTTTTTTTTTCAAGAATTTCCTAGTAACAATTTTACAGGAAATTTATTACACGAAACGAACTATTGTGCACTTCCGATGAATTTTTCTGATATATTCAAAAGGAAACATTACAATTAAATATAATCACTGGATGCATCTGTGTTTCCATTAAAGACTCGATATATAATAATAAATTATTAATAATTTTAGTCGGATGATTGTTTAAACAAATTTTGTGCGAATAGTCGCACGAGGCGCATAGATGAAATTGTAAAGGAAATATAATAAGGATCGAAGGGTCAGTGTACACGATAGGGTATTAAGGGATGATCGTTTCTAGTGGGGTAGTTTAACTAGATATTCATGCAGCATGCATTTCCAGACCATGTATCCATAATATAGAGACTCATGCACGAGATGCCATGCATTTAAACTTTCGATGCCTCGCCGCATACTTTCCGATAATTTACAGTTTCAAGATTGCGATTTTTTGTATCGCTATATTAACCACGGAAGATACTACCTGTTATATGCTGACGATAAGCAGAGAGAGGGAGAGATAAAATATATTTATTGCACAAAAAAATTGCTCGATGCATAGTATTGACATTTCTACTGCATCCTAGTAAAACTAAATATTTACTCATTGCAATGTATATCTAGCTGGTAACAAACTTACACGAAGTTGATACTGTATTGGTCTGACGGACACGTCTGGCGAATAATTTTTTCCAAAATCGTTTACTTGAATCTACTATCCAAGTCAATAAAATGTCATTCGGGCCAAATCTCTAGAGCCGATCTACATCTGTCTCGTTGGCCTATATTCGGTATCTTCTGCATGTATCTATCGTGAAGTCCGTATATACGTACGTAGGTTGGTACGTGTTTCACTTATCGATGTAAATTAATTGAATGTAAATTTGGGACGAAGGTTGCTGCCGGTGGCGAACCAATTGGAAATTTTTTAATAAAAAAAGAAGATCATCTTTACCTGACTTTGATGGAGAGAATTAATAGTAGGTTGAATTTATTTGAATAATATACGTGTTGGCTTCTTATTAAGCGAATGACCTATGGCAAGTACGAGTCCTCTTGTCGATTTCTATCTTGAAAGGAGAATCTGACTGTCGCTTGAAGCGTTTCCTTCTTAACTATTTTCATAGAAATGACGACGACTTGGCGCGGTTAAAACTTTGAAGCTCATCGCCAGAAGCTGCTCGAGGCTAGAGCTGGAATATTGTACCGTTTTACATTTCATTTTTCAGCTTGAATCAGTTGAGTCTTTCAGCCGTTTTATTAAGCGAGTGCAATTTTCGGGACACAAATGTTTACTTGTGCAACGAGGGACTTCTCTTGGAACAAGAGAAAATATAGGTCTGAAATTTATTAAGCCGGTAGCATGATAATATTTCTTTATATTTTCATTTTCTTCTTTGTTTTTTCTTCTCTTTTTTTCCAAGTATTTTTTAGGATAGAAACGGAGCTTTGACGAGGCACAATAAAATTTAGATCGACCCAGTAGCTTTATGGATGTTATTTTCCTTGGGGAATTGTCTAAGGGCAATTTTATTATCATATTGATCTTTAATTTATGAGGATCTGTCGCGTTTAACGTTACTGCAGAATTGTTAATGGATGCTATGAGTAACTATGGAGTTTTGATATCTTGTTCGCATCAGTACCAATGTTCCAGTGACACGCAATACGATGATCGGTTACTGGGCTTGTAATTTATGCTCAGACATGCCGATTTAAATCTGACCTTCTATTTCGTGTTCTATTGCGAAACGTAAAATTTAATTGTGAAACGAGTAGACATATCGAGGACATTTCTTGTTCGCAGAAGTAGTAAAAAATAATTCCATTCTCAAACCTCCCCTATAATCCAGAGTGAAGTAGACTCGCCATTTACTCAAGAAAACTGTTCTCGAAAGTCTTTGACTTCAAATGAAATTTGTTCTTGGAAATACCTTCTGGGTCGGCTGTCTTTAATAGGTCAGCTGAACTATACATAGCTGAGACTAGATATGTATAGCGTAACGTTAGCTAAGGGGATGATGAAGTTTTTTCTTGTTCCTTGAAAAAAAACCCTATCCAACCTCTCGTGCGCAGGGGGTGCATCTTGGTTTTTTTTTTAAATCAGCACTATTTCAGTACTCTGAAAAGGCAGAAATGAAATTACTTTTCTCACCGAGAACAAAGGGAATCCTTCAAAGAACGAAGACAGTTCGCTATACGTATTACAGTATAATATTACGGTATACGTATTGTACACGTAAGATAGGAATAATCAATGATAAAATCTATTCTAATTTAATGTCACAATGTTACATCCCCGGAAAGTCAATCAATTCAATATTAATTAATTTTAATCATTGGACCGACTAAGCCTTCTCCCGTTAATCGATGTTTGCCCAGGCGGCTTCGTCGGAAAGTGAAATATCCGGTGGCTCTCGAACGGGAATAACTTGCGGCAAAGTAGCCACTGCTCGGAAGTCGAGTTCAGGAATATTTAGTTTAACAGGAAGTTTATTCGACACACAATACATAACCTCTTCCGACCCTTTCACGGTAAACAACCCACTTTTACCTAATACTAAGAGGTACTTGATAAATCCGCCAGATGATAGCAAGTAGATACACATGCTATATCCAGTAAAATATCATTGAAATCGGCAATCCAGTCACGTTTCGTATAAATGTTACGTCATGAATTACCTTTCAGTAGGTAACTGTAACACGACTTGGCCATTCGTTGCTTTCGTACCGCCGGAGATTCGAGTCCCTTTCGTTGGCCGATAGAGAATCTCACGTGTCCGTTATACATATAGGGAGTGAAAATTGTGCAGACAATTTCGGAAATAATTTACAGCTACCCACCCCGTGACATATAGAAATATCAAAAAATAAATTTAATCTCGAGATCAAAAGGTATGTCTCCACGAAGTCTTAAATGATTACTGGAGAGGATTAGCTGATCTCGGAAATATTTTGCAAAAGCACCAGTGGCCATTGGTTTTCTCTCCATTGAGCGTCTTTCATCGCCAGCAATACCAGATGCGAAGATCCTCTAAAGGACATTCTTGGACAGGAAGGACTTGCACTCAACTGGCGCCTGAAAATAAAAGCGTCAGAAAAGTCCGGTCCACGTTCAAAGAGAGTACCTTCCGGTTCATAGAAGATAAAAAGTGAGGAAGTCGGGTGCGACGAAGATGACGCTAACTTCGCTGCAAGTAATCGGTTTTCTCTTTCCGTACTTTTTAAAATGGTCCCTCTTGGGAATCCCGCATGGACGAACCGAACGTATATTTTTGGTAGTAAGCGACTCCGAGTGTCCTCCTGGAGAAATAAAACGTTTGCACCGAACGTGGCCACGCGATAACTCTTGGCCGGATGTTGTCGGCTGGTTTTGGATGCTGGTTCCATGATCTGGTTTGGTGCCGGTGGCCCCTTTGGCGACACTCCAGGCGCACTGCGGCCCTGCCATGTCTTATGGCTGTCACCCTAAAGCCTTGAAGTACGCTAACGGACTATCAACATAGGGCTCGCGCATTGCTACTGGAAAATTATTCAGTTTTCTTCTACATTGGGAATCTTCGTTGAAAAAGTCGGAGTCCTGATGCTGACAGAAATCTTGGCGCATTTGAATGTGTTAAATGTCGACGATTGTTTTCATGGAAACGGTTTCAATTTTAATCGTCCATTTTTTTAAATTATGAGAACGCTTAAATTCGATATATATACGTGTATAGTAGGTTTTACCGAAGTAGAGCACTGTTTAAATCAAATTTCAAAATTTCACGTAAAATAGAAAGGGGTTGTTTACCTATTTATTCCCAGGGTGCTATAATCCTGATAGACGCCATGATAGCAATCCGGGATCCGTTTCCGATCGTTTGGATAAAGTATGCGAAATCAGTGAATCGATGAGTTCACTGAGTTCCTGCACGGTTGGCAGAGCTGTGATGATACGTCGGTTCAAATTTCCGCTTTTACTTAATGGACTCCTCTTGAACTTAACTAGTTCATCGGGTTTACCAATCTACAAGCCAGATACTAATTTTCTAGCATGGGCGATGGAAAGAGAGAGAGAATGCTTTTCATTTATACCCTGGATAGATATAGAATAAAAAGAGAGAGAGAAAGCGAGAGAGAGCGAGAATTCTAGAGAAGAGAGTCATTCACCTGCTGGTTTTCAGTATTCGATTTCTTCTCACGTGGAAAATGGCTGAACGGACGATCAGCGCTATTTCCTTTTTCAAGAGAAAAAAAAGAGCAAAAGAAAAAAGGCAGCGTCGAGAAAGCAGTTGATCTAAAAGAGTGAGAAAGAGGGGAAAAAGAAATGTCACGAGGGTATAGCACTTTCTTTTTCAACACTCATTCTTCGGATCAGGGGAATGGATATATCGAGAATATGCATATTCTTCGTACTGACGGAACACAAAAGGGGTACGGAAGAAATGCGCAACTTGCGGTACTAACATTCTATAAATACGCAAAAAGGCGAAAAAGGGTTAGGTCGCAGGTCCGTGCAAAAAATTCCAAAACGTTTCTCGCATTTAGCGAAACTACTGAATTAAAGGGACGGATTTGCGAGACAGTAAAAGTCCAGAGAGAAACGAAAGTGAGAAGGAGCTCAAATAAATGCGGAAAGTGACATGTGGAATATATGTACTAAAAATAATATCCATATCGCACGAGAAGAATGTGAAAGAAGAATAAAGAAAGAAAATAACTGTTTCACATCTCCTCCTATTGCCTATTGTCATGGATACAGGTCATCGAGTGGTATCGTTTTTCCTTTTTTCTTTCTCGGAAAAGCCAAATTCATTGAGTCAAAAAAGTCTTATAGAAATGTTACACCATTTTGGCTCTTTGTCTTGCCCTTAATGTATACACCTACCAATTTCCTTTTAACTATCATTATGCGTTTATCACAGCTTCTTATAGGTACTCAATATGTATGCTACGTCACAGCAGGCATATCTTCTCCAATATCACTGGGTGACTGTCGCTATTGATTATCCCGTGTCCTGTTGTACTAGGAACACACACGTGCTACCTGCGAGTTCAAGGACTCGAAAAAGATTTGTCAGGGGAATCCCAATGATTTTCAGACAATGTCAAACGATTGTCTAAAAATAACTATCACGCAAATATATATTTTCGCATTAGTCATTAGACACTTTTATTTGCGAATAACGTTTCTAGAACACGATAACAGATATTTCGATATCGTGGATAAATTTCAAATTTTTTTATCTGAAAATTTCTTAAACAAAATTTATGTAACTTTGCAATGCTCGCACATAGCTACGAACCTTGAATATGCATGTGATCGATAGTTTCTCGCTATGAAATTAATTTACGTTAGGATAATGACGATCGTGAAAGGATAGGCGAGACATGTGTATATGGTATATAATATACATATATAGACCTAATATGCATAGAGAATATGCAAGCATGCTCGAAGCGTTTACAGGCAAGCGATTCAGGCACTGAAGCGAACAGGCAATTAGAGCTTACAACGACATCATGAATATGTGTATATATATGTAAATATATATAAATATATATATGTACAAAATAGCAGACGAAGTGGAATGCCTAACGAATTGCGAAACACATTTGGATTCGTGGGAGCCTATCGTCGTTTCTCGTGCGAATTATTATTTCATCCCGTTTCAACGAAATATCCTGCGTAATACGTGCAACGTACGCACAGAATATACGTGGAATACGTTTAAAAGGGCGGCTCGACGCTGGAGCTTTTAGAAATGACGATCTGCGCACGCGCGAACCAAGAAAGCCAAAGACGTGTTTCGAATGCAGGACGCAGGCGACGCGTCGCAGTCGCGTCATTCGCAATAATAAGCAGCACACACATGAGCCAGCAGCGACCAAAAGCGGCACTGCACACACACTGACAATGGTTTAGAGAATTGACATGGACCTCTCGCAAACTCTTGCGAGAAAGACGGAAAGAGATGGTAAATAGAGATTTTTCTGTTTCGTTTACTCTGTGTCGTATTTTTTTTTTTTCGTCGTACCGAGTTTTTACGATTAGATATCCTCGGAGGTCCCGTGTTTTACTATGCGCATTTCATATCGTTATGTGATATATATATATAATCATGTAGTTCGTATAGTTTGAGGACCCAGGCGATTTTGGGGCATTCACAATAGCGAGCTAATGTTTTCTTTTTTTAAAAAAACTAAACCTTGGGACATCACAGCATTGAAATTCTAACCTAATCTAACCTGGTGAAACTTCTAAGCCCATCACAGACACTGGGTGTGACATTAGAAAAATATAAAACAGATTCGGTGTGACAGCCGCTTTATGGTCCTCAAAGCATGCGTTATGTTGAAATTAGATTGAGATCCGACCCCGAACTATACAATTGTCCTCAACGTGTACCTTGTATATCCAAATTGTCCCCAAACTACCATTTAAACATGTATTATGTATATATGTATAATGTATATGTATGTACGTATATATTTGATTTTCACGCATTTTCTCTTTCTTTTTTTTCAGCGAAATCACTTTGGGTTCTCGCACGCGATCCACGACCAACAAACGACCCGTCGTCGCAGACTGACATTGCGTATCTGCCTTTTCGAGAGCCTGCTCCTAGAGTTCTGTACAAACATCCGGACCTATCCGCAACCATTCTAAAATCTGTGTGTGGCCTTTCGGCCACTGTTGGACGCGTTAAGCATTATTTTTTTTTTTATTAAAAAGATACTCCTGCCCCATTTTCGTCTCTATGTCCATATGCGTGATTATCTCTATATGTATCATCGAATAACGAGGAATTGCTGGTAATACATTTCTGACTTTTCATTTCTGCATTTTCTCCGTAGAAATTCTTCACCGTATACCACACGTCGAGGCCTTCTTCGTAACCTTCGCAAAGTGGCTGCAAGATCGACGCGCCACTCTCGCCATCTGCCGGGCCTTCACGTGAAACTCAACCTCGTACTTTACACTTAGTTACCCTGCTGATACAAAGTTCTCCATCGTTAATATATAACAGTGACGTCGTTAGATGACTGCACTGTCTCTTACACATTTTACTTTGTGTGTCGTTATCAATACGTTTTTCTTTATTCGTATCCTATAAGTTCTTCTCAACGAGTAGGTACGCTTAGCACGCGACGCGAGGCACAAGGTTAATAGGGGGCATCTTCGTGATGAAGATTTCGCGAATTCTCTCAGTTCGCGTAGCAAGCATTTGCTGATTGATTCGCGGGGTTATTTATCGTTATTAAATAATTCGCTGTAGAATTGATTGGCTGTTTAATATAATAGTCCATGTTAATATACATACATATGTATATATATATTCATGTAAGGTACTTGATCTTGTCGCGAATATAAAGGAACCTCGCTGTATTAATATACGCTGTAATGGAAAGAGAGAGAAAGAGAGAAAGAGAGAGAGGGACAAGCGAATAATAATTTCGAAGAAATTTATTTGTCTTGTTGGCCGTGGATATGCACGGGATTTTGACCGCGAGGGAGATACACGTGTTTCACGTACACGGGATCCCGGGAAATTGGGAATTGGGACCGATCGAAGAGGTGTGAAGATGGGGCTAAATCGCGAGTCACGTCCCAGGTGACAGTGTCGACTTGATTTGGTTTCCGCACAGGGCTCAACACCTGGGGTCCAGTCTCGTACATTCAGCTCCAATAAATGCAATAAAAGGCACATACGTACACGTAGACATTACACATAACCCATATAGGGATAAAGAATATTTTTTTAACAATAAACCTACTATAGAAAAGAATGTTCAATCCTTGCTCGAGTTTTAAGTTCTCGTGTGCTAATTACGAAGGAGTTCAATAACCAATTATTGCCACTTTTAATTTTCTTTGTTTCATACAAATACAATTTTTTGTTTCTCAAAATTGTATCTAAAAAATATTCGCCGATTGTTTTTTGGCATTTTTTAAAATGAATTTTCAAGAATTTCATACTACCGTTTTTCGCGTTACACGCGTACGCGTTCTTGAATCTGAATGTACAAACCGGAACGATAGTCGATTACTACAGGAATATATATATATAATAATACACAATATTAATACTATCTTAAATGTTAAAAGAATGAATATGTATCATGGTATATATGTATATCTCTCGTGGCCTGCGGAGCTCGTCCCGTGACCTGTGCTAGATATAAATATTAAGTATAGTTCGCGTATAGCTCTTGTCCTTTTGCGGTTTTCTTTCAATTTTCCTTCGTCGAAGCACAAAGTACCTCCACATGATTTTCGGTGCTTGTTCAATACCGTAAGCAATGAGATCTAAACGAGAGAATGAAATTTCTTCGTGGTAAGATATTACATGGGTTCTATTGTCCAACATTTTTATATTCCTCTGTATTAATTTTGTCCTGTCAAGAAAATTTGTTCCGGTATTTAATAGACGTGTCAAAAATTTTCACCGAAAATCATATCGCATCATATGGTACATTTGATTGCGTATCGACGAAGATGCTTTACAACGTGAAAATTGATCGAATGTTGATCGGCACACTTAGTGTCGAACAAAGAAGAATGCGGGACTCACAAACGCTCGGCAACACGTAACGATCGAACAATGGCCATGGCTATTCAATTGTCCGTGCTAGGATTACACGACGGATTACAATCGGTTCTACGTTAATTGCTCGATTACAGGGAGGATCGATTTAACGATTTTGATAAAATTTTTGCCATAGATAAAGTCTTTCGAGTAAATAAGGCGCGACATTGATCGTTGAACTTACACGTGTAAAGTGAAAAAGAATGTGTATATATATATATATATATATATATAATGACGATTTTTTTCGATTACTTCAATGTCACGGCACGAACTCCACGGGTTGGGCCATGCAACAGAACATCGCAATTGTCAAACGAGTCAATGATAATGAGTAGACAAGATCTTGCGAAGACTGCGGAACGTAGCAAGGTTCCCTTGTAACAGTTCAGCCAACCAAACAGCTGTGACGAGCTAAAAACATAGTTAGTAGGCCGCCAGTGTATTTTTATTCTGCCAACATACACGAAGATATATATCGTGGTACCTTACTGCGAGCAGGTCGCAGCTAAATTACCGATTGTCCTGATTGTCCTGAACAATTTTGTGTGAATAGGAAAAAGATAGAGTTCCAATATACGGATGACCAACACGGTATTGGATTGGTTGTCGGGTGAATGAAGCATTGAACGATATCTTTGTCTTACTCGTTGGTACGATAGATGCGACCTGCTCCTCAAGTCGAGGATCACGAAGGATAAGTTCTAGGACATGGAGAAGATGACTCGATATCGAAACAGACGTGTGAAAGTATACCAAATGCACGATCACAGACGACAAACTGGATGTGGATATATGGGACTGACCAACTGGATGGTCCATGGGATCAAGACGCTGTGATGGGATTCCTGCTTCTGGTAAGATGAAGTACAATTGGCGCAGGTTGGTAAGATGGGCTTCGTTCGGGAGAGGTACGAGCGTTGTTTTCTTTTCCCAAGTGGAACAATATAGATCACGTGGAAAATAAAGCGAATCCATTGTAGAATCGCCAAGCAGAAAGAGGAATGGAAGAGTCCTGGCGGATACGTGACGGAGGAATATCCTGATACGGAGGAATTGCCAAGAAGCCGCGTCTCAAATCGTATTTCCTTATTTGTCGACGCCGGGGGAACGAAGTAGAAAAAGGGAAGAGGCGAAGCGAAATACCGATAAAAAGAAGAGATTGCGGACTGGCAATGTCCCATAACGTGAGTTGACTAAAATCATGGTTGTTTTTAAAGTCCTTCTCTAGGAACCAGAAGCAAGAGGTAACTACGCGCTTTAGAAGTATATCGAGCGGAAGCCCAAGATATCGTGAAGCAGGTGGACCTGGTACTGGATTCTTAAAGCTTCCTGGGAGAACGAACGACGTGCAATTTATTAAGAGGGCTGCCAGAAGAAGATTACAATTACTGGCAGCCTGGTAGAATTTGGCTCTCGAAATTATCACGGTTATTAATTAATTGTCAATTTTCGACGTAAAACGAAGTCACTTCGCTACGCGGTGGTGGATAAGGAGGGTCTCGGTAAAGGATGGGGTACCCGAGAGAGGTCAGAGGGTGGGGAATAAAGGGCTGTCTGAGAATGTCTAAAAGAGAGAGAGAGAGGGGAAGGGGGCAGAAGCAGCTTAAAGATGGAGTAAAGGTAGGCGGAGAAAAAGAAAGGATCATCTTCTGCCAGACGGAACCAGAGGGTGAGGTCGATCGACGGGGCGCGGTTGAATGAGTTGATGGGCCATCCGATGATGTTGCCCAGGGATCGTCAGAACGGGCTAAATGTGAACTCCAAGAAGAGGGATCACACTAAATTTCAAGAGAAATGCCAGCTGCAGGACAAGATGGATTTCAAGGTAACAAACGAGTCCGATAAAAATCGACTTTAACCTCGGAAACGAGAGTATTACTTTTATTTAATTCTGTAAAATCTGAAGACGCTTCTCTTTGTAGGAAAATTCATTTTTTTTAATATCACCGATAACAGCTCCCAGATGAATAGGGAGATATCGAAAGATCATCGGATGATGTACCCTCATACGCTACGCACCTCTCGAGGAAAGGTTGTACAAGGATTTTTTTCGAAATAGGACGAAAACGTAATCAAGAGGTTTATAAGAGAAATAAAAATGAACTCGTGGAGTAGGTTCTTGGGTCACAGGTGAGACAAGAGTGTGTCGATGTGAGTTTTATGAATAAGGCACTGTACCATCATCACTTCGGACACGGAGCTGATGCTGAGGACATACATGGTGACGCCGACCTCCACGGGCGGACCTGCAATCAACAAAACCAATCGCCTTGGTCGTTCTGATCTCCAATTATTTTCCATTTAACTGAGGTCATCTTTGCCTCTGTCCCTCAGAGCGCGATGTTCCTCATCGTTCCCACTGTTTTCGGTATTCTCATGGAAAGCTTTCTTCGAGGCTAGTGAATAACTGTGGTACCGCGCGAGGGACGACGAGAATCCATTTAATTATTATTATTTTATTTAATTCTTGGACTCTCCTCGTCCCGCAAGTACTTTATATGGACATTGGCCAGAGGCAAAGTCTCACGTTTTGTCGAAGAGAGCTCACACCCTGCACGGAACCAAATCAACAGGACTCGTCGGCCTCGTTGCTTTCCAAGCTAGAAAAATTCACATTTTCGATAAGAGTCACGTTATCATTGTGACGTTTCTACCTTAGGACTACTGAAATTCTGTATCTTTGGGTTTTGCTTTCAGAAAGCTGTATGCAGCGTCTAACTAAATAGTCAAAATTGCCTAGAAGTTGTCTTGATTAAATCAAGGCGTTTTAAAGGCAGAATCGAGGGACCACTCGGAATCCCGTCATCCGTCATCTTGTGACCGAAGCTCAGACGAATCTAGATTTCAAATTGAAAATGACAACCAGGAGGCGACTCCTGACAGAAGCCTTTATTTAACAGTGAGGGGTGTAAATTAATCAAGGGCATAAATTATTCAATGTGAAATAATAAAATATCGGCAGTATACAAGTGTTTCGATAAATATAATTATAACTTTTTGATTCAACGTAAAATAAAATAAGTCACATTTACTCCACGTTGAAAGGTCGGGTACCTACTAAGAAGCGCTGGAATCGAGTCGATAGAGAGAAAAGTTCCACAGCACTTGATAGTGTTCTGATTATGTCCTTAAAGCGCCTTTATTAAATCTGGTTAAACATTAAAGGCATTAGATACTCCCTGGATTAGATTTCTACTAGGGTTAGACTCGCACGATATATCTATATATCCTCATAGTCTCTTGTTCGTTTGTCATTTAAAAAGCCGTCTCAACTTCCGTCTCTTGTTATCTTGTATTTTCCTTCGTTTCCCACTGTCCGTTTATATTCTTAACTATCAGCTACTTCACACTCGTTGGATTTGATTTCTCTTCCGAGTAAATTTCTTCTCTCCGACGTACAGCTATAATTTTTTTTATCCAACCGCTTAAAGATCGTTTACCTTCCCCACGCACAGTGCGTCGTTTTCATTGCTCTTGCTGTACATATTGCGAGGGTCGTGGTCAACGGTCACGGAAGGATTATTGATAATTATCAAATAATCGCGCTTTACGTGTCGTCGTCGTTACTCGACGTAGATAAGGACGCGATTACGGATATTGAAACAAGAAAGATTATCAGTGATGGCAGCGAGCAGCCCATCTCAGCAGCCGCAGCATAGCAGCTAGCGTCTAACGGGATGTGTGGTATATGTATAATATAATGTATTTCGTATTTTCAGATAAACAAAGAAACTAAGTCGCTAATCAGTCCAATAGAACGATCCTACGAAAGACCACATGCGTATCAATAATTATAAAATATCGATGCGATATTTTTTTTATGTCACTTCTTAGTAACAAACGTACTAAGAATTTGTGCGTATAACACATACTTTTTTTATTTTACTCTTACGTAACTATATAAAAAAAGGCACGTATCATCTTTCCGGCTTATATATTCGTATATATTTTTACAGGCAGCTTCACGAAGATGCGTGCAAAAGGGCCGTCTGTCATGTATACGCATGTGGGTTCAGATCGTGACAACCAGGTTCACGTGAGATCTACGACCGCGGCTATTTTGCGAGAGAATTATAGCCGTGACAAAGGGAGAAAAATGTATTTGAAACTATGTAGGTTGGACGGTGTCATTCGTGTTTCGATAAGACTCCATCCTGATCGATAGGGATCGATCGAGGATCGAGATTACGCGTTGGGATGGATTGATAATTGTCACGATGCTATATATGTACAGGGATATACATATATATAATGTGCGTGTAATGCCCGTGGTTATGACTTACATAAGTATATATATATATGGTAGCGAATATTATATAGTTTATTAGTAAATTGCATGCGGTGGCTAACCACACACCCTCTAACGCACTAATGGACGCACCACAAAAACAGAACAACCTTTCGAGATGATCCGAGGTCAGTGTAAAGGGGCCTCAGGTAGGACACACGTAATCCAGCTACTTTTGTGCCGTGTGATTTCAGATTCGGAGAATATAGATCATGATCTCTTTACAGAATCAATTAATTCGTCATGCGGGGCTCAATCGTGGCGGACTCTGTGATTGCGAAGTGGAAACATCCGAGCTTAATTTACGACTGTGATTTTCAATAATTTGTGATCGGTTTGAAAAATGTGTACTTTTTTTTGCTACTTTACTTTAAATTAAGCTTTTTTTCTCTTCTATTCACTGCGTACGCAACTATGCTTTTTTTTATTTTTATCTTTGACTTGCGTACTTGCGAATCTAGAATATTTAGGGCGAGGATTCTTCGCTCCTTCGATCAATCACAGACTGCGCTTGTACGAGAAAAAGTGTGTGTAAGAACAGCTGGCAGATTATTTAATTCTTTCCTTCTTTTGCATCACGAAGTCGCAAGTAACATGGTCCACGGGCTATTTCATATGACACGTGGAATACTCGTTTCACGAGATATTTGTAGTACACATTTAATGTAAATATTGAATTTTAGTGTAAGTGATATATTTTTCTGTATTTTGCTGATGACATGAAATTAATTAAAAATAGGTATATAATTTAAGGATAATTATACTCCTACTAAGGGGTTAGGGGTAGTCAGAATTTTCAAAAAATCGAATTTTTTTTTGTATTTTCTTAAAGTACGATGTCTCAAAGATATCTGAAAATTTCAAATTTATTCAATGAACAGTTTTTGAGATATCCTACAATTACTGAAGGGCCCTCTGACCCTCGATGACAGGTAGTCGGCTCGTTTTTCGAGCTTTTCCCAAAACTATGTTTTCAAAGTCAGTGACGATTGTAATTCAAAACCTCTTGTCGGATTTAAATGAAATTTATACAGCTTATTAAAAGCATAAAAAGCTAGTGCCTCATCGAAGGATTTTTTTATTAAAATTTATATTTATATTAAACAATTAATTGGGGCTTTTTGAAGTGAAGTAATGTAAAAGCATAATATAATAACTTTGTATTGTTTGTTTTATAAATTAAATTAAATGACTGACAAAGAATGATTTAAAATAGTAATTTTTCAAACCTATGACTATCCCTAACCCCTTAATCAGAGACTCGTATTATCAATCAACGTCCAGATGGATTTACCAAAAAAGTGTTGCGGGATGAAGAAGATTTGATGGGGAACCAATTTTATAGCTATCCGTGTCCTATCCAATTAGTATAGCTTCCACGGAAGGTATCCCTAGAGGCCAATTTTCCTGAACGTAAAAGCGTTTCTAGGTATTGTGTTAACCAAGGTGCAAATATCAGCGTTTAAAATGGCTTCAAGTGCACCTAAAGAAAATTGTAGAAAACTTGGAATGAATTTTCAGGAAAAAAAAACAGAATTTCCTCAATAGTCTCGTTCCAAATATAATCCCAATGCGGTAGTACGAAATTCTTATAAAAGTTAACAGGTGCGATTACATGACTAATGAGACTTCGTATTAACAAGTGTTCCACAGGTCATTAAGAAAGTAGCCCGCAGATATATATTATCGTCTAAAGAATAAGTGTGTGAAGATTAGCGGCAATCGTTAATGGGCGCTAAATGGTTGCTTGGGTAAGGGTTAACGATCGGAATGATTACTGATTCAGCGGAATGACTGATAAGACCTATATAGTACCATTTTGACTTCGGATAGCGAGCTGATGCTCAAGACGTACATGGTGACGCCCACCTCGACGGGAGGACCTGAAATGAAGGTTAGTACACTGAGTCGGCCGGGTGGGCCGAGAAGCAAGAAGAAAGTCTATTTTTGTGGAGATTTGGGGGGGGGGGTGGACATCGTGGATATATCTTTTTTTTAGGGGTTTACGGGGTTGTGGTGAGTGGGGGGAATTGGCTACTTTGGATGGACTGCTGAAAGTGGTTAAAAGACGTCAAGTAATTAAACGTTACTTTCTAGACACGCACTATAGGCAAATATTCTACTACTTTAATCAGATACCGTTATTTAGTGCTGAGACATATACCGGTCTGAATAACTATACAGAAAATACGTACAACGTACGAAGTACTCTTGGTGATGATTGTCGTACTTGATTAATCGATGTAACGGAGGAAACACAAGTGGCTGAAAATCGGTCGGATATAATTATTAAGGTTAATAAACAGAAGGAGCGTTCGAATAAGTTTTTTTAAATGTTAATTTTATAAGGCTTTACTATGTACTTCTTGGTATCAGCTGAAGTTTCGGTCCGTTAATTATATTCGTATCCGACGTGTGGTGATATCGTCAAGAATCGCATAGAAGCCCAGCTCGGATTGACAGGTTAGGATGGGCCGGCAGGGATGGGAGTCCCAGATGACGCCGGGTTCAGTGTAAACGTGAAATGTATTCGTATCAATCACGCCTCGGCCAATAATGGCGGCAGTATTTCAGTGGTCATTTGCGTTATGGCGTTATGCCAACTCGCTATTCCCCGCATTTGGTATTTCGCCGAGTTCGATCGGGAATACGTAACTGTCTGCATTTCGTTTGGTTGCCGCTGGCGATATAACGGCGCCCTATACACCCTGTCCATGTTATCATCCATCTTCGAAGATAATGGAGGTACGGTATCGTTAGTTTTGAAAACATTTGAAAATATTAACGAATCTCCAGTCCAAATAATGATTCACGGGAACAGCTTTTTTTTTAGGTAGCTGTTTTTTTTATTTTGATCTTTCAAGCCAATGCGAGTTTCGGTACGGAAATATAGAATTTCATGTCTCGTGATACACTCTCTCAATTAGAGTAGATAAGGCTGATACCCACGTGGACACGTCCGGCTGCTGTGGCAAGTATCTTCGTACTCCTTGCTTGCCTCCTGGTCTCGCTGGCCGTAAACGTTAAATGGCCCATTAAACGACATCGTCGAAATGCTTAGGTTCCCATTGTCTCGATCAACGCGGGCGTCGCGACGCTTTCTACGTGCGCGCATACAATAAAGTTGTCCCATAAACCACATTCCGTTAATGGTGTTGCACGACGCCGGTACGACATTTCTCTATTTCCGTTTCCTGCTGTATTCTCAGACTTTAATCCAGAGTCGAATTGCTCTAACGGGGACAGCATGATTTTCAATCGACTGGGTGCTTACGTAGGCTCAAGACGGTGGGTTACACGTGTAAGGACAATCGGCTGAAGTTTGTTAATATCCAACATCCGGTACCGTGATACAGTTGTTTGAAAACTGTTTTAAAAAATTGTAGGACAAAGTTTTATTTTCCATTTCAATAATATTCTGCTTGGCAGGCAGTCTTCTGTTATTGGGTACAGATGCCAGGGATATCGCATAGTTCATAAAGCGTCTTGGCCTATCCATGGTAACGGAAACGAGTACTGGGTGGAACTTCCTGATTTCATTTTGACGAGTCAAGTCCGCTGGCTCTTCTTTGAGTCTAGGAAACGTAGCAATATAATTCAATGATGCTTTTGTCCTTTTGTAAATCAAATGAAATCCTGGTAATCCGACGCAGCAGGCATCCACTCTGCAACCCATTCAAAGTCGCGTTACCTCGGGAATCTTGGAATACGACGGCAATCAGGGTTCGCTGTCGCTATTCAGGCACTCCCTGGATTAACAAGCTATAGTACGTGCACGTGTTATAGGTACAATGTATACACGGAGGATTTGTGTATAGTACGTACTACGTACGCAGAATATCTCTGTGCCCAGGATATTTCCATGGTTATGTACCTACCAGAGGTACTTCTGTTGGTGGACGCAATGTGGCGCCAGGTGTATTATTAAAGTAAAATGGTACTCAGAAGCGGTTACGGATTTTCAGGAGCTCTCGAGGTATTAACGTGTGTTCTCTCTGTATTGAAAATGGCCAAGTAATTCAGGTGAACTTCGTTCCACTCGATGCGGAAATTCTGATAACGCGTTGGTCTGCAAGCGAGTCTTTATTGTTTCCAGACTTCCGGTAATTGGTGAATTTTCATCAGTCGCAGCTTGGTGATAAATCAAACATGAGTTGGAGCTATAATTATTCACATACAAATTTTGTACGTGAGATTATATGTTTGCAAAGAAGCTTTGAAACTTTCAATACCCCATAGAAATATGCATGGGTGTGGATTTATTTGTTCTTTTTTTTATTTTTAAGTCTTTGATATCTGGATCATTTTTATCGGTATATCTGATGATTGACTAATTTGAAATTGATACTGTTTCACAATCAATTGCATGGGTACACTAATAAGAGCTTGCTTTTTCATACGAATACCAAGAGATGACGTATCTAGGTAAGACTGAAAGTGAACAGGATTTTCCAAGTCGAGGTTGAAGCTCGTTGCTCTTGGGAGTAAAGTATCCCGAAACACGTGTAGCGATATTTTCCAGGAAGACAGAAGGAAGACGCGTAGAGTGAGGGGGGAGATTTTGAAGAACGAGAGACGACGTCGAGGGTGGCGAGTGAAGGAGCGTGAGCAAGGGTGTACAGGGAAGGATTGTATCAAGGGGTGGAAAAGTTTTCGCAGTCATCTCTCTTCCAGAGATCGTGACTGGAATATAGCGCGATACCAAGAAAGATGCATATACCGTAACCCGGTGTGTCGCGAGGACGACAGTGGGTATAGGTATAAGGGGCTGAGAGACCAGGGTAATTTTGTATGGCGAAAGGCGTAGGAGGTTCGTCCTAGGGATAAGGGGCTGTGTAGCTAAAGGATCGAGAAAAAAAGCCGACCCAGGGTCTATAAGGGTGCGAGGGCTGCTTCACCACTGTATTCGATATTGGAAGTGCGTTCGTGGACGGTATTAGGATTTGGGATTCGTGCCTCGCGGGAAAACTGCGCGTCGCGACGTGCTGCGTCGTGGCACAGCGCGGGAGTTAAACCAGCGTCGGGACGCTCGTAGGGCTGAACCAGGACCAGGGATGCTGTTAACGGTAACCCGTGGCAACGAGCGTCCCAACATCGATCCGAGTTTTACCGAACTCAGCCCCGCCCTGCCCGAGGTGTCCCGAAAATTTGACTTGCCTGCAAACAGCCTGGATGAAAGCATCTGTATCCTAACGTCCCGCACGAACTAAAGAGTAATTGGTAGATTAAAGGAAAAGGGAAACTGAACGAAAAAAAAAACTAAAGTGGAATATACCCAAACTACTCATCACCTCAAGGTGTACCTACATTGGTACTTATATGAATTTAGCTACCAAAGGTCTCAATGCTCGTCTTGGGATCCAGCTAATATTCAGCCGACACCCCGCAGAGTGCCTTACGAGTATTTCTCATCCCTTATATCTTATCCCTCGACCTTGCACTCTTACGTCCCCAAGCAAAGGTCAATTTTCCCCTTCTCAATCTCTCCTAACATCCTCTATCTCTCCCACTCCATCTGCGTAACAGGAATCATTCTGCTCCAACAACATGGCTGACCTTCATGCCAGCAGCTGAACCTTTTCTGACGGAGTTCAGAGTATCATTGCCCATCGTAGCCGAGGCCAGTTGCGCGAAGGTCTTATCCACCTCCTCCGCTCATCCTAGTAAAATTCCGTAGCCGAGTGGTCACTTTCTCCATGCTTTCACTGAGGTTCGATAAATTGTTAGCTGACTTTATTGATGGTCAGTCGTGATATTTCCCATTTCAATTTATTTCTCTTTACCCCCCTTCTTTTTCTATTTGAAGAATATGCTGGTCCTTCCGCTACGCCGTTTCGTCTCGAGAAAAATCTTTGTCTCTCTCGACCTCCTTTCCGCACTGCTGCAATTTACTAATAGGTGATAAAGGTATCTTCGTTGTTGAACTCGAGGAAATTTATGAGGTTCTCGGTACAGATTACTCTAGTCTCTATCCTGGATGAAGTTCCATGAAATCTCCTGAAGATCTCGCGGTTGGCACTCCTGCTACCAGTGCTGGTGCTGCTGCCAGGATACGCCTACGCTTTGTCCTGACAATCGATTCATCCTGAAAGGGAGGTACGGTTCTCAGGGTTGAAACGGTGGACTTTCGAAGTATCCCGATATTATGGGATTTAAAGTGTGTACCGTTGGTATCCCTTGAGAGTATATCGACTCCAAATATATTCTAGCGACGCTAGATATTTAATTCTATGATATGAGTTTATTATGTTCCAACTCTTCAAATTCTTTCGTGCTTTTTTTTTCTTTAAGTGCACTGTTTTTTTCTCGCCACACTTCAGCGCTATCAACTGCCAAATGCTTGGGGTGTCTGTACTTGGTATATTGCTCTTTGTAAATGTACCCCAGTCGCTTTCCATTGTTTGAAATATTTTTCTATATTGTCCGCGACGAACAGTTAAATGCTGTCTGTCTTCTTGGAGAGCACTGTATATATATATACGCTGTCCAATACGACAATGGAGTATTTTCAAACAAATCATAAACGATGCTAAACGGTCGCAGTGTATCTACAGTAAAAATAGAATGTTTGAATTTCCAGTCTAAGTACTCGTATCCCGTTTGTTCGGAATTAATTAAATCGTTCCATTGTTCTCAAAAAAATTTATGGAGCACAGAGTCACGGATTGTCATACGATCGTTTACATTTGCAATTTGAGAAATTTGTAACTCATCAAATCAGGAAGTGACGATGTTCACAATTTTTATCAGGTCACACAAAATTAAAAATTCTCAACTATCAGTAGTTTCACACTTTTTTCGTACAGGAAGTTCATAATGAAAAAAATATATTTCATCCTTCCCATACACGCGCACTCTCTGCCTGGGCAGGTAGCTTTTTAGTTCCACGATTTCTTTGAACTCCATCGTGATAATCAATTTTGTTTCCCCAGCGAGTTAGCACTTCGTTCAGTTTAACCTTCCTTTCAAATGGGGTTCGGACATCCCTTCCATAATTTCTTTATCTTTGAAGAATTTTCAACGCGTCTCGTTACCGAGAAGAAACGCGTTTGATAATTCATTCGAAGTGAAACGGTACAAGTTCAACAGGTATAGAATTAGTCCTGGACTAGAATAATAAACCGTGTATACTTTCGTATCATCAGAGTTTATAATGTCTCAGCACTATATAGTTCGGTCTCTTACCATTATAGGTTAATTGTTTCGCTTGAATAAAGGAAAAGTTTTTTTTTTCAAAGAATAAATATCCGTCCAATGGCATTACCGGTCGATTAGAGATGCACATACATTACGTTGGATTCAGTAATCGGTACGTATCGATACGTAACGATGGATCGAAGGAAGTCCTGCACATTTTGCATATCTAATGTACCTTGGAATTATAGGTCGCATGTAAACAAGTCGTCCATCAAAATATGCCAGGAAGATCATTGGACGGTTTGACGGATTTCAGAATATATTTGGACCATAACGAACGACATCAAGGATAATAGATATTCTCGATGGACAAATCGAAATCCGTCATTTAACATGAAACACGATCTCATTACTAAAGAGAGTCTGTTTCAAAGTATGAAACCTGTTTTTTTTATAGTCTGTGGAATCTCTTTTTTTTCAAAGGCTGTTATCTTTCATAAAGGCAAGTGCATAAATATACCGACACGACTGCAGCGATTTGTTGCGATACCCTTAAGACGTCGATAATATAGATTTAGAAAGAAAAAATTCGTAAATTTTTTTTCTTTAAAATAAACGTTACACATATGTAATCGTAATCGAAACGACGTCTTACAGTTCTATACCGGATATCGCGAAGATGTCGCTGCGATCGTTCCCCGCACAAAGTGTAACGTAAGGGAAGCTGGTCACTCACCTCCGTAGTTCGGCCTTACTCTTTTATCGTAACTGACGGAGAAGGAGTCGAGGATCGCCGAGATGTTGACGTCGCCCAGCATACTGCCGCCGCCGGTTCTGTAATCGAAAGAAGGGATTTTTTTTTACATTCGCATTGCTCCGGCATAGTAGACTTCGAATTTATTACCGACGATAAATCTGAGCATTCGCCTTTAACCTTCTACCGGATAGTAGTTCCCCCTTCGTGGCGAATGTCGAAACCAGTTCCGACTGAGGGGGATTCGACGCGATTAAAAGTACGACGCTTGCACTTTTGTTCGACGACGCCAGGCGTCCCCGTATCTTTGACAGATAACATTCACGCATTTACATATATGTATATACAGATACGTTTATGTCGTCTAGGACACATATATTTTATGAATGTGCAACCGTGTTGTATATTTATTGTGCCGCATTCAATTTCACTGATAAATTCGCTTTCGTAGCGTGAGATACGTGATTGGAGGTACGTGGGAAAGTGCGGTTTTTCGAACGCTCGGGAAATTGGATGTTCGTTATCCTTTTGTGGCCGTCATTCTCTGTATACGTATATCGAGCAGAAGGAAAATCGGAGCATGCACCGTGTAACGTTGGCAAAACTGTAGGTAGATAGGCAATAGGTACAGCTTTATTGACAGCAGGTTGGTACTTCGAGGGACTTGCACGATACTTTATTTTTATAAACTATACTTTCCATGATATATTAAACCTACGTGGATGATAGATTTATGCGAGTTCACGATACGGAACGTGTGACGCAAATTTTGCTCGGGCTAATGCAGTTCGACCGTTAATGGTGGCAATCCTGTGCAGCAGTAACGATAGTAGTAAAATCTGCCGAGAGATGCGTCAGTGTCGGATATTTGAAAAACTGAGATGAATTAAATTTTTCGAAATAAAAATATGTATTTTTTTGTATCACGACAAATACGTGAAAAGGTTCTAGGCATTGGATTAGCTATGGCGATGGAGATTTATGCCGAGTTTTTTTTGTACTCCGTTGAGAATCGAAAGTCTCCCAGTGACGTTTCTATGAAAACATGTTGTTCCATATGGGTCCAAAACGCTCGTCGCGAGACATGCAAATACGCAGGATGCGGACTCGTGAGATTTATACTGTTTTCCTATAGTCATTTCTGTTCTGACTTTAACCCCTTTTTTTAGGCAGATTTTTCTTCATACTTTTTTCTCCCTTCGGCATTAGACTATTATGAGCGAGCCTGTTGAGAAAAAGAGACATCAGAGGTCAAAGGGTAAATCAGGTAAGTCATGCAATAATTATATATTTTTTTGTCCCTTTCAGTAGTATTCATTTTTAATCCTGATAGTTTTTATTAATTAGACAGCGGAAAAGTGAATCATTAACGATCTTTGATAGGCAACTCAAGAATAAATTCTATCTACCAACATCCTTTTCGAAGCAGAGTGTTGAGGTGTTGATGTATAAGTAATTGGTCCCGTTCACGACAACTCGATAAGAAATATTTTCAGGTAACAATAAATAGAAAGAAATGAGTCGTTGTTCGGACTGATATCGATCACCAAAAGTACCTGTTACTGTCTCCGATGCTCCTAACTTAGCTGGGTAAGATTCTCAATATCGTGCGTGCGATTTACACGTCCACTTTGCGTGCCATAAAACAGCCCTTTGGGAACGATGCATTATGTATCGATTACTTTCACCACTCACCCTTATATAATACCAGAATTTCATTTTACGAACGTATCCCGCACGTCTCGTTCGATTTTGGCGCTATTTATGTTCAGCGTTACACGACCAGGTGGCGCCACTCTGCTCTGTCAGTGTCAATTAAATCCATAGCTCAAGTGCTCGTAATATATTCATATATTAAGCCGACAATTAAAAAAAATGGGTAAATAAAAATCTTCGAATAAAGATTTTATAGGATAATGTCTCGAGGTCATCGAAGATAAACAGTCTCTAATCTCGAAGCATTAAGTGGCTCGTGTCGTAAACTTTACCGTCGTCTGATTGGCTCTTGTGGACGGATTGGCGTTCGAGCCTATATTATGTAAATCTCAAGTGACTGCTTATCGACTGACGTTGAGATAAGCACAAGTGTTGTGTTGAGGGTAAGTGGTTGACCGTTAAAAAACACGCTTAGTCTTTCGTTTTATCGCTGCTTATGTTATTCATTCTTTTTCTTATCCTGCTCTTATCATCGATCTTAATTTTTCATTTTTTTTTCGAGGCCATAGAAATACTCGTCCCGGATCTCGAAGAAATATACTAAGATCCAATGTACTCAAGCCACTCTGCCAGCAATTACAAATCGGAACCAATGGAGGAAGATAAATCTCATTGGACTATCGATCGAATACCGATTCCACCCCCGGAGGCGATCACCGTTTATTTTCCCATCGTCTGGAATGGTTGGCGAGCTAATTATACTTCGGGTAGTACTTCATCCGTTGAGTACTGCCAAGAGCCAATGTGCCTCTGCCCCAAGGGATCTTCAAACTTGTCGAGTGTACTGGTTATTGTACTTTGATAGAGACTGGATTCGGTTAAGAATTTTTTATCGCCAGTCCTATACATACTGTGTCCAATTGAAAATTTAACAAATAATTTCAATCAATATAATCAATATTTTTAGTTTCTAAACTTAAGGCAATTTATGCTTCGATCATGCTCTAAATGACTGTGTTCTTATTCCTGTGGAGGATTGATCAGACATCGGCTGGTCTACGTTGTAGAAACTTTTGACTCTGTAAGCGCCAATCTTAACGTAATAGTATCGGCAGTTGACAACAGGGGGATTCGATGAGGTAAAGGCGCGACAAAAGTTCAATGCCAAACGTATCGTCCAAAAGAGTCACTTTGATAGAGATAAATGATTAGATAATGCCCTTGGACTTCGTGGATCCCCTCCTCGGATGGGCCACTCTTTTGGGTATATGTAAAAGATAGATGGATTTTTAAGTAGTAAAAAGTTTGTTGGTTCTAGCGTAACAGGAGTGAAAGTTTTTATTGTCATATCAGGTCCACCATCCTTCCAGCTCAGCCCTTTTTCTCTACTTTCTTTCTAATTTTCCATAACCACCCCCTCCCATCTCTTCAACTCACTCTCTCGCTCTCCCATTGAATCTTTCTTTGACTCGCTTACTCCTTTCACTCTCGCAGTCATCTCTACCGGCCTTCCTCAAAAGGAAAGTCAATATCTCGAGCTGGCGCCGCGTAAACGCACTAACGGATTAACTTTTGACCAACCTCTATGGCGCTGTAGGTATCAGCCTGTTAATTTAACAAATTAGATTTATTCACAAAGAACATCTTCTTGACACATGTATGTATATAGCTTGTATTAATATAATTAAAATCTTCTTACGATACTGTGTTATCAAGAATTTACTTAGGATCAACTAATCATAAGTTAGCTTAGTTTGTTATGTCTATAGCTCAGCGGGTGGGTACAGACTTTATTCATTTTATCTTAGTACTTGGTATCCTTGTTTTACTTTATTTACGCTTTTTATCTCTTGCTATGCTTTATCCTAAGGTTCAGCAATTTTCTTCGTAATACTTGAATATAACTCTCGCTAGGATGAAGTCGACTTGTGGGAACTCTAAATTAGCCTTGGTGGTCGAGAAATGTACTATCTAATTATTAGTCTGTAATAATAAACTTTCCTTTTCCCATTTTTTTTTACGGGAGTTTTGTAATCTATTCAAAAGTTAAGCCCCGTCTAGTTTGGTAAAAGGGCAAAGGAGGCGCTGACATTTTCCACAATATTCTATTCGAGTCATCGAGCTGCTCACCACGACCTTCTGACACTTTTAGAATATGTACAGTCGCGGCAAAAAGGTTAACCGGCTTGCTATTGTGTCACGAGATTTCGTGCTGCTTGAAAAGTTTATCAAGGACTGTTAACTCGACGACGTCACATCCGTCACTGTTACCATGCGCTGATCTGGTGGAATAATGACAGAAAGAGAAAACACTGCTTTGTGTCGAAGCTGCTGGCTTTCTTGTTCGTTAATGTAATACCAGAAAGTTGACGCCGGTATTGGGATCTGTCTTGGAGCTACTTAGAATCTTGAAGCGAAAGGACGTTGGGTCGGTAATCCTTGAGTCTTTTTAATCTTTGACAAACTTTGATTTCAGATGCTTTTATTTTTTTAAATAAAAATCGTAAACTTTTCTTCTCCGTTTTTTTACTGCGATTCTGTAAAATTTCTTGATTTTTGTGAATGACTTTTCTCAAAATTCTTGACGCATTTTCATTTTAGTTTACTATCCTACAGCTTCGTTATACGAAACCTTGAAAATTTATACCGCAAGAACAATGATGTTTTGTTCATGATCGATTATTCCTCATTTATTCGAATAAGTATGCATATGGGAGTCGGCTTAACAGAGGTCTGATATCGCCTTTGTCTTTTGTTATTTTAAAAATTTTTTTAACAGTTATCTTTTCTATGATTTATAATGTTTCAGAAATTTAAGGTATTCAATGTCTGAAAGGTGAGTTGATTTAAATTGAAAGACGCACGATTGTACGGCCCTGAGAAATTTCCTTTCAATCAACGTTGACTTCGTACTCCCTGCGTTGACAATAGCGATATTTCCTGCTGCCGTGCGGTATGCTGCTTCGACAATTAAATTGGATTGAATTTTAAATAAAAGTATTCCACGGGAATGTGAATTTTCATTTTCCAAACTTTCAAGAGTACTTGACCTTAGACTCATCCTCTCAGCAACTTCATCCACTCCACTCACTGTAGATCATACTTTTCTCTATCTTTACCTTTCGCTGTCTCACTCTCTCAATTACTACCTAACTCCTCCACCTTCACTGGCGCTTCTTCTTTTTCACGTGAAATGATAAAATTTGCTCTTTCGAATTTTCCATCTTGAAGTTGTTTTTGCTTTCGCATACTTTGGGAGGTATCTACACCTACTTATATACCTATCTATTTATTTATCCACCTATATATTCACCTCCACGGTGCACCTGAATTCCTTCCTCGGATTTTTATTCGCCTCTAACTTTCCTTTAGCTACTTTCTCCACGACCCTTCAACTATCCGCAGATACCTCTCCTGTCCAACTATCTGTCTATTCATCCAACAGATATTTCTCTTCTGCTTGAAAAGATAACCTCAGTATCCTCGAGACATACTATAAACATTGCAAACGGGCTTTTCATATATTTCTTAGAAGTTTCGGAAATATCATTCGATTAATTTTTTGTATCATTTTTTTATGTTTAAGTACCCGACAGACCACGGTCTGATTAAGGCTCTTCGGTTGGATTTTGTATTGAGTAGCACGTGACTCACGTTCTCTACCTGGCTTGGCGAAGCATCCTTCCTGTAGCCAATTTTCTACCTAGTGAGCGCATAACGATCCTGAGTCCTCTGACGATATGAAGTAATATTTTCTTGGACAAGATATATATATATATATATATTGAAACGACGAAAATGAATTTTAGGTACTTAACACGGCGTAAGATCCTTATTGTGCAAAGTTAATTCTACAGTGTATTTACTTTTGAGTTTTCAATTATCACTATGTACCGTGAATCGCGAATTACTGTCTTGGCAAATAATTTCAAAGTACCTAATCCCCATAATGAAAAGCCCACAAAGTTAATCGAACTGGCACGAAGAGTCGCGGGCATTCGCTAAATTCTTCGAATTTCACGGTGATATAATGGAAGAAAAATGGCGAATTTTATTGCCAATAAAACATTGGCTGCTTAAGAGCGTCTAGTCTTAGCCAGCATTCGATCTCGCCTATTTATTTATTTCCTTTTATACACCGTTCTTCACGCATTCTCCTGTTTTTTATTTTATCACCCAGCCACCTCCTCTATCTTTATCCTCCGTTCCGTTCCGGATGTCCCCGTGGCAGCTGCGTCTTGATATATATCGATGATGAATTATTCATGATAGGTAAGACAATGGCGAAACGTTGGAAAAAAGCTCATGCTGTACTGCTAAGTTGGGGGTAGAGATGGCGCAACCGTTGGATTCTTCCTGGAGGATGCTATTAGGGGTTCAGTCGGGGGGAGGGAGGAGTGGGGTTGCTACCGTGATTTACGCTAATTCTCCAATGGCGGGTTCTGCATAGTAAAACCGACTAAGGTAAAAGACGAAGAGAGAAGGAGAGAGCAGAAGGGAATCATAAATTTATAAACGGCCCTTCCGGACACCGGAGCAAAAGCTCGAGCCAGCCTCAATCCTGCGTCGATCTTTTGGATATTTAATGAACCGGTGTTTCTCACCTAGGTACGGATCAAAAAGGACAGAAACCATAATGGGTATACCGATTCCATGATGCACGTATCGTTACAGTTCATACGGTGTAAGACCGAACATTCATGTCATTGAGAAGATCTAGAAATGAATTTCCTGCTGATGAAAAAAAAAAAGAGAAGGTACAATGGGGTAGAAGGACAAAAATCAAGAGAAATGTAAAAAAAAAGAGAAAAATAAAACAATCCATATAGCTACGTGTATACGTAGTTTACGAGCGGATAACGATATGGTGGACAGGACATAGTCGAATCTCCCTGCGCTTCGCAGAGGGATGCATTTGTCAATGTCGGAAAATTCGGCAGTGCAATGGCGGCTCCCAGTAGGACCAGAAATCGATCGCTTTGGAATCACTTGTTTGTATATAGGGTATACCAATTCCGATAGTTTTTTTTGCTTTTCCAAACTCTCGTTTCTATTTATTGCACGTGAGGAGTTGACCTGTTCGACGACGTCACGACTGCCGCTTTCCACCTTGGAGGTCAGATCATTTTTACGTACAAATTGAGGCGCGACCTCCGATGCCAGTAACGCGACCCTCATTTTTTAACTGCGAGTTTCGCTAATAAATGGGATTACCTTGGCGCACGGTCTCGTCCTTGTTTTTCACTCTCGCAGCCTATGTCTACCTTTCTCGCTCTTTGTGGATTCCTACATCTTTTTATATCCTTACCGGAAACGAATAGCCTTGTCCACTGCAATCGTACAAGGCCGCACTTCCGTTTTGCGTACCTCACCAGCGGCCATTACGTCCCTTTGTATTCCGTTCATAGACGAGGATACGGAACCGACCAAGCTTTCTCACCGATAAAGGAACTTATGTTCATTGGATACGGAAGCAATTTTGGTTACGCAGGAAGTGACGAAGTATCGCGATTCACTGTAAAACGACGCGCGTTGATGGAGAGGCTGCGTGTTAGAATCGATAAGAATCTTAATACGTGGGTAGTCGTAAAAAAAGTGGCAGGAACATGAAAATAAAAAGAGCCTCCGCTACGAAACGTTGCCTAATTTATCAGATACAACACGTTTCCAGGATTCGTTCGAGAGGAATATCGATTTTCCTTGTAGCTTTTCTAGGGGTCTTTTTTTATTTCATATTTTACCTTTACCAAGCGAGGTTATTAGTCGCCATTGACAGGTCTTTGAACATTTCGAGCTATCCATCCTATCGCTTCCCCCCCCGCCAACCCATCACACCATCATCGGAGCTTCTGAACTTGGAAATTCTTGGAGAAGTTCAGACGCGGATACTAACGAGCAACCCCCCCTCCCACGTGTCGTCAGCGACGCTTTGACAATTGATTAGCCTCTCTTCCAAGTTGAGTTCCTTTCCATGAAGTTGCGAAAGGCCACCGAGATACGAAGTGGCATTGGGCATATCGATCCTTTTCATAGGAGCTTCCAAGCTCCTATCTAGGTACACGTTACAGGGTAAGGGTAGCCATTGCTTGTTACCTCAAACTTTCTACCGCTCTACTGTACTTAATGGCTACCACCGTGTAGAGCAACTGTACGGCTTTAATAGTTATAGGTATACCTACTATATAGGTATACATAATCCACTCGTCTTATCATAGCTTTTGATAAAAAAATATTGGATCGACGGAACTGTTCGGGAGTCTCAGAGATTTTGGCTATATTTTATTTATATTCCTCGACCTTTCAACCGAGACCCCCTACGGGGGCGACCTCGTGAGGCTTTCCCAAGATTCACGCTGTAACTTTCACCCTGCGAAAAGTTGACACGCCTGAGTGGTTTACGTTGACGGGGAAACTTAGGTCGGGCAAGACTTAAGGGGTCTAAGCTGGCTTGTGCGGCTGCACACACGTGTGTCCCTCTAGGGTGGGTCTGAATACATATAGGTATATGAATTTACTAGGTACAGGAATATACTAGGTAGGACAATAGAGACGCGATGAGATAATGTAAAAAAAAATGTCGTACCCCATTCTGTTCATTGGAATTTAATAAAAATTTTCACTCGTCAGTTCAGTGACTCTGAAAATGACTGCACAATTATTCATTTTTGCTTTATCTGTGGTATACACTGTGGTGTCTGCATATCCATTGAAATTTAATGATTTTTCATTGATCATTTTTAAACAGTAATCTTATAATCAATATTCGTGGACTCGTTTGAGAGATTTTATGGGTATTGAGTTGACCTTTAAATCTGAAGAAGACCATTTCTCTGTGTTAGGGTCGAAAGGAGAGAATGATAGAAAGAAAAATTTGGTGGATAATTCGTTAAGATATGTAAAAGAAAGCGTGGCGAATTTACTTGGATTTTAACTGCTCAATAAAATACGACTGGTCCATGAGAAGCTGTGGCGCCCCTAGTTCTTGTGCAGTAGCTATCTATACAATAATATGTTCCCTAGGGTTCTTCCAGGAATTAGAGAAGCTCATGTCCGGATTTCTTTTCATCCCCTAGAATGTTTATCCCTTAAAAGCATGCCCTCGTAAAGATGACTGTGAGTTCCAGCAGCATTAAGGTTAATGATTACTAGACAGACAGGGTTCATCCAGGAACATTGCATTACCTTAAGACTGTTATAGAATTCAAATAGACAAGTTAACTGCAGTTGTTGCGACACTCCCGAAAAATCCTGTACGGTAATGAGTATAAATATATATTAAAAAAAAGTACTGAATATTGTAGATATTATTAAGGTACTATTATTAGATATTATTAATATTGTAGCTTGAACGCCTACAATTTATCATTTAATATTTAATTTTTGTGCAATCAAAAGCTAAAGAGGGATGATACGAGCCAGTTGTTTCTGCAGTATTGACAAGAACCTTTGTCTATGCTTTTCTATTCGACTTGTCGCAGCTTTAAAGCAGTTCCAGAGAAACCCGGCCATTAAAGGAAACCGCCCGATGGGACTATGGTCCGTGATATACCCCGTTTTTTTTAAAACCACGAAAAATGAGAGATCGCTTCTCGTTTTCCCTCTGACTTCCTTCCTCGGAGCAAGCTCAGGTGGAAAAATTCTCCTTTCATAATTCATTCGTCTCATGACCAGCAGTGAGTGCTCGTTTGAGAATAACGATAAGATAAAACTTTCCATGCTATAGTTCATAAGGGGATATTGCGGAAAGCATTTTTGAATAGAAGCTGTTCTAATCTTTGATATTTACCAAGTTTTGCAATTGGAGCTTTTTCGTTATAACGACTTCAATATTCATCCAACCACGTTACATCAAAATTGTACATACTTGACGAATCTGCTATATTGCAAGTACAAAGCTTTATTTCGGCCACAAGGTCTCACAAGTACAGGGCACCGATCCATGCAATTGCAACTGTACTTTGGCGAAATTCAAAATTCAAGTTAAAAAAATCACGCTTTAGGTTCACATGAAACTGAGAACAAAAAAAATTCACCCTTACAATATTAAAAAGCAGCTCTGACTTTTATGACACATACTTTTATGACACAATCAAGTAACATGCGCCCGTTAATTTTTATATTTAATATTTTTCTTCAATTTTCCTCTAAACAGTACCAAATAGCATTGCTACGCCTATTTTGCTTATATATTGTCACAGTATGAAGCGAATACATTGCAAAGTAGCTCAGCTGTAAACCATTAACGCGATAACATAAATACGTAAATGCGTTTCGTAATAACGTCACTAGTCGCCCGCGGTGTGACAGCCTCTCCGTGGGTTATGACACAACATAGGCCATCTAGGGTAACTCCCAGCAGGACGGTAACTCCCTTGTATTCATATTTAGCCGGATTCTGCACGATGCTTGCGAAAGCGCAGTATACAATTTGCACTGTGTACATAAGTGTAGTGCGCGGTAGCGTAGGGTTCGCGTATGGCGAGGGGTATACCGGAAAATATTGCCCGTTATGAAACCTGGGGATTTTCAGCGTTATAAAAGTGCTGCTGGCTTTTATGGAATAATACCAGGCCGCTGCCTAGTAACTGCGAGGACGTTACAGGCTGGGCTTTAACCTTGGGACGGATTCTAACGGATTAAATTATATTTATCAATTGTGCGCGGTCTGGCAATGGACTGCCAAAAAATGAGGGATAGACTCTAGGATATAGAGCACGATAAAACTACTAAGGCATATAGAAAAATATATTTAAAGAAAGTATATATGTATACATACACATACATATCATACAGATATACCAGACAGATCAGCTCAAAAACGTACCAACTAAACTTGGTTTCCTCGAAAAAATAAAACATATAGACGAGATGACGTCAGTTTGAGCTGAACAATCCTATAAATATATATGTATATGTATACATATATGCGAAGGTTATATTGGCTATTTTGTAGTATATACGTCTATATAGTATATGACAGGCCATTAAATCCTGTAAATACGAAATCATTCAGTCCATCAGAATGACTGAAATAGGAGTAAAATTTGCGTGTTCATTACCAATAAAAATTTCATATTCCTCTCTCGCCCCGTTTCTTCTAGTTTCTCCTAGTCCTCGAGAAATTGGGGATCCGCGAACCCGACGAATCAGCCTTCCTCATTACAACGATCGTTACTGCGCCAAATTATAGAGGTTATAATTGACATTGCTCACTTTTTCATGTTGCCCCTAGATGGCGCGTAGGCTGCTACGGGTCCTTAACACTTAATTCGCTAATGGGCCCAGCATCCATGGAAAGGAAGGTAACCCGTTCCTTAAGTAAGAGGTTATGTTTTTAATTGGTCCCAACTGCTTCTACCCTTATCCAATCTACCCTCCTTTGCGTAATCGTTCTTCACCCTCGTACCCAAAGCGACACGTTAAAGTCTTCTACGTCGATATTAAGGGATGAACAGGATCTGCTCGCGCAACGGATCCCCCCCCCCGGGCTCAATAGATAGTAGGGAGGTACCTTCCTAATACTACCACCCTTATTCTCTACTAATACTAACCACCCTTATTCTCAGAATGTTTTCGTCGCACTAGACGACTAAGACTTCCTCTCTCTCTCCCTCCCACCACCGTTGATTAATTACCAAATAATTACCAAGTTTGTTTTTAATGGACTGAAACGCGCTCGACGAAGAATCCTGAGAAAGAAACTTCGTGGGGGGGAGAGGAGGACCACTTTCAGACAAATCCGAGGGGGGAGGGGGTGGGGTTACAAGTCCGGATTTCTTATCGCTGAATTCTATTCCTTGTTCCTTGAAAAAATATCTCGGGCAAATCCTTCGATCGATTCAGTCCCTCGATTGAGAACGTTTGTACCTACAATCTATGCTGTATGAGGTTTTGGTACTTACTATACGTTCGCTTCATACTCTGTATCCGATAGGATCAAGTAGATTGACCGAAACACCGATAAATAGTAACAGTAATTTGATTCCCAATTATTCAACGTTAAACCAGCTAATTAATTAAATCATCTGTTACCATAGTGACGTGAAGTATCAGTGCTTTCGAAAATTCGATACCAACGTACACAAGCATACTGCTATCAATCGAATGCATACTTCAGTTACGTTGCAAGTCTCTGGAATCATCTCAATAATAAATATTAAATTATAACTACAACCAGGTGTCTAAATAATTGAGTCCAATGACAAAATCGTTATAATCACAACAGTTCCGTGTAATTACTCTGGAGCAGGTAGCAATTATATTACAATGCATTAATTTCATCGCAAACGATTACGTGTATGCGCAAAATTTTATTCTCGTGTTCCGTTACGTAAAAGTACAGTTACCCACGCGACAATTTGGATAGTGATAAATTTATTGCTATTTCCCATCATTAATTATATCCTTATCAAGCGAGTCAAGCACGTTGACTTTTCAGTGATAATGCAGTCGCGTCTAATGGCCATCTACGTAGCATGCACGTGCGTAACTGCGTTATAAATCGACCTCGTAGAGTTTCGCCTATACAGTGATGTGGTTGAAATAGGCATTGAGGTTAGGAAAATTAAAAGAAAAATGAAAAAAATATACTCATGCAAAATCGTCCATTGTAACGCGGTGCAAGTTGCATGCTTGGAAATCGTATGCACGTCAGTGCATTTCTTTGTGAATTTACCTCCGTGTTAATATAGCCAACCGTGGCACGTGAGATGCGTGCATGCGAGTGATACGCGAGAAGCTAACGTGTAGATAGGTAAATGAAAATAAAGTAAAAAGAAAGAAGGTGACGGGACACAGTGGAAAGCTGTATGCTGGTATGATATCTCTACGTCGGGATTCTAAGAAAACCAGTGTACCTAGTTTCGTATTCTTTCCAACGACTCGCAAGACGGATAATCCGCCCTCCTCTGCTTTGCCTTCTTTTTTGTTTCTTCTTGGTTTCACAAAGCATAAAGGAAAGCAGACAGCGGCGCTGTAGTCTGATGTAGGTATTTTTCAAGAGAAAGTACTTCCTGTGTTTAGGAAGCACCCATTCGTAGATACGCGTTGATGTGCATTTGCGGAAGGGTGTTTACCCTTAGATTATATCTGTACAGACGCGGACTGTCTTCCTTATAAAAAGATCTTTTTGATATTCATTGAATGACGCGTGCAAGTGAGTATGTAATCGTTGGACTATTAGACAGTATACAAAAAATATAATATTTGTCGAGTATACACGTAATTATATAGATGACCTCGAAAGATAACGTCAGTCAGGTCACATACAATTTTATCGTTTTGACAATTACATATTTTACCGTTAAAGTCAAACCGTGTAACATCGACTCGACGCAAGTTCCTGAAATTTCATTCTACACTATTCGTGTTCAAATGTAAATAACCGTAGCTCGAGGATTTCTCTGAACATCGACAAGTAACGATTCGTACCTCGTATCTGAAGTGCATTGGATATTTGACCTGCAAAAAAGGTCATGGTATCGTCATAATTATGACGAAATTATATATATATGTATACAAGACATAAGTTGGTAGAAAGTCACGAGGTCATATGTAGAACCGCACTCGGGCGACCTTTTCGTTCCGTCAACTCGTCAAAGGCCGTTCCCTAGGGCGGATGGATGTGCAAGGGGCCAGAGCGGGTGGGTAAAGGGCGGATACAGAAGGTTCTCTTCTTGTCAGAGAAATTGTTCGGCAAATACGAATTTAAGCTGGTCGAATGCGCCCTACTCGGGGTTATACATTATTCAAAGACCGACGTCGCTACGCAACTCTTTCGCTCAGGGGCGTTTACGAGTCTGCGCGCGAATTTGGTTGCGCGTAACCGCGCGCCTCTTTACCTAAATTAGTGTCAACCTGTCGGAGGTATAACATAATCAGCGAGTGGCTGGAAAGCGAACGTAGGATTAAGTGGGGCCTAATTTATTAGGAGTCGGCGGTTAGGAACGTGAGATGAGTTTCGGTTTGGCTTTATGTACATATTCATCAAACGTGTAACGCATAGATATGCGGCATAAGGTGAATTACGTTAGAGTTAACCCACGTTAGGTACGAGAATGAAGAGAATTGACGCAATAGAAGGAACAAAATTAAAAAACAATGGAAACACATTTTTACGAAAAACAAAGAAAACAAATTAAACGCCCGTGTTATCTGTACAAAAACAGTACCTTTTTTTTCGAGGGGAATACACAAGGATTTTATCCGGAAGAATGTTCATCTTGTATCAACGCATCCCGGATAACGTTGTAGAGAATGGTGTAGGGCTTTATCGGGTTTCGTTTGGACATTCAAATCCCCTGAATGCATTAAACGTCGAAACGGAAATGCACGTGTGTTCCGTTGCTCTTGTCGAGAATTTCACTGGGCATCCAAGTCGTTATTTTCGCACGGGAATACATAGGTTGGCATCACGCAGTCGAAGATATCATGTACAGATACAAATTGTACTCACTTAATTCTATCAAATACTACGTATTTACTGTGTAATATAAACAAGATTATATCATATCGGAAGTGCCTTTGGATTGAGAATTGAGAAAGCCCATCCAAGAAAACCGCCATGCTTGTCGTATGTCTTCAACTATGACCTCCTCCGCACAATGACGCCGTGAAACAATGAGCGTCGCAGTAGCTCAGCGCCAAGCTTGGGAATTCAAAATCTTAGGACGAAACAAAGAACGGACTAAGGCACAATGGGTCTCTTAAGGGCGTTACGTAAACACCCCAAGATTTAAGCAAATCGAGCTTCAGGGATTGTGCCTGGTTACGCGGACCAATACAATTTAAAATGACAATCCATTGTACTTGAAATCACCTAAACTCGTGCGTTTCAAGACGTCTGGGATTCAGGTGTCTTTCCATTCTTGACACTATAACCCTGCTTCGCTTGTGGACGTCGCACGGAGTCTTGTAGCGTATGAAATTGAAATATTAGTACTGACGTCCTGACACAGATGGCGGGGTGGAGGTTTGAAAAATCGCACGAACGAATCGTTTCGATGTAGATTAAGTTGCAGGCCACTTGTCTGCTGCTCGCGTCCATTCTAGTTACACTCTGAACCTAGGTATAATTAACGAGATTACAGATACCGGCGACATGACGATGTCGTCCCGGCACTTTAGTCGAACAAAGTCCTCATTATTGTTATTACTGCTTGGTGGCTTATCTGTAGACACGCGATGCTCAAGAATCCAGATAACCCCCGCGGTGCTTTTCCACTAGAGGAAACCACCCCTCGATTCACCGCTAGCGAGAATGGAAACGGGAGGCTCGACCTTAGTGTTACTATTAGTTAAAGCTACAAGGGACATGGACATGAGGTGGGAACATGCATCAAGAATCAATCATTACCAAGCTATGTGATTATCGCGTGATACTATACATATATATATATATATTGTACTTATAAATACATCTCGTGTTATCCTTAAGCCATTCTAAATTTTCCTCTTACTTATTCACTTAATTTTCCATCATTCATACACGCTCCTTCAGCATTTTGTTAGCCCGTTAACGAAATTACCAGAAATCATGAAAATTCTCTCAAAAATTTCAGATCCATTCCAATTCACACAGTAGCTAAACTATACGACTAGTCGGACGTGGTCAGTCGAAAAAATTAAGTAATCAAGTTCAATGTCTCAATGTAGCCGCATTAACCCATTGGAACTTCTACATATAAATGGCTGAAAGGATGTCGAATTAACCCGGGTTAATTTCGCTTAGCGGCTAATCGATGGAGGGTTAATAGCGCGATATCCCTTCTTGCTAGAAATTCAGTAGAAAAGCTAGAAGTATAGGATCGGGTGCTGAATCATAGCCACTGGCCGTGACTGTTACCTATCCCATGTAGAAACCCCAGGACGGATCGCGTGCTTATCCGTCCATGAACAACGGATCGGGGTTAGGGAATGGAGAGTGATGGCAAAGATAGCTACGGTAACAGTGATAATGGAGTACAATTACAAGAATACCGTAAGAGCCGTGCCGACGGGGGTCTTGTTGTCCTGTTTCCCGGCCCTCACCTCTACGAGTCGTGTAATCGATCAGAATGAGGCCCGAGGGCAGTCACTGGGTCAAACGGATTCAATGCCATTGCATCCCCTTATACATATGTATAATGGATGTGTATATACACATAAACAAAGAAAGTAAAACAGCTGCTTATATTACTGGCAGAGATTTCTGTCGTAGCCATTTCGTGCAGGTGTAACGAATGAATTTCATTAGCTGCGGTGATCCATGCGAGTGGCATTGGGATTATTATTGATCAGACGAAAAATTGATTGATAAAATAACATTGACGGAGACTGATTCGTCCACGTTCGACTGAACTTCAGTCAGCTGGATATCGCGGTATTCGTATATATCCTGTGTGAGTATCGATTTACAGTAGTCACTGATGAGGACCCCAGTAGCAGCCGAGGTCAATTATTTGAAACTCAACGCGATGCGTTAAGTATTTACAGGTGAGGCCAGTGCAGCGGCGAAGGCCTATCGAGCGCGAATCACAGTCTATGAATTTGTATTTGATATCGAGGCTTAATGAATAAATAAAAAGAGTTACCGTCGAAGTATTCGTTATTAATCATTGACGGATTGCGTCTTATTGTGACGAATAATTTCTCCGCGAAACTTTCACTCTGTATTAATTACGACACGCGGTATAGTATGCCAGCCATAGAAGGAACTGATGATAGTATTGTTTGCCAGTTAATTACTTGAATTAGAGGAATCTATTAGCACTGCGGCACTGATTAATAGTTACCCCGATGGATATCATTCGAGATAGTAGAAGCAACCCTGTCAGGAATGCGGAGTATGCCTTTGTAAATAAATCAAACGTATTGATAATTAATTGTAAACCTTGATTGCTGGTTCTTTTATTGGTAGTGGTTAAAAAAATTTATTTAATTATATAATTGACATTGAGTTGATTATGTTTGTGTGGCGAATGACGCGAAATTTCACCTGTTTTTCTTTTTGCTTAATTAGAGCAATGGCTCTTATTAATCGGACTTTTTTCCTTATCAGATAACTCCATTATGTATCGTGCCCATTTCGGGTCAATTCTCTGTGGAGCAATTAAATCTATGATAAAATTGGAGATGCGATTTATTATATTGACAATATATATAATATGTTTCGATATACGCGGTTATATAATTTGTGGATGAATATGGCACTACTGTATATAAGGTACTATATAAGCAATAGAGACACTCACCCTTAGCGACATTTACTCTCATGTCATAAGTCAATTAGCCAAGTCGTTCGTGGGTTATTAGCAAGTATTTAAATTTAACGATTATGAGGTAAAGTCGTGATCGTAATCGTAAATAATGATTCCACCGCGTTACATTCGCGTAGACCGTTTCTTATCGGGCGCACGTGTATTCTGTATAGATATGTATAATAGAAGTATAAGCGTGCAGTCTATAGGTGTAAACAGTAGAAACGGTCTGTGGGCGTCAGACTTATTTAAAGTGGAACAAGCAGTACTGCGTCGGCCATCGTCATTCTACCGTTACGGAACGTGTACATAATTTTGTCTTTATACGTAAAATGTGAAATCTGAGGTCGAAGAATTTTTTAAGGGTAATTTGAATTTTCACACGAAACATCGCGTGTCCATGTACGGAGGTACGCGCTAGGTTTAATGTCGAAAATTCGTGTTTATATTTCAAAGATGAGTAACGAAAAGGATTTTTTTTTGGCTGTCGATTAATTTGGGTCTGTGAAATTTGGAATTTTTCATCCCTTTGCAGGGAGGGTTGGCTATCGTGCGTATCAGTTGTCCTAATTGAGACGCTCATTATCAATGGAGGGTGATTTTACTAATTACTCACTTTTTGACTTATCGATCGTTTATCGAGTTTTCGGATTTTCCTGTTATCGAACGAACACGCCGTATAGTTTAAGGGTGTACTTTGGTTTTACTGATGATTTAGCGAAATTTCCAAAGTGTTAGAAAGCCACCCCTGTTAGCTGGTGCAGTAAGCGATAAATCAAAAGTGTACTTTTCCATCGCATGCAGATGGTGCTTGTACGTTGCTGTAGGAGTGGATGAGGGGAAGGAGGGGTGTACTAAAAGGATAACGGCATAAAAATGACTACGGTGAAGATGGTTCGAGCGTTTATCAACGAAGGGTGCTCAGTAGAGGTGGGGAGGGGCGGAAGGGGGTGGCTGGATAAAAATATACCAGTTGCCATTGAAGCTGTCGTTGTCTTTTACGCAGTGCAGCAACGTAAATATAAGTTGTCGTTCAACAGGAAAGGAATACATCATGAAAATCGATAATCCGATAGCCTTCGAAAATTTTACCTCCCTATATTATAATTTCGAGGTTTGTCAGCCTTATTTTGTTTAAAAGTTATACCCTTCTTATTTTACGCCAATTTTCACGATCTCTCTGACACACGCTTTCAATGCGCGTTCCCCTATAAAGTTTTCGACACACAAAACAAATATCGATAAATCCACGTAATTTATTCCGATTCGGAAAAATCGTCGATTTTACGAGAGACGTCAGGATGCGGGAACAACGTTACGTATACCTATAACGTGGCGGATGCTTCCGATCGATATTTTCTCCAGACATTCTTTTCTTACTTTAAGAATATCCCGTTCGTTCTCTCTGTATCTCCGAGTTCTTACGTCTACCCTTATGCTACTCTTAAGGGATTATTGCCAAAACTTCTGTTCCGTGACGTTTTCGGAAAAAATTCGCATTTTCGCAAAATTCTTAGAAAAGGTGCAAGATTCGTAAGAATTTTTATTGTTATAATTATTATTATTACACCTTCATATATGGAATACATGTAGTTATTGTTACAAGGTCCTTTTACAGTGTTTGATACGTTAAATTTTTTAACAACCAACATATAGTATACAAACATTATAATTCACATGCTATTTTTTTATATGGTTGAGTGACAGCGTCGCGACGCCTGCATAGCACCACGAAACGGCGCCAAGTAAAGTCGAACCCTTTTTCTCACGAGCCTTTCGTAAAATGATGGATCGTTCCTTGTCCCACGAAATCTTAGTAACGATTACGATATCACACGGCTCGTGACTATGAATAATGCAAATATTTTAGCCTCTTAATTACACTCTAGTTTTAATGAGACTATCCCCGTTGCTTCGAAATATTAAAATACGTCTGCCGATCGAGAAATCAATACCTAGCCTCTGAGCATCGACATACATATCGCGTGTAAACTTATTTGCAAAAATAAAAATAGTCGTGCATAGTTTCCCTATTTGTACCAAGTACTTTCTTTAAACTACATTCAACTTTGCAAAAAGCTCACCTGTAATGTCTAAAACAAAAGATTAACGATAAAAATGAAGTGGTAAAATATTTATCGATCAACGTCATACCATGCGGACTTCATTTTATTTTACCGCAAAAGCGGATACCTTCCTTTACGTTAACCCGGTATATTTTACCCAGGAAGAAACATTTCAAAATCTTCGTTTCATTCACAGACTTTCTCTCTTTTATTGTTTGATTTCGTTTGCTCACAGGGCCGCATCGCGTATTCCCTTCATCGGTATAATAAAACAGAACAAGTCCCTGGACAATCAATCACGATGTGCACGTCGTCCAACAATAACACCCTCTACTTCCTGCGACCTATTATTCATGAAAATATTCAAGGAAGTCGATCATAGGATTCATTCTTATTGTTTATCGAACGGCGATCGAACACGCGGCCCTTTCGCGAAAGAAATTAATTAAAGTCATTGATAGGCGTTTGTCATATCTCGATGTCCTTTATCACAGATTCGAGCCCAACCGTTTGCCTACACAATAAACCGACATTATACTGTACCAAAATGCTATAGATTATACCGCATAATCAGAGAGTAAAGGACTGTGCACCTACACGTGGCCATTCTTGAGGTAGGTATAATAAGAATAAAATAGAACAACAGTACGTGGTATAAGAGAGCAATGAGAAAAGTAAAAGCGCGGTTCGACCCTATTGAAAGCAGCTAAGCGCTATAGGAAAGTATTCGTGATATTACACAGAGCGAAGCTTTTAAGGGAAGTTTTCATGGCCGAAAAGATATTGGCTGTTCTTGCAGCTGAGATCGATAAGCTTAAACTTGATTCGCGCCTTTTTTTTTCTTTTCTCAATTTTTCAATACAGACGGTGCCTTTCTCTCCCTTGCACGCACGTGAACTGTCAACTTGTGAATCAAGAGAGGGAGAGAGAATAAATATATCTCGGGTGCGTACACGCACTCAAACCCTTCGTCACACGCAATCCTTTGCGAGCACGTGACAAGCGGCTAACACGTTGAATTATGAAGTCTTATAAAAAGGCAGCCGGATATCGTTGTCATGAAAATAGATTAAATAGTCAGAGGGTTCTGGGTCGTGAAGGACTTGAAAATTAAAGGTAATCCCAGCTCATATATTTTTCATACTCATTATATATAATTCATCTCAAGTTCGCGTGTTAACAAAATATACAACACGCAGGTATGTCATTAAATATAAGCATTATCTCGAAATTAGCTACCACGTCTTATACAATGCTATTCGTTATCCATTCATGTACGTATAATTACAAGAACATCAAACCCACAATTTTCGTCTTAATTAATCGAGCAGAAATCGCTTTACGTGTCCTGAGCATATCTAAGCGTTGGATTTGTATCGGCACCATTAAAATTCGATTTTCTCGTCCCATAACTTTTGTCGCTCCGCGTCAAAAGGTTCGTTAGGATAAAGTGCTCCTAGGATTTGTTAATCGGTAAGTATAAGGTACAAGGGTTTGTCTGTACCCAGCGTGAGCTTATCACCGATAAATTTCAAACGAGATTAAAAAGTAATGTCCGCTAAAAAAATTTTCCACGTGATTCCGACTTTATTAGAAAAATGCTGTGTATAGGCTTTGAAAATTTTACGCAAAAGGTAAAAAAAAGGAACGATGAGCTCACTTCTCTCTTGATAGTGATTCTCAGCACGATCGTCAGACCGGTAATCAACGAGGTGTCTGTGGTTCGCTTGGAATGAGATTGAAGACTGGTAGGGCGTCGGTAATGCAGTTTCCGATAATGCCGGTAACGTAATCACACTGTACCAACGTCCACACATTCTAGCCGTGTCAGGCGACGCTCGTGCACATGTATCCTGAGTATGGATTACTCTGATCGGCTGGGTAGCGTTGTGTTTTCTCATGGAGAATTTAGCCTGGCTAGGGAAATATATCTATATAGTGTAGAAAGGACGCGAGAGCTGGGATGTGCCAGAGCCTGAAAGCCGTCGACGCAAGGTAGACGGTGACGCCGCTGATGGTCCTGGTCCCATTTTCGCCATTGGCTATTTTACTATGTTCAGCCACGACGTAGGGCAGTAGCTACTGTCTAGCTTCTGTCGCGTCAACGTGCAGCTAAATTGCACAGGCGTTGGTCGTGCTGCGGTCATGAAATTTATATCGGGGTAAACGACGTCGAATCGTGAGACGGTTACGAAAATGACGACTGCAGATGATTTCAGGTCCGAATAAAAGTTTCCAGATTTGTATTGCAAGAGATGCTGGAATCTTTCGCGTCTGCCTCGTGACCGAGCATACGTATTAGGTACAGCCTTGAAAACTGTGCAAACGGACTGACTTTGCCGTAGAATTTTGAACGAGGTGCTTTTAAATAAATTGGGTGGGTCAGGTAACGCTATACCGTTATCTTTGAGAATTTCGTATGAGACGTGGGTCTTTCTCGGGAATGTAGGGTCTGACGTTGGTTTCTGCTTTTTTTTTACCTTTTTCTTTTACTTCATTTTTCACCAAGTCCTTTCTCATATACATTACGCTTCTCGCAATGAAGGACGCTGGAAAGTTTTTGGAAAGTGTAAATTTTTTCGATTTATTGAGCTTTAAGTGCAGTTTTGGATACGCGCTTCGATATCGACGAACGTGGTATGTATGGTAAGCTCACAAATCTTCGGCAGTTACCATAGAGAAACGACGCTCGATGTTTCCGAACGAGTGCACCCGGCGCAGACGATATTTTACGGAAAAATACTTCCGCTTCTGCCATAAATCTTTAAGCACCAAGCTTCGACTGATCCCCAATTTTCACGTGCATATAGGCGGCGCTACGGGTTACCGTCGAATGCAAGCGCGAGGAAGGTACGCGCAAACTTTGGAAACACGACGACAAGCATAGCGGAAGTCAACCGCATTCGTTGTTCCGGGAGCTTTTCAAAATGGACGAACGATAAGCATACCCAACATATGACAAATAATGCATCGTTCAATCGTTGCGTAAAAGCATTTTGCATTGGCGCGTCTTCGATGCATGAAAAATGTTTATCACCATCCGGATAAGCTCGTTAGAAGTATTACCTCATGATAATATAATAAAAATAGTTTCTATCAAATTGCTTATCATAAAAATATATTGTATTCTGCGTATGTATACTGCACGCGAATATCTAACGAGGCACTATAGAATGTAATATGATACACATGATTCTAGCATACGACTTATTTATTAGTATAATACTATCCGTATGGTAAATGTTAATTAATTTAGAAACACAAATATAAATATATATCTATACTGGTTCACTAGAATTCCGACAAAGGAACATAGAGCTATATGTTCCAGAATCAAATAAAGTCTCAGTTACCATTTATGATGATTCAGAGTATCTATAGCAGATGTTACAGCAACCGTAATACGAACCACGGGCAGATGAACTCGGCTAGGAAATCAACTGAAACTATTAACTAATTCGACTTTCCCACATAAAGTACAGTCCGAGAGCTGCACCACGTTTCTAGATAATATAACACGCCGTCTACTAACCAACTTTGGTCACTGCTGAATATTCAGACGTAACATCCGAGCGTCTGGGGGCTTTTACTCCATTTTCGCTATTTCCATTTCCGAATCGTTACTCCCTACCGCGAGATCATTACCGGTTAGTTAACGAACGCGTGTAATTAAGTCATTTCGGATATCCGAGCTGGTTCGAAGGTGTTTCAAACTTTTCGACAATGGGTCCCGCTGTAACGCATCGAAGAAACTTTGGTAGTAAGCTAATTCGTCAAAGTAGTATCTGCGTGGGTGAATTAAGAAAAATAAAAATACAAAAAATCAAGCCGAGATAAAATAAGGAGGGTGGAATACAGGTAAACGGGGTAGAGCGCAGGAATAGAGATCTTTCGGCGCTCGTGTTCGCCACGAGCGGCTGTGCTATTTTTATGCAAGGTACGCGCGCATGGTCCGATAAGAGCGTGGATATAGTAGTTAATTATATCACTGCCCCATTAGCATGCCAGTGCCACATGATTGTAATGGCTTTTTATGCAGGAGCTTTTTCCACTTGGCGACCTCGTGGCTGCTCTCCGGCAGTCAGGCTGGTGGCACAAGTCTCCCTCGGCCGCCGCGTAATATGGGCCAGTAATTACGTTATAGAAGGAAATTACTAGTTACCGGGTTGCCGTCAAGGTTCATCCGATTAAGAGATCACCCAGGGCACACAAAGATTTCAGTTCAAGTTTTGCATTTATTTTACGTCCTCGTCGCACTCCATTCGACCACCCACCATCCTTTCGATACGCTTATATACTACGGCGCTTTTTTTTCTATTATGTATCTAGTCCTATCAATCGCCATCTGCGTGCGACTCTGCTCCACCGGTTAAGGTCGTTCTCAAGGAGGTCTCTAGAGGCGAAAGATAGGCAGTACAAGTGGCGCGGTCGGCCAGTACGACGAGTTAACGAGGGACGATGTCTGGTTGAGCTCTAGTTTTCTTTTTGAAGTTACGCAAGAAGATTAAAATGGCGGATAAAGAAAACGAAAGGACGCACGTGAGGACATGAGTAGCTTTCGCTTCGGAGCGAAGAGACCTTTGATTGCATCACGTTATATGTCTGTTCTAAGGTTATAACGTTAACCAGGTACAGGGCCAGGGTACAGGTACATGTACTCGTTAGATGGTGAAAAAAGAAGGAGCCAACCAACGTCGTTGACGTCAGGTTCAGGTGAAGTCGAGCCATCTCGACCGATTCGCCTAGCTAACTTGAACCAGGCCTCAGCGAGCCACAACACGAACGCATTACCTTAATGCGACCCAGAAAGCTCTTTTGTTATAGCCGCACTCTGATACATATTACTTTACATACTATATACCGACGTGTACCTCCATATACATACCTACGTATGTATTCATGTACAAAACACCCTTTTACCCTCCTTACCCCGAGACACCCCTGCTCGGGATTCTCACTGGCAGCCGACGTCGTTCTTCACGACGTTCCACACGGCTACGCGTGTCTCTCTTTTCTCTTTTCCTCTCATACCGAATAACGTAGATGGAATATTTACATAGACGCGTATATCATACTTTTCCTCTCTTCCCCTTAGCTTGGCATATACGTTCCCTCTCCCTTCTCTCTCTCTCTCTCTATCTCACTTGAATTCTAGTTCCTTGCTTTTCTAGTGCTTTTCTTTTTTTGCTCAGTATTTTTTTTTCCTCTTGATATTATGTATTGTAAGGACTTGCAAAGGCGTCTTGGGCGCGCGTGCGAATATTTAGTACGTTTTATCGCTCACGCCATGTCTTCATCATAAAACATGAGTAGCCCCGTAATCCCAACGGGCCGGCCGATTTTTATGCGACGGTTCGACCTGGCATTTTCAGTCGAAACGGTTGGAAAAAACTGCTTGAAGACTCGAGGGTGAAATGGAGTATGTCGAATAATTTATTCCTAAAAAACAGATGCTTTCGGTTGTAGTTAGTATTTATTTAGACGGTTGGTATTATATTTAAATAAAATTTCTGAATTCTCTTTCTTTTAAGCTCTGTTCATGTATCACTACCCGGCCAGCATCTTAAAACGAACAGTCCACGTGCATGCAGTGCATCCATAGTCTCTGAGCTGAATCTAGATTGATGATTTAATATACCAATGAAGGAACAGTATACTGAAACGCGTTATGCGATATTGCTAGAGAGATTTTAATATCACGAGAGTAAGATCGTGTAAGAATAATCACACGAGATTATCGAAGATATATTCAGGAAACATACTTTTCCAAATATTGAATTTAGTCTGCCGGCTGAATTCAGCATACGAGTCAGCACATGGAGTGCAAGCGTCGATTCGCTTAAATTTATAACTGTTATATACTGTAAAAGTATAAAATCCCCAAAATATAATATTCTGTGTAAGTTTAAGACCTACAGATTTTTCAACTGCACCGTAGCGCAGCATCAATGTTGAATAGTAAAATTTTCTCGTAAAAATACGTGAATTACCATTGATATTAATTTCGTCAATTCTTAACGATCTCGGGAGGCTGTCGACTGTAACATTTCTTTTGTCACATCGGAGCGGCAAAGTTTCACGAGCTGCTGCCAGTTTCGCGAATAAAAACAAGGAGTCAACTGCGACGAAGAGTGTAAAAGTATTTCTAAGAAAGATCCACCGTTTTCTCACTGGGATTTTAAACTTTTCACCAAGAGCATTATAAAAACGTATGACACTTTTCACTATCCAGCACCGCATACCAACTGGTAAGGTTTTTCCAGTGACACCCGTTAGAAGAGTCTGCAGTAATTATGTCTGCGGTAATGAGAGTAATCGATAACCTATCAGGGTCAGAGTGCGAACGTGCATCGTGATTTTCATGTCGCGAAAAAGTCATTTTCAAAATTATAGGGTCGTTCTCACCGTCTAATGTCTGCGTTCCTGAAGTACGGGGACTGTGCAGCACCGGCTGACCGAGTTTGTGTTGGTTGGAGGTCCCATTGATTTCCTGGCCCATGTCAAGGCTGCACGCGAGAAACCCCTACCCGTTCTCTGTCTTCCGCCGACCTCCCTGTGAACCACCCTCGACCACCCTCAACCTTCCTGAATCTCCATCAACCCTCTACAACCCAACAAGCCCGGTCGCGTTGCCGCCGGGGGGTGGCTGCACCGCACGCTTATTATAGCTACGCGAAGAGCAACCCCTAGGTTCAGTATCTTTTCAGCTGGGAAATACGTTTACAGTACAAGTCGCATCCGCTGAAAGTCGCTCTCTGATCTGGTGCACCCTGCAACAGTGTTCCCTCGACCAGGTACGGCAGAAGAAAATAAAAGATAGCAGAAGAGAGGAGGAAGAGTAAAAATAAAAAAGTTTATATAATGAGTTCAAAAGGAAGACTAGTTGTCTGTCTGGGGAAGCAGGGTAAATTTTCAATAACTCTTGAAATTAATTCAGTGCGTATTCAAGGTATAAGAATGTAAGCGAGCGTGGATGGTGCATCAGGAATAGAAACAAGGTTTTCGACCGTATATCGAACACGTTCGGAAGGCCGTGAAAACTTAATCCTCGAAGGGGTGTATTGTATCGTGTGTGTTTTTCAATATTAGAGATGGGGTATAGAGAACAGTGTAAATTCAGAGGTGGGAAACAATGGGCTGATAAATTAGTAGCGTCTCCACGATTCGGGTAAAGTACCAGGAGCGCTTGACAAGGTTGATGGGCTTCATGGGAATAGAATTTGGGTACGACTCGCTCCTATTGTATAATAGCACTATGGTATTCTGAGGTAGACTAGGGCAGTGGAGTAAAGGCACAAGGTGTACCTAACGCATACTTGATGGAGGTAGGATAACGTAACGGCTGTATGTCTACGCATGAAATCAATGCGTGACACGCGACTCTGATTGCCCAGTTAACCCCGTTACGACCCACCCAATTACTAGCCCTTGCACGAAACTACATCCGCCCGCGATAGCAAGGAACGTTCTATGGAAAATACCCAGTATGAACTATGGACACTGACTGGACTCTTCTTTAATAGTTTACTCACATTAATTTGCAGACGTTTTAATCTTTACGACAGGAAAAGAACATTTTGCGCAGTTGAAGGTACATAAAGTTGGTACAAGAGAAGCTACTTTCTACAATTTTTGCAGGTCCGGCATATTATTTTTCTTGTATATTGACCCTAAAACCAGCATGTTTTTACTTTGGTGTTTCCATAAATTATGAAAAAGGAAAAACCACCGAGCGACACTTTTCACCTGGGAATCGACTTTGTTGAGATAGACCTTACTCGAGCGAGGACTATTTTTACAGGAAACGTCATACGTTTCGAGAACTCAACGGAACGCTTAACCTTTCTCGAATTTTGTAATTTTTATTAAAACAAAAATCCTCAATTTCTTCAAGTTTCAAACGCGTGATTTACCGACAAATACCAAGTAGAACGATGCTCCTCTAATTAACGCCGACACTTAGAGTCTCATAACTCGTCTTAATTACCTCGTTAATGACCTCTGAATCTTTCGTCTCACAAATCGAACAGTCTCTCGTACAATTTACTCGATACTTCCCAAGTTCGTTTAGTCTTTTCGTGAGTCATAAACCAAGTCCAGAACCGCAGAAGAAAGAATTACAAAAGTATAGTACTACAAAAACGGCCAAAAAATCTCACACTAAATTCACTCACGTATCCCAATCACCATTGATTCAAACGAAACTAGATCCATCCACGATGAGTTTGTACGGCAAGTCTCAATTACAACTTCTAACGGACAAATTCTAACGTGAGTGAAGTCCAAGGTCGGCGTACCCCGCAAGACTCCATACGACAGGCTTATGGCGTATTTCGAATGGACAAGGAAAATGTAGTTTTGCATCTCATCGGTAACGCCAAAGTTCACTCGAGCGCAAATGAAAACCCTCTTGGCCGGGCAAATTTCCATGACGCTCTGGGCATAATTTCCCCCTCGAATTGGCGTTATGATTCATAAGCCACGTCTACGTGCATCGTGACGTCCAAGTATATACTTAAGTGTTCCAGCAAATATAAGCTAAAAGCACAAACTAACCTAGGCAAATGAAAGCACTGTATCGCGTGACCACTTGGACGAGGCCCAACCCCTCACGACCAGGTAGGTGCGCGATAACTGGCGAAGTATCCAGGGCCTGTAATAACTCGGACTTACGTGCCCGCAGTTATCCTCAAGTCTGATGTAGCGCAGGTAGTACCTACTGCCTACGTATCTACCCTAATTGAACATCGTGTATGCATCGGGCTCGGCTTTACATTAGGTTGCGACACCGACGTCGACGCTCGGCGTCGTCTAATTAATGCGCTTTCACGTGCTAATCCGTTACCGTCTCTAGCTCGCTCTCTGTCTATGTGTGTATACCGCGTATAACGTATCTCTCTCCATTTCTCTATTCTTCGGGTCCCTCGGGTCTTTGGGTCTTTCGGTCGATCTCTGTTTTATCGTTGATCTTTCGATACGTCTCATTCAAACGAAGCGCATCGATAATGTATTCGTGTCATTATCATAATTCTCCCTGAAACTCGACCCACAAACAATTTCGCGAGTTGGAATATATTATGTATGAAGATTAGAATCTGTTACCAAACACTAATGGGCAAGGCGGGTTCTAGTCTACGGAGTAGTACTGAATTGTCAAAATTTAATTAAACTTTTCAGACCAAAGTAAGATCTCCACTGTTATTTCACTAGTATACGTATATTGAGCTAGTCAACGTTTAAAAAAGAAAAAGGTGCATCTCCACTGAAACTTTATTTTTCAAGAATCCCTTTCTAGGCAATATCCTGCGGGTTCCGAATATTTGTTACGCTACTTTAAAAGCCCATCTACGTATAACTACTCTTGAGACAATCTATTCGTCTATTCTTATTGGCTAGTACTGTCTACCGCGATTCAATAATATCTGCAGTTATTCACTATAAAAAAATATTCGCAGAGCCAAGTAAAGGCTTTTTCCAGGGTCCATAGGGTGTAGAATGAATATTATGGATAAGGGGTTGGATTGCTTTTAAGCTAAAAAACATTCGATACATTATTTCGCCTAATGACTCCGTATATTTTTTTCCATTCCTTTTTTTCAAGCTTATAAATTTTCGCGTTAAAAACTCTCATATGGCCGAGCATAGGCGGCAATATGCCCTGGAGTACAGGGGTTCCTGGGTTCATCCCCTATTCAGCGCGCGTATTCGTGGACACCGCAGAGCGGGGATTTCATTAGTAAGTTACACACGCGGGACGCGTAGCTACGCATCTGCACGTAAAGACTGCATGAGAATACTGGAGGGCGGCCACGTATGAAGCGTGCAGTATCTATTTCGTAAGCGTGTTTATGACTGAAGTAGTTCTTTATGGGACAACTTTTACAGATCATGCGACATTATGACGCGCGTTGTTCACATGTGCAAAAACGCTAGATATATTAAGGGTTGAAAGTTTGGTAAAATTGGACAGGTACCAACGTAACGTACAGTAGAGAAATTAATTCAGAAAATATATTTAAATATACGTTCATAACCCATATATGTATCATACGGAGCAAGGAGAGAGACGTACTATTTAATATCTACAACTTTCCATAAAAACCTTCGTTCACCCTATATAATTTTCTTCTTAGATTTCTCCTCGGTTCAAAGATTCGTATTCCTTACGTATAAAATCGTGAATGAAATAAAGGAGCCAGACAAAAATTATTCGAATTTCCGCCAACGATGTGAAACGCGAAAGACTGCAGTTCTTTATCTGTGTGTGTAGCTGCGTATATGCTATATTGGGCAATATTATGTGCGAACCTATAGCTATAGAGTTATATTTATATATATACATATATATATATATGTTTATTGAAGCAATAGGAACGCGAGGAGCGTTGAATACGAATCTGAATATATTTCTTCGAAGCGATGTGCTTCGAAGGATACTTACTCCAAACCCTCTACTAGAAATATTTGAATGAATCAAAATTCGAAGAGGAACATAGCACTGTGGATGGGAGTCTCGAACTCGTGACATATGCACTCACCCTCTACGGTCTCACCCACCCATCACACAGATCGAAAAGAATTTGAGAGTTTGGTACCAATGGTCCTCCCGTAGCAGCTATACGAACGCCAAACGCGATTCCATCGAGGGATTTGGAAACCTCGTAAAAAATGCAAAAGGAGGATGAATCGGGAGAATCAAGATGGCAGCGAGCAAATTTTCACATCATATAAGCGAATCGAGAGCATTTTTTGTATCTACGACCACATCGACTATAAGGGTCTTATATATAATCACCATAAAAAATACATGGATGAGTTCATATGTACGCGCGCGAAAAATGTTTTTATTCAAATTAAGCCACTGAACCGATCGACATGAAATTCCCCAAATAAAATTGCCGCTTGTCAATACCGCAATAAGATTCGTTGACTTTCACTACTTCCGGTTTAAATTTCCGCATTTACCAAATCAATCCATAAGATACGACTTTACGGACCAACCGAACGTGCCTCATGACCAATCTCTTTGCCATGATATTTTTTACTGTCAACGACGATGCTACTATGAAACACGATTATTTGAAAAACTTATCCGATTAATCTTACGATTCTGTATTATTGTCAAAGTTCAACTAGATTTTTGTAATTTCATATTTTCTTGTTCCCCGCGTCGCGTTTCCATTAGGGGAAATGAAAATGTGCTATGGCATTCCCGTATATTAGTCTTCCTCTTCTTATTCCTCCTCCGAGTAAAGGTAGCACTCACACCAAGTATTTCCTGTCTCGCGTTCTCTTTGTACTGTCTTGCGAGTTGGTTTTAGCCATTTTTGAGAAGCGCATTACTGTTCTTCATATATGTATATATATATACACTATATACATGTATACACTCCTTCTCCCGCCCAATTTCAAAGTTGTCGACGTGAACGCGGAATAACTCAAGTCCCTCCAAGTCCAATGTGCCAGCGTGTAAGTAACCTAAGGTTCCCAAGGTTGGGGTATACTACATAGACACCCTATATACCATAAGTCTAGCATAGTACCTAGGCACTACGCTCTGGTCTTGTTTGTCTACGACTGCCGAGTAACTCTTGTGTACTTATGATTACGATGGGGTTCCTTAGGTAGGCGCGTGCCACTCTTGAGAGATTAATGCAATAAATTTCGAGAGGTACTATCGTTTTTACACTGTCGATTTCAACAAGGTACTTCTCAAGTTTTCTTGTATCCTCCTTTATAGCGTGACCTTCTAGAAAGAAGATATCGACTGATAAGAGATTGAGACTAAGAATTTTTAATTTACCCATTTTATTTAATTCGGTCAGCTACCACTGGTATTTTTCATTTCTCGCACTGTACACTCCATACTCTGTATTCTGTGATTTATAAGTATACGAAGTAATAAATTGAATTTATAAATAAATCGATATGATGGCTGGCAATATATTGTTATAGGAGACACTTTAATTATGGAATACACACACACATTGAGACAGACGAATATGAAAGCTGTGTACAGCACGTAGGAAGCTGAAGTGGTATAAGATTCGGAATGTCGTTCTCATGTGAACGTTCTATTTCAACTTTCCAGACGTGTATGCACGTCGACCAATACTCGTCCTATTGGACCCGTTCGATCGTTACTAAACTAAATACATTGAATCGTACGATTATTCGCTTCGATAGTCGCCTACACGAGAACGTTAAACTTTATAGCGAAGCTTTTCAGTATCGGTAAGAAAGCTTTCGAGTACGTTGAGTTAGACTACAGTGTAAACGGTCGATTTCGATCGACGATCAATCGCTTTGATTTAAGAATTGTCGATGCGTTGCAATTTAAAACTGTAATAACAAATATGAAGACAATTGAACTGGCAGCGACAGAGACTGGCTGATGAAAGAAGGAAAAATTTAATTCAACCGTAGAAGAGAATTTTCATTGAGATATCGCGACGGCGACGTCGTGCCGGATGCAGTGAGTGCAGCTTGAGAGAAACGAAGGTAAATCGGTAAATTGAACCGGCATTGGTTGGCGAGTGGGAGTACTGGTTTCCTGGATGGGGTATATATAGAGTGTCGACGGAGGGGCATGGTTAAAGGGTGGTGACGGGGTTGTCGGAGGTGAAACATAACGAACCCGCAGGCAGACACTCAGTCGACCGCAACGCCGGATATTACTGTTACCGAAGACTATTCGATTTGTAGGTAAACGAAGATTCATCCAGCAACCCGACCCCTTTCTATAACGTTCAATGCCGCTTTCAATCCTTCACGTCAGTAACTCTCTGTGTCTCTCTACATACATATATATGTATGTTTCTCATCGTATAGAGATTCAGCGCGTACTGCCTAACATCCATACCTTGTATTTGTTCATGATGCACCTTCGACTGAATCTATCTCGAAATTCTAGAAAATAAGCTGTTGTATCGAATAGTTCATTGTGATGAATAGCATAATGATATTCTGATGCACTTGTCATTTACCTGCACGATAACGGGATCATTAATTTGATAGAATACCATGGTACTTGAAACAAGCGGATTAGCAGGGGCGTTACAATTAGCATTTCTGTTAGTATAATAGTGTAGTAATTAATAGGCAGAAAAAACTGTCATTATAAAATGTTTCATGGACTTCGTGACAAGTTTTAAGTGTGACAGTTTTTTTTGGGAAAAAGACAAAAAAATGCCGACTAAAATCCCAACAACGTGCATCGACGGACGGAGATTGGGTGTATACAGGTAAGTCCTTGAAATATAAATTGTTTTAGCAAGGTCCAAAAGATTTCATCAATCATCTCAGTGTAAGCTCGCATTAATAATCGCTTACTATTAAATATGCATCGCTTCCTTGCAAACGCCCGTCGCTCGTTTCACCTAAGCGGCGCCTTTATGTCCGTCTGTCAGTTACTAATCGCTCTCTTCGCAGACGTGTGTATTAAATTTTAATCGCGGTCGAGCAAAGTTCATCGCGGTGTTTCAGTATCTGGTTAGTGTGGAAAAGTTGCTCGCGGATACAAATTGGAAGAAAAACGAAGGAATATCGTATAAGGAAAGAAAAGAGAGAGACGGGCATAGCAGAATTGAGAGTAAGCATAGTGAATGATCGAGAACCAGTATTGAGTTCCGTACGCTTCATCTGACTTGCGACTCTGTTCTTCGACGTTCGTCGAATTCTAGAGGACTGAGGTCGTTTGTAGTTCGAATCTACCGCCACGGCAAACAGCCAACCTAAGACCGCCGGTAAACAACGTTCTATCCGATTGCTAGAATGGCGGTATACGTGCGCGTTTTACGTTTTACCCAAAGTGGGTCAGGTGGCGTCGATGCCGTCGAAGGTACCCGGTATATCCGGGACTGGAGGGAGTTTAGGGGGTCGCAATGGAAATATGAAAATTCGGAATTCCAGTAGGAACGGGGTAAACGTAATAATGGCGAATAAGTGCAAATATTGGCACGAGGAGATTCGGCTTAAATAGATTTTTTACGGTTGGTATACCTGCAACCTGCTACTATCTCGTTTCGAAAGGGTTTTTCAGTAGTATGATTTTTTAAAATACTCTTTCGATAATATACGGATCACTTTGTTGTCTTAGGGGTAAGCTGTCAGTGGTACCAACTTTCTAAAAGAAAGTATGTCTTCTGTTTCTTTTTCTTTTTATACGGATAGATATAAAAAACAGCCCACTACTTCTTCTGCTTTTCGTTCCCAATCTGCCACCTTGGAGTTTACCACGGGCTCCTTCCATACTCTGGGCAACAATTGCTGAAGAAATAGCACGACAATGGCCACGATCCTTGACAATCCTCTACCGTTATTATGCCACGGATATTCTAGGGAGCCAACCGATATCATCCAGAGATTCGTGTCACTAAAAATCGAGAAATGACCGTCGTCCGAGGGACTGTAGAAAATTGTGAAAGGCACCGTTATATAGGTATACCCCAATGAATTTATCTTTTGAAAAATACAGCGCATCCACCCGGCTTCTAGTCACTTTTATTACCAACGTAAAACACGTCCTGGGATACTTAGCCACTGAATCCAAGAATTGTTTGGGGTTATTTTCACGACGCATCGCTAATTCTCAAAGTGAGTGTGCTCTATAAAGAAAATTTACCTCCACGTGAGATCAACTGACAAACATGGGCATCTTGTTTAATAGTGGGATCAAAGCTACCCTAAAGAATTGTAGTGTTATGATGACGTAGTATCCGCGGCCAGCAGCTGGGAGTGGCACATTCTGAAGATCGGTCTGACATCCGCGTGACCGAAGCGGAAAGCCAGAAAGGGTTACACGAGGACCTAGTAGTGACTCGGGTCGCTACGAGTAAAGGAGAGGGTACTGTAGGGGTTAGATGGTTAGGGGTAGGTACGGAGGATTTGGAGCTCTGCCACGTTGGGAGTACCCTCCTGCTCGAGAGCTCTACTGCGATCACTGATACCATACTACAGGCTTCGTGGTTGGTACTTGTACCCTTGGAAGAGGCCAAGAAGGCACGAGGCGTGAAAGAGGAAACAGGTGGAATATAAGATTTGACATTAATATTGATAGTCCCAACATTTCTGTTTTGCCTGCGACACTTTATCTAAAAAAATTTGTTTCAATAAAAAAATCGAAAAAAACCCAGTAAAACCACTCTGAAAACCTCAGTGTTAAATATACTTCAAAAGAACCTGTTTTCAGTTGCGTGTATAGTCTTCGTTAGATTATGATGCGTTCATCCATGAATTCAGTCAATGCATTGTATGCCGCCAATAAGTACTCTCTGAATAAGAGCCACAAGGATGCATGGAAACTAGTTTTTTATAATAAAGTCACATATCCAATCAGAATTAAACTCGCGGTGCATTTCGGGCGTCGCGAAAGCTTGTTTACCTCAAGAACTTGCAGAAAGTGGCTTCTAGAACGAACGTCAATAATACCGTTTGGAATATATAAATGTATGAAATCGTCGGTATTGGTTTATGCATTGATTTTACAATGCAGCTCAAACACTGGCATAGATATCGTACACGATAATCAGCAGCATATCCCACGCCAAAGACACGTGATTATTTGAATAAGTCTATTTGGTAAAGGGATAAAAAAAGCTCTGTAGAAAGTTCGGCAGTCTCATTTTCCTCGAAACGAATCATTCCAATCCAGTGTTCGTTGTCTGTTTTCTATTTATTTCGAAGAATCCTTCCTCTATCAGACATCCATTCCGTCCTCCCTTCTCTCCCTCCGCCTCTTCCTCTCTTTGACGCTTGGGACCATTTGATATTTCGTAATGGCTCTCAGGCCTGTGGTAGGGGAACGTGAGAAAGTTTCGTGACGGTTGACGGATCGGTGGAATCGAACGGGGGAAAATTTACGATCTCACTTTTTTTCGGACGGGATGGGTAGATATAAAAAAAGGAGGAAACCGAAGAAAAACGAGTAACGAGCATCACGACTCCTGAGGTACGTAACCTGCTCAGACGATCCTTGCGTTGATTTAACGACGAAACATCCCTGTGTACTTGGCAATCCTCTGCCTGTTATTCTGTCAAGTCGGCAATGAGTAATTTGACATTGTTCTGTAATCTGCATCGTGGCTCGTGCATCTAATTTATAGATTACGTGAGTTTTTTTATGATGCATTCCAGCGGGTCGTTACCGATCAGGCACATGTAAGCGAACAGTATCACTGCGTGGCTATTGATGAAAATAGGTCTTGTGTAATTATTTGGCACTCGCGGAATAATCATGGGATTTGCCAGGCGGTTTGCGAAAATCAATGAACCTGTCCGAGTCGAGTTATTGCTGTAAATTAGAGAGATTTTGGTAATCGATCATGGGGATTGGTGTTAACTTGATTTTTAATTTAGTTTCGAGGACGGACCGTTCATAGTTAATGCACTACATATGATATCGAAGATTATTTAATGATTTTCGTGGCGTACGTTTTCATATTACGAAATATGATATTCCTTGTTGGGTCGAAGAGTCGTAGAATTTCATGTCATCACATTTGGTCTACCCGCATACCGTATCCAATGATTTCAAGTTTCTGATTTGATTCGAATCGATTAACACTCTTGATATCGAGCAATCGTATGACGTATAATTGCTCCAATTCCACTAGACACACTGTTACCATAATTTGACCCTCGAGAGTATCACATTACGTAGACATTTTCAACATTAACGTGTTGTCGAATGAAACGTCGGAATAACAGGGAAGAGCCTACAGAGCTTACTCGCCAGAACTATCCGCACCATCTGTTCCCACCGTGCTACGCCATAGCTGTCTTGGGTGTACACGGTCGGTTCGATGCCTAGTAACGTGGAAGGAAGATCTCAGGGGCGAGGACTCTGAGGTTGCTCAGAGTTTACGAAAGTGGAGAATCTGATAGAGGAATTAATAGAGAATCTTTTGGATTCTTTGGATGAGGTGTAAGGACTATTCAAGGGAAGGTTCTTATCCGAGAGACAGTACCAATGACAGATCGAAGTCCGATAAGACCACGATGAGCGCGCCTGACTAAGATAAGGACTAATTACAGGCAAGGGATGCGATAAGGCAATAGAACGATCTGGCACAAGGCGATTGGTGACCATCGCTGAATTTACTTACGCAGCGTGTGCGAAGGGCGGTTTGTGGGTGGCTGGCAGTAGAGCAACGGTGACTGCAAGGAGCGCGAAGCTCCAGGATGCTGCGTGTGATCTCATCCTCGAGCTGAGCGTGATCCTGGCAATGAGCGAAGATCCCTTGGGTCGAGCCAGGTCCGCGCTCTCGTTCACTTTCACTCACTCCGAATTCTCTTCTTCTTCACTTGTTCGTGTCGCGCTCTTGTCAGGGCGCCCACTCCCCTCGCCAAGGGAAGCTGGGGCCTCGCGAATTGCCAGAGCTACGTGGTACAGCGCGCAGAGGTCGACGTTTTCGCGGCTACTTCTCTTGCGAGAGGTTCTCGAGGTCTCGTGGGACGGACGCGAGGTCGGTACGGGGGGATTTAGGATGGGACTTGGGACAGGGGGCCTCTTGCGGGGCCTTACGGGGTCTTTTCCTATAATGCGGGGGCCTGCAGGGGGCCGCCGCTCTGCCGCTCGCTCCTCTTTACTTTGATCCTTCCACTGGACATCGCTCGGACGGTCGCACCCGCGCTACGCCGCGCTCGGGAGTGGCGGCTCTTACGCGAGTCCCGGCTGCCTCACGGCGCACGCGCCCTTTGGCCTGCCAACCCCCTTGCCGCCCCTTCGCCCTCCCGGCCGCCCTGCTCCTTCCTCTCTTCTCGCCTCATCCCTTACTTTCTCATCCCTTTCCTTCCTTTCCCTCGTAATCCCTTTGCCTTGCTACCCCGGACCCTCCCTTGCTGCGTCTGTCTATGCCTGTCTGCCTACACCTATATTCCTGCCTACTTGCCCGCCGCCTATATCTTCGCCTACCTATCTACCTACCTACCTATCCTGCTCTCCAACCCCTAACACCCCTCAATATCCCAGCACTCACTTCTTCGACGCACGGGTACGTTCACACTGGCACACTTCGACTATGCTACTCTACGTCCAAGGGTAGCACATCCCAACACACACACTGCCCTAAAGTCATCCATGGACGCGAGGAGCTTGGACAATCGAATCGGCCACCATACGTTCGATGGTTCCATCCTTCAGAACGTTTTCGCTACTCTTGCCAATTGCTTCGTATCTGTCTGCGTCCATGGAACTTATCTAAAGAGGTAGCTTCAGGAAGGTTCTAAATAACAGCGTACCATTATAGATTAGCTTGAGTCTGTAAAAAGAATTGGAAGGGAGGTAGGTGTGCAGGATTCACCTGTATTCTTTATTTTTATCTTTTCCTCAAATAAATTATACACCTTCTTTCCGTTCTTATTCACTTTGATCCTGCTCGAGTAGTTGTTCCTGAAGATATGCACACTTTTTCAGTTCAATACTTGCGATATTACTCTTAGTCGACAATACCTATTTTAATTCCTTTAATTATTTCATGCCAGATTACATAGTGCAATTAAGAGCGAGAATTTTTTTTAATAAAAAATATTTCAAGATAATTATATCTAAATAATCGCTCAATGCAGAAACTGTGGTATTAATGTTTCTGCTCCTGAGCATACTAATGCGTTTATATATATCTATACATATCGTATACCATATATCTGCCTGTTGCAGAGACTGCCGTTAGATTCTCCAGTTATACCAATACCACGAGGCTATACCTAGAACTATGAATTAGCCGATCTACGCCTAATTAACCTGATACACGCGTCTAAGCAGCCCAAGTCAGTAACCACAAGTTCGTCCCTGTATTTCCCGGATGTTGAATTTACCGAATGCCACCAACAAAAATTATTTAGCTGACTCGGATCAGAGATGTTTATTGAATTCTCAAAGTGCCAGATTCGAGGCTTTTTCGATATTTTCCCATTTCTCTATTATCCCTAGACAAACTAGCTTTCTCGATTCACCATAGAAACGAACGGATTCGTTATCAAGCCTATATTTATATTATCCATACTTTTTACGAAATCCAAGTCTCGAGTCGTACGATATTCATCCCCTTCTCTCCATTCAACGTCCACTGGTCTTCGTTTCTGTTTTCTTCCACTTATACAGAAATTCTTGCTAGAAATCCTTCTCCATCCTTCTTCCTTCTTTTTTACCCTTTCATCGTAAGCGCGCCTCTCCATGTTACTCTGAATCATTGATACAGGTCGATAGACAAATACTTTTTGAATCTATGTATGTAGCTTCATCCTATCTGCCGGTCAATCCTATTCACGTTCTTTCGCACCGTAAGCGATTCCACGTACGAGAATCAAGGAAGCAAAGTTCCACTCCTGTTTTCTCCGACACGGTCCTTTCGGACGCACGTAGAAAAGTAACTGCAGAGAGTTTCCCTTAGTTTTCCACATTGCGTTATTTCGTTATTTCTGCCTCGACGAAATCGTCGCCCACGAATATCATAGAGCGACTATGAAATTACTTAAAATTAGAATTTTAATGTACCAGTTTTAAAATACCCGTAACGTATTATTCATGGGAATTTCTTTCGTATCACACTACTATACGTATCGCTGTACGTACATACTGTACTTACAATATGTTATAGTTTTCAGTACACAGTCTACACGAATGTAAAACTAGGTTTAACGAGAAGCCAGTGGTTCATTGTAACCAAGAAAATTTTTCATTGCTAGCTTCATATATTATTTTTATTGCTGGTTTCCCGAGCTGTTTCGTGCTTCATACGTTACTTTTATTACCAGATATACGAGCTGTTTACAAGCTACTCCCAGTTATCGATAGATTCTATAATTTGAACGTCTCTCATTCACGTTCGACTGTACAGATAAGTCAAGGGTGCCCTTATACAAGGGCTGCTATCATTATCTTTAAGGATATTTCGTACAGCAAAGGGCGTGGGACGATCGAGCCGCGAATTTCTAACAACGCGATCGATTAGCCCCTAGATTCGTCCTATCAGCGGAAGAAGAGCCAAGCACGCCACTTCCTCCGGATCGAGCATCTCCCGGTAATCGGAAACCCCCGTATCCACCTATCACCTACCCAGGTCACTATTGCCTACCATTCGTTCAACCCTAAAACAATTCTTCCTGCTATTAAACCGTCTATCTGTCTCGTCACTTATAATCCACGTACAAATAATCCCTCGTCGTCCATCCTCTAGTAACATAAACAGAAAAAAAAAACAAAATCTACAAGCCTCACCGATCAGATAAAACTTTAAAATCTTTTCTGGATAAGAAGAAGAAAAAAAGGAAACTGCCAATCCCAATCGCATTGCCAATAATCTATTCGCAGGTAAATCTCGCCAAAGCCTCCCTTGTCCTTTTGGCAACACACAGGCGTTATCGGGGGTGTCCCTATCGCTTACAAGCTATGCTAACCACATTTCTGTTAAAACGCACACGGTAACATCTAGGTGGAAAGTTGAGCGCCTGCGCAGAGCTCGCTGAAGCCAGGAGGTTCTGTCGCCTGGGATGGCTCGCGGCCCGCGAAGCCCCCTATTGATCTTGGCCAACGTTGCGCGGCAGAACGCGCTCAGCCCTCGCGACGTCGCTTGCTTGCGAATCGAGTCTGAGCTTCCTGCGGAGGTTGCGGATCGCTCCTGCTCCTGTTCCACTCTTGGACTCTGTCTTGCGACAGAGATACCCTAGTGAGCCTATCACTTGGACAGTTCATGGAGACGATTGAGAGTCTGCATAGATTTGGGTCTATGAATGGATGAGGTTTTTGTTGTTGGATACAGTAAAGGATGAAAACAAAAATTTAGGAAAAACGAAGGCTATTCCGAAATCAGAAAGTGTGAGAGAGAGAGAGAGAGCGAGAGCGAGAGAGAGAGAGAGAGAGAGAGAGAGAGAGAGAGAGAGAGAGAGAGAAGATAAAAACGGGAAGGAATAGACAGATATATATGTTGGCATAGAGATCATCATTGGTTGATGCTGTGTGGACCACTCTGGGGGCTAATTAGCGCTAACGACCTTCGTACTGTCTGAATAGGGCCGATTGTTTAACGCAGAAATCCAAGATTCTGGATCGCTGGGCACTCCTGCCAGTTCTCAGGGAATAATAAAGAGTGTACTGGGAGTGCGTGACGTCATCGGGCTTTGGAAGCTACCGTGGGAGCGGCTTTGGGCGCATGCGTTTTTCGATTAACGTGAATACCGCAAATACCCTGGTCTCTAGGTTGTTTGAACTCTAAACCAAAACAATCTGGCTTTCATGTCGCGATGAAACTCCGCTTCCCGATTACATTTGTACTATACATCGTTTACAGTTGAGTTCACCATGGTCTACCTATATTATAATGCTAAAAGTTATAATACCTATCTGAAATGCCATAGGGGCATAATTGTTCGTTTAATAATTGTATAGTAGTTTTTAAATATAACTATCATTACTCACATATGGACTCGCGTTTAGTCACACTGGCAATCGAATTGATAACAATGAAATGGAATCATAGAAATTAACTTCATCAACAATAACTGCGGTGGTTGTGGGAGGATGTTGATCCTCTCCAACGTGACCTGGTTATACTTTGAAGTTCATAAGTGAATATGTTCTCTAATTACGCCGCTATTAATACCAAAAAACTAACATACCAATAGTGCCGCAAGTTGCGTGTGTCTAGTTTTATACAAAACTGAGTAAAAAGTTTCAAGATGGCGTCCGATTTCTATTCGAATTAAGTGACGCGCACGAGTCAGGGAATTTAATTGCCACTTATTTTGTACATTTTCCTGATGTTAGTATAGGAACAATTGTTACCCTGAGAATTTCCCTATGCAAACGTTACGGCCATATATAGACCCAAGTGCAGATAGGTTATGTTTACAAAATGCAAATCCACCAGCGTGAAACTACGTTCGCCATTTTAACGTCGCTCTCACGAATGTCGATCTCCTCGTCGAAATAAGTATGCCGACATATCCATATATGTACTTATATATATATATATTTAATTATATTTATTAATACTCATGGTTTCTGGATGGAAGCCGCGTCTGTGATCAGCTGATCAATTAAACAACTTATGATCAGCCGAAGCACTGATCCGCATGAGCAAACATAGGTATATTAAGATTTCTTGACAACAGGGAGCTTCGGTGTCGGAGCCTCCTAGCCCTGATGATGCAGACTGAAACGTTTGCGAAACGCCGGCACGAAGCTGAACCCAGACGTGTCTTCCATCCGGAAACCTTGAGTATTAATGATAATATTGGCCGCGAAAGCCTAAAATCTCAATTATATTTATATTAAGAGTATACTTTGGAAACAATTTGAACTATGCAACGTACAGTTTGAGAACATGTGTATATTTTGGGGACCGTCCTCAAACCATTTTTCAGCGTAATGACTGTTTCGAGGACCATAAGGCAGACTGTTACACCAAATTTTTCTTTACACTTTTTCAATCAGAGACATTCGGTATTCGTTATGTTCTTAGAAATCTTTCGTTAGGGTAGGTTAGATCAGAACTCCAATGCTGTGACGTCCCGAGGTAGCGGTTTAAAAAAAAGGCATTAGCTTGCTATTGTGAATGCCCCTAAATTTGTCTTGTCCTTAAACTGTACCGTTGACGAGATTATATATACATATATAACTTTGAAGCCTACCTGTATTCGAACTTCCTCGAACTATTGCGAGAAATTCAACTGCACCGTGAAGCTGATTCCAAGGGACGCAGAGGCTTCCAGGATTCACGGTTTGCGGTAAGGACACAAATTGGCTGGTGAAAAACTATTTTGTCTAAGAAATCAATCGAACACACAGCTGCCACCAGGGGTGGTTGGAAACGTTAACAATTCGAAGAGCTGCTACTGAAAGAGTTTCAACTCGTATACTAGGGAAGAAGAGCTCTCGTGGTGAATTGCGTGGATGAAACGAGAAGGTGAGACAAAAGAGGGACGACAAGAGAGGATGCCAACCAAAGGGAAGGCTGCTACGTGGAAATGGAGAAATGTGCCAAGGGGTGGGATTCGAGATAGGACCAGCTGGGTTACAAAGTTGGTTGGCTTTAAGCGAGTTAAAACTACATACGAATAAAGAGGAACGAAGAATGAGGAAGAATGTCTCGGGGTAAAGAAGTCACTGATATAGGACACACGAATACCTCGTAAAAAGTAGAGAGATGAGATGCGGCAGGTAAGGTTGATATCTTTTGTGAGGGTGTAGCAGGTATAGCTATAGACATTCCATACCGTCTGAATACAGTCGGTGGTTCTTCTATCTCCATATATATATATGTATATATATATCCCTAGTGTGCGTGTGTTAGTGCAAAGATTGAACAGTCCGGAAAATAGCGCGGTTATTTCCACGGAAGGATTATAACTTCAGGAACTGTGACATCTGCGTTATCCGACGGGCGATGCCAAAAATTCTCATTCCTTCTTTATCCGCGCCACCCCCTCGCCGTCCAGCTTCGTTTCGATCGTCGCGCAAAATTACGACCGATAATTTAAGATCTCGCACCGGCGCCCTCCCACCTTCTCGTTTTTACGTCTTTTCCCTTTTTCTTATGACATTCTTCATTTTTTTTTATTCCCATCCGTCCGTCTCTTCAACCCCTCTTTTAACCTTACCGCGAGTCCCATGACGTACGCGTTCCTCCCCGTACCCTCGTGGACGTAATCTATCTCCCCGATAGACAGAACTCTGGCACAGACTTTACTTTTCGGTAACCTCGTTAACGCGTGCGTCGTTCGAACTCGGGAAAAGTACTTTCAAC
>JARQTI010000438.1:68415-128438 GCA_030142655.1 Trachelus tabidus | reverse complement strand
GTAATTTCAATCCCCCCTCCTCCCCCCTACTTCAGGAAATAAAACGATTTCTTCAGTCCTTAAAATGTAATGTACTGTGTTAAAGTTTGGGCTGAGATATACGCGTACGCAGCATACATTTGGAGGCTGATATTAAACCACACAGTAGGGATGAAGATGAGATTTTGATAATACAGCTAGGATTGTGTGTTAATTATAAATGTTATTAATGGGCTTTTTTAGGGATGTAAAAATTCTGCAGCTACCCCGTTTGGCTTCGATGGTTTTGGTTTTCATTGTTTTGTATTAACGTCAAAAGGGAAACGCAGCGATATCTTATGGCCGTGCGAGATAAGGATTGGGAGTGACTGTCTCGGAATGTCAGCGAGGTTAGGGTGGTCTCGAGGTGTCTCTTTAGAATGCAACAGGCTCCGTATAATGATATACCGCGACTGACTGGCCGATCGGCACCTGGTCTGAACCGTAGCGATGATTTTCCCCTTTCGTTTGCTTTTCTTTCCCCAGGGCGTGGCGTTCAACAGGCCTGGCGCCAAGCCAACTCTTTCCACAGCAGCGTGGAGCTAAGGGGGCGCCACTCCTGGCCCCCTTCAAGGGGGTAGGTATTATTTAACTCGATATAGGCCAACTCTGGATTGTCAATATTTACTCACTGGATGAAATTCAGTGAATGGGTTAAAATGCAACAGACTTACGTACACATTTTAGAATTACTTTTCTGTTGAAATTGGGTGACGACGTAAAAGCATTGAAAACTCAAAACCCTTTGTAAATAATATGAGTATTTGAAAAAAAGAAAAAATTCGATAAATGGGACAAGCAGACTGCCTTTTTAGTTGCTGTGATTAGTAAGACCTTGATATATTCTCTCGTTATGACCCAAGTCAAAATTATTTAGTATCCAGTGCATCTGCGATTGATCACTCATTGTCAGAAGATAGTCAATGAGACTGTTCTGTACTACGGACATACTTCTAAAATGCATGACCAAACTGTAGTAGAGGCATAGTTCGGATCTATGCTATGTTAGTGATATGCACTGAGTATAGCAAGAGTACAGCTTTCAGTGAGGCCGTTTACACGAATGTCTACTGCGAGTAGAAAAAAAAAGAGAAAGGAAAAGGCGACTCACCACGGGAACTTCTTCTACTTCTGGATTCTCATTGTGGATGCTTCACAGGTTCAGTTTCTTCTTTGACAATCGAGATCCGTTCGCGCGACGACGTGACGAATTGATCCTGGCGACGATTTTTGCACTACGCGTATTTTCGCGCGCAGTAACGGCTGACTACGATGCAGTTGAATCTTCGGATGTGCTGGTAAAGGGTTAAGAGTGCAGACTCGCAGAGTGAAAAACCTCATGAAATAGATGACAGTGATACAGATAGATAAAAATTGTTACAACCGTTACAATCAACTAGAAAAAATTGGGGAAGACTGGGTTAAGTAATCTGAAGTGCTAAATGTGTACAATAGAAGACCAATCCCTACGGAAAACATGGGTCCGTCTGATAAAAACTGGGATAACAGCGAACTGCCGTGACGCAAGGGTAAGAGGGCCGCCTGGGGGATTTCGACTTGCAATACTCTTCAGTCGCGAACATAGAGTACTGAGAGATAAGGGTACAGACATTTAGAAAGAAAAACTATATAAAAAAATCTAAGCTAAACTTTTACCTGAAGCCTCCTAAGAAAACATCGCGATCACCTCTGATCGAGTCCACAGTAACGAAAGATCACGGGCGTAGGAACTGGGGAGACCTCTACAATCTCTGTTATGCTACAACGGCCATTAACCTGAAGCTCAAAACAAGTTAGACATAAGGAACCACTTGCGTCACTGTCAGCGAACCCCGTTAACGAGTGTGATTGGAATTTTAGTTAGTTTACCGTTTTACTGCAAATGCACTTATACGTCATGGTACAGTTCGGCAGAAGAAATAGAAAAGCAGTTAACACAAAGAAAAAGAGGAAGAGAAGAATTATATGTATAAACAGTAAAGAAGTCAGAGCACTGTCTACCGAAAGATAGTCTCATTGACTGTACTTGTATCTACTTACTTCTGAACGATCAACCGCGGATCTACTGCATACTAATTAATTTTTACTCGCGAACCAATATATACGTATTTATATATTATTTTGCGTGAGATTTCTTAACTAGGTTAAGCAATGAAGTGATCGATGTTACACACGATTCATTAGACTTTGGGTATATGTGGAGGAGCAAATTCATGACGAGAATCATAGCCGATTTTAATGGAACTTTTACGATGGCTATTCAAGTGCACTTACCCTCAGAAAACATTCCTCTGAATTGGGGATACTCCTCGTCCTACGGTGCGTGAATCCACCGTAAAAAACGTATGGACCAATAAAAATAATTACAACCCTTATTACCTTATCCCTGAGACAATCGGGATCGATTAATAATGACGTGGCGTGCTTGCCACCTTAGCACTCGTTCATAAACACCATTGCGGCTTCAAGTGGTGTCTCCTTTTAGGTTTACCAGAGTGGCCCACGGGCTCATGCTAAATTATTTCATCGCGATAATTTCTTACAAAATACTTTAGCCTGCTTCCGCCTTTAAGCACGAAACTCCATTACGGATTCCTCAAAGGCAATCTCGTCTTTGTTCCCCTCGATACGCCGGGATATCGACGACGAGTCGAGTTTTTGAAGAATTACGAGACTACCAAGAGGAGCGAAGAAAGGAGAGGAAGCGAAGGAAGATTGGAAAGAAGATGGGAAAGAGAAGATGTTCCATGGATAAAGGCATCTCGAATCGAGGGTCTTGAGTGACGTCACAGTGAAGGCGTCGAGCCTGAGGGACATCGAGAGAGAAAGAGAGTGAGAGATTGAATCTCGCTTCGTCTTTCAAAAAAGGTTGATGGCTTTAACGAGCTTTTAATACCTGCCGGGTAACCGGCTATTTTTTTTCCTGAGCCTCGTACTTTTTTCTCCTAAGTACTATATACCGTGTTTGAACGTAGTGCGCGTGTAGGCGCGTACCCACTGCGTGCTGCAGTGCGGTGTGGCCTCGCGTGACTTGGATTTTCTATCCAACTCCCTCCTCTCTGATAAACGAGTTGTTTTCTACTCTCTCTATCTTACACTCTCACATACTCCTGGCTCTAATACTTCTTCGCCATTTTCACTGTCGTTCTAGCTGTTGCTTAGATGCTTATACATATCGGTATACAACTATGAGAACACTTGCTAACCCACCCTTCCATTTCTCAGACGTTCTGTGTACGTTTGGGTGTGTCTGACTGGATGAGCTAACATTAGGTGCTCATGATCCGTCTTAGGTACAGTGACAATATTTGGATACTATATTTCTTCATATTTCCTGACACGAACATCAGGGGCATATGAACACAGACCAGGCCGAGCTTCGCCTGACGTCCAGGCTACGTACCCCTGACATATACATTATGTAAAACCATGCTGGGTCTACTATGTTTAATATTTATCCTATGCCAATGCTGGAATGAACTACTGCGAGATACTGACAGACTCCATGACTGGATATCCCGAGTCGTCTGTATCAACGCGATCGTACATAGATTTTCGTTACGATTGACCAAGGAATAAATTTTGCTATACCGTTTTATATGATATAATTCTTTTCTATTTTTCGAATGAAAAAGGATTTTGCATTAGAATGATATCAGACCATATTTTTGTCCTAGTCTGTGACTTGATTTCGAGTAGCCTGTGTAGCGTAGGATATCATGTGTATGTTAATGATGGGAGTGAAAATTAATGGGTGATTAAATTTTGTTTATTCGATCTTAATTACTGGGGGGGGGGGGGTCGGGACGTTATTTTATTATGGAGGGCATAGTAGGCTCCTCTGGAAATTCTGTTAGCGTGATTATTTGGAGGATACTGTAGCCAGACGCTCAACGACGACTTTACAGCAGCCTTACTTCGCTCTGACGATACGAACACTGCACTGCACCAAAGTGCATCTAAGCCTAGCGCATCTGTGACCACTTCGGTTGCAGTGTCCACTCAAGGTATTTATTATTCAAAGCATACATGCTACCAGCCTCGGATTTTACTGCTTTTCTTAGGACACTTGTTTTTCTGCGTCATGCTTAAATTTCACGTGTCCCTTTCATTTCTCCCTTTGGACTTTCACAGTTGAATGAAAAAAATGTGTTTTTGATAAAATTTAAATTACTTACATAAATTTTTCTTTTCTTTTAGTAACTTCGTGATAACCCGGTCGACTATCGATAAGACATTACTTCCAGGAATGAGGTTATTTATTTTTGAATTCCTATCTCAACAGCAAGTCCTTTCCACAATATCGTGGTGAAAGCATTTTCTAGTGTCTTCGAGGATTCTTCGGTATTCGTGATGCAACTGAGTTCAATAGATATAAAATTTCAGGATGAGGCGACGAGCCGACGCTAGTTTGCTCCTTTGTTTCTGAATAATGTCAACTGCATTCCACTTCAATTAAAAAGCTCCTGCATTTTTTCGCTCGAGGAAACTTGAAGAAGAAGTTTCTATAAAAGGACATGTCATCGTTCATCCTAGTAGTAAACTACTGCGCGATGACTCCTGCAATTTCTTTTTGCCCATTTTAAAAATAATTATCAACGATTCACTATAATGCATTCATAATTTCAAAATATATGACCTTGATTATTTCATCAACGGTTTCAATGGTTTTTTCAACAAAATATTTATCCGTTAACTGCAGCTGCTATTGCAATTCAATTTGCCATGTATGCATGTATATAGATACTATAGTTAAATAAGCACTCTATACTATACTGAATAGACACATAAATCCACCCGACTTTTTCACGTATATCAAAAGCATACACCACGCTTGAAATTTGTGGTAATAAAGATACACAAGAAAAAGATAAAGACTTAGATAAAACACTTGAAGGAACATGGAAAGAGACAAGAATAGATATACGCAAATGGGTACTTTCATATCGTTGCACCTGATGTAAACTACCAGTGTTCATTCTCACGCCCGGAATCGGAACTTTAAATGCAATTTGAGAATCAGAGTCGAGACGTTAGGCGGTAAAGGGAAACTTTCAAGAACACGTACCTACCTAATGGCTAAAACGCACGAACTCATACCAATCTCAGTCCGTTTTCCGCTTCCCGCGATGTTCTTGAGCACAGAAGCACATGACTGCCTCCGGCGACTGTGACGCTAAGAACTTTCTCAGCGGATACTGTCAACGCGATAATTGGAGAACAACTGGGACTTGCCGGCGGGACGGCGTCGCGTGGCGTCGTCTTAAAATCAGATTAAAGCGACCGCAAAACTCTCCTTTACCTGAAAGCAGCTCGCGATACTGTCACTTGAGCAGTAGTACCACCCTGCAAAGCCCATTCCGCATTTAGCCAACTGCCAGGGGCTCTATCTACCCTTAACTTAAATAGGACCGATTACTCTCTGACGATTCTTATTTTCGAAACAATCTCTTTTGCTCATTTGCGTTATTCACCTACTTTATCTATAGAGCCACGCGATATTTTACACGAGGACTAAAAATCAAAAGAAATATCGTTATGTTTCTTTTGAACGTAATTCCCTTTTAACTGGATGCTTTTGAGGATGTTATTTAAGATTTCTAAAATTGGATGTAAGAAGCAACATTTTTTGAAGTTAATATTTTTTTCCATTCTTTTTTTCTTTCATTATAGAGGGTAACGCATTACGAAACGCTGCCAGGATTGGATTTTTTTAACGAAGAGATTATTTTTTCCTATCCGACGGTCTTCTGGGTATGTAATCTTTTTTTTTTCATGATTGCTACACCACGTGTCGCAAAATGTCCCTTGCACGGCGGCTCTCATCCAGTGGTAAAACTATGTTGACGCTACAGGAAAGTTCTGAAATGACGTCGAGCAAGTGACTTGGTAAAGTCGTTTCGCGTGACGACATGTAATTCAATATGGGTTAACGGGGTTATTACTTAATTATAGGGATGCTATGCCTCGCTTCGAAGAACACCCTTTAACAAATTTTCCGCGAACGGTAACTAAGGCTGTTCATTGAACCAGAAGATAGATCCGAAAGGGTAATGAAAGTTAAAAAAAATTATATTTCTATTTCCAATAATAATCGACGCAATTATTCTGCATTACCTAACCTCAATCACATCATTTAAATAAACTCCATAATTTTCCCTTTCAATTTAAACCTGTCATTTTTAATCACTGTAAAATCAAACGAATAATAATATTGATAAGCGTACTAGAAATCAATATTGCTCAGAGATAAAATATCGCAAAATTAATTACGACAATGATACATAATGCATGGATTCGCATAATTTTATTTATCCGGCACAAACGTCAACGGTTCGAATTAACTTTTCAACTTGGTAGCGAACGTCGACGTTGAAGAATAATGAAAAATACGCCGTGTTCATTTAGAATTGCATTCTTTTGTGCTGGATGATGCCTTTCTGTCTGACTATGTTAAAAGCCGGTATTATCTATGTAAGCGTAATACAGTTTATTCATGCTTTCCTGTCGTATACGTATCGTTCCGCATACGTACCCGGTTACGTATATAATCTCTTCCTCTTGCTCATTCACGTGTCTTTAGAGTCTAGAGGCGAGACTCTTACACTCTGCTTTTCAACAGCAACGTATCTCTACCTTGATATAGCCTAGCTACGTATCTGTAGAAGTTTAATTTCGTTTCAATGTGCTGGTTGAATGAGTGCAGTAAGAAAAACGATAAAATAAAGATGGACTTGAGTGGATTAAACGTGAGTTACTCTACTGATCCATACCAACCAGATTATACAGATTGTATTCTACATACATTTCACGTAGAAAACAAGAGACAAAAATATATTAATCAAAAATCCATACTGAGATCTTTAATGGTAATAGTTATGGAGACGAGGAAGGATCCAAAGTTTTTAATTCGTATTAAAAATAATTTGTTTATTCACTCCTGTACTGTTTGATAGAAATATTTTTAATTGCATGCCAATTCATCATCAAATCTCGTTTATGGTTTGTGTAATTAATTAATTCCATTGTCATTGTATATACATTTTTTGTTCTATGTTCATCGACCCCTCGAATTTGATGAAATATAAGCAAAGAAGTTCTTTTTATTTTACCCAAGAGCGAATAGAGTATATCGTGCTTTCGTAACGAGATAGAGCATTACAATACTTAAAAGCATTATCAGGCTCTGTATACATATGGAGCTTACCTACTCGTCTCTCTTGGTGCTGGATAACTCTCTGTTTAACCTCAGCCCCAATTACCGTTGCGCTGACAAAACATCTAGGCTTTTGCTGTAGGTGGGGTAGGATGGGGTGGGGTAGGTAGATCGATAGATATATACCTACCTACTTCCTGGGCAATTATCGAGAAGGCTAAGGTGGATCCCGATCGTTTTCAGTTTACTTTCTATGGAGGCAACCCGATACTGAGGTAAGTTGCATAAAAGCTTCAGAATTAGGGGTTCGTCATGATATTTCTACTGTCTCATTGGCTGCAGATTTTACATGAACACGTAATAGTTATCAAGCCTTGTTCCGTTTATTTTATGATCACTTTTCCCGGCACCGGGTTGTGAACGGCTGGTTAGAGGTGTCTTTCATTTCAGAACCGGAAGCACTGAATACGTGGGTCATACGTAGCAACGCCCTGGCTCGAGGATGGGAGGTTGCCAAGCAAATAGGCCACTGGTATAATTTATACCAGTCACGGAACCAACGAGATTCTGGATGCCTGGGTGGATGCTGGATACAGGCTCTGAAAATGGTTGTAGAAATTTTCAAACTTTTCTTTGGTCTCGATAATGAGTTTTCGGGAGAATTTCGGAATTATCAATGGATTATGCCGTGGGTATGGATATTGTTAGAATACAGACAGAATAGCTTTCAACTTCTCTTTATGTAAACCTTCCCTTTTTTATCCACTCTTCATTTTACCACCTTTAGGCTTTTATTAATCGCACGATCGAGCCGACGCTTTCTGGTCAGTAATACATTTTTTGGAAATTCTTTATGCTTTTTTTTTTTGAAATAGCACCTGCTAGATTATAGTAGGTATGTATATGTGTATATATATATACATGTACATGTGTATATATATGTATCTATATGTATTAGTCGAATTTACGTTGCGGTATATTTTGGGAATCGTTCCATATTTTCTGCGGGGTAGTCTAAACGTCGTGGAAGTGGTACTCGCTCGGTTGGTGCTTTTAATTATTTTCAAGGGTTAGGGCGGTAAGAGGCGAATTTTCATCCAGACTCCCGTACACGTTCCCATTCAGACATTTTGCGGCATATTAGTAGCACCGTCACGGTAAATGAATGCTGGGGCTTGTTTCCAAAGCATTCGCACGTTCAAGAAACTCTCGAGAAAATGCATACGTACGAGTTATACCATACACACACATATGCTGGCTGACATTCGTGCGCTGTGTAACATGCGGCTGGTAAAAAGGAAACGCAAAAATAAAGGGAAAGAAAAAAATGAATAGAACGCGGAAAAAAGACGAAAAGTGAGCCAAGTACGGATACACCTTTTAACTGAGTTTCATAAACATCAGAGAAACGATCAAAGCTATCTTGGAGTATATTTCGGTAGACGACTCAGGCTGACTTCTATTTTCAGTAGCGAATAAATCCAATTTGTCTCTACGAAGCGCAATGCTTTTGAAAGAGATTTTTTTTAACGTATCCATGTATCTACTTTACGTTGGTACCGATCGTGTGAAAAATCGCACGGTCTCGATCGATCTGCGCCATGGAGCAGAATGAGAGGAGTGACAGTGCCGGTTTGACGCGCATCTAAATATAAACCAGGCTTGAGGGAAAATGGGCCGTGAATAGGTTGGACAAGGAGGTGCTCGTACTGACCGGCCAGCAGCATGATCAACTCTCGTTCAAGCCTGGAGGGTGGTTTTAGTTCGTTGGTCCGTCTCTCGCGGAGGGGTTGGTGCATGGCGCTTGGTTTGTTGCAGAGGGCGGTAGTCGGCATGCGGGTCAGGCAATGACGTCACTGGGCGCGTCACACTTCCACCCCGCCCGATCAATGACGCGACCTTGCCGTGACCATCCAGCTACCCTTCTACCTCGTGAAAACCACCACCCCTTTTGAGCACAGCCCGTACACCTCACCGTTCGCCATCCCTGTCGTCTACCCCTTCCGAGTCGAACAGAGTTCCCAGAGCTCAGAGGGGCGGCGGCTGTTTCTGCAACCTGGCAACCCTGTCTATATTTAGAATCATCCCTCCCGTGCTCCTCTGCTCTCGCGAGACGATATAAACAAGGGTTGTGCGCCTGCGTCCCCGTCCGAAAGGGTGAACCCGCTGAAAACGGACTCACTGACAGACCGACGGATGGAAGGACGCACCCTGCGTTCAACGCAGTTCAACGTAATTTTGTTATTGTTTTCACTTAGTGCACCATCGATAAATTCTGAAAATCCCACATCCCATATTTACCTCGCTTGCCAACCCTATTTATTAGCATTGGTATTTCGAGAACAAATCATTCCGATGACAACTGATTTCACTCAAGGCAAATAATAACTCTTATTAATGACATTTTTAATATCACATTTAATGGTTTGACATTTTTTTAAAAAACGTGTAACCCTTTAATAAATTAGCATTGATTGGCTTCGATTATTATGACACATACGAATAGGTACTTTTATTCCCACTAGATGTATATCGTACTGATGTACTTCGACTAAGAAATACAATCAAAAATTCTTGAAACAATATCTTTAAGAAATATATCGCAATTCTTACGTCATATTTTTCTCTCTTTTTTTTTTATTCTTTATAGGGCACTGTGTGGATGGAACGACATTAGATACTGGATGGTACCAGTCAAAGGAATGCAAAACAAGTCGATGCTTTTTTGCGACGCCTTGTCAGGAGTTTATTTATAATAACGAAAATAAAAAGAACGTTTTATTTTACTGCACAATCAGTCGTCTCCTCTTTGTTCCTTTAGTTCGCTGCTCTTGCACCGAGTCTCGATTAAATTCCTCCGAGTTTTGAAACGATAAAGGCTTCTTCTTTCCTGACAGCAGACAAACATTTCACTGAAATTGTTTTCTCTTGCTAGTTTCCGTTGTATCGCGTGAATCTTAAAATAACGTATAATTATTGTATCGTATGTATGTATTATATTGTATGTAATTCTTCATAGAAACGTCCGCAAAATTTATATTCACATTGATCGATATAAATTTCATTAGAGACAAAAATATTCATTTTACAATTTATGCGAAATTATGCAAAGAAATGTAAAGAAAGTTAACATAGAGTCTCTATTAAATAATTGAATTTTATGGCTAATAAGTATAACCAATATTAAGTCCATTAATCAACGAACAATCAATTGAGTATCTTTAGATACTTCAATTCGGCCCAGACTTAGATACGCCTAACATAAATTCACATTATCTTCCAAGATTGTCAATCTCATTCATTGCCAATTATCATTTCAATTTCCTGACCCTGGAATAAAAAATAGGAGTAGTTCTTTCTCGAGTAATTTTCTCGTTTCCAAATCAAGGTTGGTAGCCCTTCCAAACATAGTAGAGCAGATTGGTACTAGTACAATAATACATAGTGGATAATAACCTAATGAACAGATTTATCATTCATGAAGTCCGTGTTTGGTGATACGCATCCTTTTAAAACGATCTGTAAATTTTTAATTCAAAGTACTAAGAGTCCCTATCATGGTCCTGCCTCGCGGTTACAGTCCCAGCCTCCCTGAAGTCATGTATGCCAACAGTGCGGAGCAAATGGTTTCTTTATGACAGGCTCGCGTTCTGAATACATAATCAGAATCTGGGGTGACATTGTTTTTCTGAACATTCTTCTATCTCCTATTCCTTACATTGGTATGTCGCTATAGCAGCGAAATGAAATTATATTTGGGTGAATGGACGCATTTATGTATCTGATTCGATGTGTGAGCTTTTACAACCATATTTTTTAATTTCACATCGTTCAGTTATATTAACAGTGACGTGTTTATACCTACTACAAGTGAGGCAGATAATGACGAGCAATCCGCTTCGCATTTGTATATATGTATTCATATTATATATATTTATATACGTATTGACAGGCAATATATGTTCCAGAGGATAAATAACGGTGAGATTAATTTAAATTTTGCTGAACAATGCCATCCGAGGACTGGAATGAATATTCATGTTTAGTCGTGGTCACGATAAACCGAGTACCTACCTACTACCTACCTACGCCATAGTAACGAGCACGCGTTTTTGCGACATAGAGGACTGAGTGCCATTCGGCATATTCAGTATTGAATATAAAATATTGATTCTGGTATGCGTGGGTAAGTCCAAAGAAGGAAATTTAAACATGAAGATCAAATCTAGACAGAGTAATATTTCACGTCGAATCGTACAAGCATATACAGTATACGAATAGTATGCCTCCACAAATATAAATTAAAAAAATATACAATGATCACTGGCTCGTAAGATTAACGTAAATTTGCGTGGGAGCATTCTGCGATCGAACTAGCAATAAGAGAAAATTGATTTTATCGTAGGCTTGCGGGTAGCATTGTCATTCAATAAACTTCATTATGCGTCCCATTATGTTATGGTTGCTCGTTCTCCAATATGAGGGAAAATGGGTTAGACAAACTTGGTTATACTAAATGGCGGAGTCGGTTCAATATTATTGGGACTATAAATAGATCAAAGCTTTGACAATGGAGTGAGGTAGAAAAAAAAATGTAAAGAGGATGTCGAACAATATTTTATTCAAAATTTTAGCGTCGCCCGTTTTACGTTATACAAGGGTAGATGGGGTAAGACGAATCCTTTAAAGAAATACTGCTTATTTGAAAAATGTACCATGATCATCACATCTGAAACTGATCTTACGGGTAGCCCATTTTGTTACCGGACTCCTATTACCTCCAACTATCCCTATGTGCATTTAGTATACCTAACCTATAAGTTGAGAGTTTTGATCGTTGCGTGATTCTTATCGTCACGTAATCTACCCATAATGCTTTTACGATCCATCGGTACCCATGTCTGGCTAGACTTTGCGCCTTTCAAGAAAGTCACGATCCTTATGCGGATCTTCTGTGCGCTTCATGCTCGACGCCATGGCCGATGTCTGCGACGTAAATGCACTGGGATTTCTGGCTCTTGCATAAACCATTAAACTCGAACCCTGCAATGCGGTCCTCCGTTATACGAACTATAAGTGTCACGTGAAGGGATAACGTCAAGCTTAAGATATGGAGTACATAGGTATCTGTTGAGGGTATGTTTTCATAGCGTACTTCAGTTGCGGGATTGACCGACTGTGTATTATGTATTAGGACATTTTCTGTAAAATGTTACAGCACGCAATGTTAAAGCTGAATGACGCTTGGTGAATTTTGCTTATCGTCGACAGGCTGTTAACTGATTAAACGCCACAGTCTGATAGTGCTGCGGTACTCGGAGAAACTTAAGGCACGATAATCGGAAGAATTTTGAAATAAGCGAAACTGTATTTATCTGTTTGAAGGTAGTGAATTATTAAAGTTTAATAAAATACCGTGAAATATTGTATTGGGGTAAATACGATTAATTACTAAAAATAAATCTTTTCATTGTGATTGTCATATCTGTGATTGGGTATTTGGATAAGTTCAGTCACTGCTAATTATTGATACTGGACTTTTGGGTTGTTTTGATTTAAAAAATTGTTTTTGTTATTTATTTGTGGTAAGCTGGACAACATACCTTATTCTATGCTCGTAACGTGCTGAACGTAGTATAGGGAAATTTATATTGCAAAAACTTCTCGTTTAACGTTATTTTTAGTCTTTATTGGGTTTTCGAGAATTAGCTAGATTCCTGTTATATGGAATTTGATAACGAGCTTCCAGCCCTTCCTTTCTTAAATGATATCAGCCCGCGGGCTTCCCGTGCCCGCGCCACTTACCAAAAGAGGAGAAGGAAAGAGCCGTGTTCGATTGGCAAAGAGAGAAGGGCTTCCATTAAAAACTTGAATCGAATATCGCGAGCCCTCCCTATCAAGAACATCGTCTCCCTTTTCATCTTACTAATTTCATCATTTTTATTCCCGCATCTCGGATATCTCCGAACCATAAATCGATTTTGTATGCAGCGGGTAAGGCAGTTAGAACGCCATGAACTTAAATTTTCGCACTGCTCGCTAAAGGAATTTCCAAGCTGACATCCATGCACGTAGGAATGCACGTGTGAAGTTTTAACGCTCATTGCTTTTATAGGCTTTTGTAATTTTTTACGGGATACCAAAATCGATAAATATATTCAACAAACAAAAATATGGTTCTGGCAATTCGCAATTGTTTCTGGGTATTATTGAAATTCTCTACAGTGTCCATATAAATCACGGTGTACCGCGAAACTTCGTAACGAGCGAACACGTAGCGAAAAACGAGAAACCGTCCCGTGGGGTGTTTTGCCGTTTACTAATTTGGACTAACATTGCTGGGGTCGTTTTGACCGGAACGGCAGAATGAAACAATTTTCAGGCTTCAACCAGGAGCGTGTCAATCAGCGATTCTGTATGCCGGAGCATCGAAGGGAAGGGGTTCGTCGGCTAATTGATAAAATGCTGATAACGGATTCGAGTTTATCAGCAAGCGAACGGAAATATTGGGTGGGCGACGTAACGTTCACCACGCCCATTAATCAACTTGCGGTTCGTTTTTCCGAATTGGGGTAGTCTGTGTATACAGATGCGTGCCCGCTCGTTAAGCTTGCATTTTTTTTTAAAACGATACACGCCAAATGCGCTTCAGTGACACGAAGCATCATTTTATAGGTAAAATTCATTCAATTTTAGTTTGAGGCTTTCGCGGCCGGAATTTTTCATTAAAACTCATGGCTCCCGGACGGATGCCACCTCTAGTTTCAGCGTTATGCCGACGTTTCGCAGACCTGCCAGTCTGCATCATCAGGACTAGGATGCTCCGGTAAATGAATTTTAATTCGTTCAATTGTTCAGCACTTTAAATATATGAAGTAAATATACATGGACCTGACGGTGCATTAGGATTTTATGATTGATCCTTAATAAAGTTTACGTACCTCGTGGGGTTAAGTTCTTGTGAAATTATAATACAGATAATAGAGATCTATGATCGAGACCGATCGGATGATTCACATTTTTGTAAATTATCGCGTTCAATCTATAACGATCCTTTTTCGGCGTTTCATAGAGCTCGGAATAAATGTTGGCTGCTTTATATTCCGGGCTCCCTGCCCGATTATGAGAGAATTTCGTATAAGTAAGCCCCAGGCTTTCCACGTAAATTACCATTTTCCGATTAGTCGTTGTCATTCCCTTTTTATCGAACTTCTATTAGGCAACGACGATGAATTACGTATCTACGATGCCTATATAAGAATATTAGTACAAAAGCAGTATATACTTTTCCATGCAAGCTCATGCCGAGCGTGATGTTACCATTTTTGTTCTTCTCTTTCTGTTTGACTTTTCTATACTTTTTTATCCTCATTTTGCTATAGCTGACCTTTATCCTTTTACTCGTCCCTCATCAATTACGTGCTTTTTAGATGCCTAGCCAGGACTATGGTAACGTCCTGGTTACGTACGTCAAGGGTGCTAGTGTGCTAATGCGTCAGCGTAACGACGTCTCTCTTTTGAGAATCCATCGAGGCCAACGGGACTCCAGCATGAGCTCAGTGAGAATGAGACCGCGAAGCGGAAACGAGGCCATTAGTATACTCACTGGTAGTAAGGTACTTTCGACAAAACTTTCTTTCCACGGCTTCTTCAGGAATTTCGACAATCCTTGAGTGAGGAGTTACTGCTTTCAAGCTTGCGAAAAGTTGCTATCCTCATATTTGCAATTATATTACCGTTTGCCATGCGATGTGAAATCGAGTAACGAGAAGTGCTCGAGAGTCTTCTACACGTGGAAAATATCTGACAGTTGTAGGTCCGTGAAGACAATTGTTTGGTTCGTTGGTACGACTGGTCCTTGGAAGATCTTTAGTTTCGTTTACACGACTTTTGAAACTCTTGTCTTTCTCACTTGTGTCTCTTGGACTGTATATAATGGTAGCTGGTTGAACAGTAGTTATTTAACAATACGGTATATTTTCTGTCATTTTATACACCGCATTATGGCTTTGGTTATATCTTAGACAGCCTAAAATCGATATTTTGGATAATAAAAAGAAAATGTATTATTGTATAAAACAACTTGTTGGGTTTTTTAAAATTATAATCATGAGAAGAAACGTGCGTAGATTATTACGGAAAGTTCCTGACTTTATATTTGTTTCGTTCTTTTTCCGTAAACATCGTGAATGATAATGATAGCTAGATAAAGGGCAGATAAGGGGAAAGGAAAATGTCAAGCTACACTATTACATTTAAATAAACGATCGTGTATTTATGCAAATTTGATTGGTTTACAACGTTTTACATGACTTTTTTCATTTTCATCGCGTTCGAGGACAAAGGGAACTTACGGATATTCATTTAAAATTAAAATATGCGCAGGAAAACAATGTAAAACGGGATTTTGAAGTCGCCGGCTGGAAGACGCTGTTTTTTAATACTGCTCTATTTTTTAATTTTGCACATGACTTTTTTCCCCTTTTCTTTATTATTCTTTTTACGTCTCTCTATCACTGTACTATCTCTGTGTATTGCCACACAATCGTATTAGCAAGGCGAATACGATTTTACGAATAACGAGGATGCGTACAGTAAATTGAAAAATTTTTACAATCAACGAGAACACAGTAATCAATTAGCATAGACTTTTTTTTTATTAATTCGATATCAGAATCCATAGAATTAAGTGAAACCGCACAAGGTTCCTTATAGGAATCGACAATTATTGTGACGCTTTGTGCGCTCCTCATGATCACATATATGACGATGGACGATTTACGAATCACAACTCATCATTTTATAACGCGCTTATCATTGGATTCCAATGCGAATTCGATTATTGAAATTAACGATCATTAGGTAAAAATTGATAGTCTCATTTTGTATGATGCCAGGACGGCGTTGGGACTGGATTGTGCGACCAAAATGATTCTGGGATATTAATTCGACAATGAAGTCGAAAATCGAATGCTAACACGAAAGGATATACGTATAGCAACTTGTCGATCGTTATATTGCGCAAATGGAGTGTTTGTCGTATTATCGCGTTTTAATTATTTCATTTCACTGGTATGATTTAATTACTTGTAACATAGTAGGTCAATCACATTGGGTCAACATCGTAGCAACGTAGTCTTGTCTCCAAGAATTTTCACCCTTTCAACGTTATACGCACCATAGTCAATTATTATATTAATGATTTACTTTATACTTATTTATTGTATTTATCGGTAGTATCATTAATTGTAATAAGTAAAAACTGACGATATGATAGATCGGTTTTACACTGCTGCGTACAAAACTGCCGTGCTAGGTACAACGTTGCTTTACGTTACGATCAGTGACCAATTTTTCCTTCGTCGTATCTTCAAAGAAAAAAATTGCGACGCATGTAACTTCATACGTATACGCAGCCGGACGATCTTTTTTTCAGGATTCGCAAAGCGGATGCTGTTATAATGAAAATTTTAATAATCTAAAGTCACATTACGCAATATCAATTGAAATATATCGATACCCCAGATATAGTGAATCCACCTTAAATATATGCTCGTGGTTTCAGTTTTGTACATTGCAGCATATTTTTTCAGTTGGATTTCTTTTGTGTAGCTTGGTCTGATGTTACGTGGACGTAGGTACGTATGCACGTAAAAAAAAATTGTACGAAACTTAAATAATTTTCCGAAATGAATTTTATGTTTTCCTAATTAAGTTTCCTTGTAATATTAGACACAGCTTCTAGTATCGTCCTTTTGGCACGTTAATCTTGGCCATAATATTTATCCTTAGACGAGTCCGTGCCAATCCGTATCGCGGTGTCTGCCATTACCCGTACCAACGAATGCACTTTGCATATGCAATATTAAGAATTGCTGTACTTAATTAAACGTAGGTACTCATTGAACGTACGTAATGGGCCAATGCGTTAATTAGTCTAATGCAAAAACGAGCGCGCTCAACGTTCGTAATCGCTGGAGGATATCGTGACGATCGGTGGCTTTAACAAGACGCGTATTGCGCTAAAACATTGTTCATAAAAAACTGTTTATGTATACAATAAAAATACTAACACTAAACTTTTGCCTCATCACGTCTATTAGTTATACAATATATTATCAACGGATTGGCACGAATACGGCATTTACATTTATACTTAACATTTACAATAAACCTAATCCAATGCTCTCAACATCTCTCATCATACATATATACCATAAACGCACCCATTATTAATAAACGACTATACTATATCCACTCGCGCTCTCATTACGATTAATATATTAGTTAAAAATTTTTCAATGTAACGTTATTACAGTTACACATACTTCTCGTGTTCTCACTGCACAAAAATTGCACTGATGCACAAAAGTTATAGTTATTGTTATGTTCCATAGTTCGTCTTCTTCAATCGTCTATCGCGTTGTCGCTTGTTTATTCATCTTCTTGATTATACTTTTGGCACGCAATTGCTTCGTTTGGCGTCAACTAATCGAGTCCTTGCCTCAAAGCATTTCCGCTACGCGTCTTCACCGTTTGCGGAATGGCAGTTAAAATAATCGGAGTTGCTGGTTGCACATGCACCCACCCCAGGACCATCATACTATCGAATACATTTTTTTCTTTCAAAATTATTTTTGATTTCTCCCTCTTCGCTTCTCCCGTCCCTTTTTTCTTTTTTTTTTCCTTACAATTATTTACAATGTACAAAGATTTTTTATTATTACTGTGAGACCGTCGATCACCACGCAGCCACTCGACGTTCCGTGTATTATCTAATCCACCTAGAAATTTTTGAATTTACCAATACGGAGCAACGTCTGAATAATATACGTAATTCGATCGCAGTTACACCTGTGAATCTTGACGACTTAATGTACTAAAAACGTAGACCTCGGCTAACCCGGATGTTGTCGGGTCGATTGAAACATTCGAGTGGTCTTTCTAACAGTAAATTGAACGCAATCAGATAATTTCCGAGATATTATTTTGGGGGCCAGGCCCTGTTCCTCTATTCTATCTGGAGTAAACTGCGTCGGGACGGACGGGTCCACGGTCAATTTATCTAGCAGCGTCTGATTAGGGTGAGAAATCAATTAGATTGGACCATCCTCTTCACGTGATGTACTCTGGCTTGCCAGCGGCTACGCTGCGCTTAGACCAGAAGCCTGGTGTCGCGGGCGTCCAGGGAAGATCGACGTCTAGCGTCGAGATGCTCAGCATACGCTTCACCTTGGGACTCTTGGGCGGTGACTCGGCAAACGTGACGCTTCTGCGTGGCCTGGGAGGTGGTGGAGGTGGCGGCGGTGGTAGTGGCGGTGGCGGTGGTGGTGCTAGTAACGGTGGCGGAGGTGGCGTTGGTAGGGACATCGCAGGCGAAGTACCCGAAGTACCTGGTGAAGTACCCGTAGAACTTATACTTGGGTATGCGTATTGCTGTGCACCTGATCGCCCTCGGCATTGCCGATAGCGTTGGCCGGTGCGTAGTACTGAAAATGTAATAAGCGTCAGGTTAGATACTCTGTGTACGCATACTATAGAAAATATTGTTGGCGAGACTGACATGAGAGAAGGGTAAGGAGATACCATGTACATATGGACCCGTCTCTATGATGAGATACAACGACGATGACGCTGAAGATTTTGAAGGCTTTTATCTACCTGATGGAAATAGGTTAACACATATTTTTATCATAATAAATATATTTTGACTAACCCTCAACGCAGAGTTATTTTTGCGAATTTCCATTCGACACAAAATATTTGCTGATTATTACAAAGAGCTTTATTACTGTGAAAAGTTTGTCTTTGGAGAATAATGAGTTTGTGAAAATCATAAAGGTTCGAATACACTAATTGAAGAGGATATATATATATATATACACAAGATAGATATCTCCCTGTGGTTAAAAACCGGTCGACGATACCATAGCAATCAAAGGTGGAACTGTACTTTCGTCTTGAATGATTGCACGTAAATCCAGTTCGATCGTGGAGAAAGAACAAAGTAAATTGGCAATAAGCAAAAACAAATGAGTTACGGCTTAAAGATCCAAAATGAGCAGCATGCAACAAGACAACGGCCTGGCATTGTTCGTGTCAGTGTAAGTCACTCGGAGAAGAAGCCATGCTTTTACCGCAGTAAGACGATTACATTATTATGGGTTAAAGTGAAGTCGGTAAAGTAGATCTCTGAAAGTATAAGACAAATAATGTATTTCTTTTTGATCTCAAACGTTATACCGTTCTAGCAGTGAAATGGAGCCGCGAATACGAGAACCGAGAGAGACAGGGGTTTAAAATTAAGGGTGAGAGTACTCACATATGGTCCCGGGAAAGGCGCATGCATCCTCCGTCTAACTCTGCAGTCCGTACCACTAGAGACAAAAACAAAAGTAGAACAAAACGCACAGCTACGCGTCACCCGTTGACAAAAAAACGCAACATCCAGCCAGCCGTTCACACGAGTCATTCAAATTAAAACGTCTCAAGGGATACTTTGGTCGAAAGAAACTTCGAAGAAACGAAAGTGATACGTTAACGCTGCTAATTGCATGCCAAGCGTACTCTAGACGACGTAGTGGACGACTGCAAGCCAATTGATGGCAGAAATCGATTCCATCCTAGCTCGAGCTCGCCGTTCTACCGACAGTAATTAACTGCAGTAATTGATAATTAGCCATCGGCACTCGTCGGAAGCAATTATCGTCGAGTTCGAGGAGAATATGTTTTTTTTTGTCATTTCACCGAGTGCATAAAAAGTTCCGTGAACACACTTACGTAGCAATGCGTTTGCAGCTGTAAGTAAAAAGGACAATTTGACGTTTGTTAAGTAAATTTATATAATGTCAACACTCTTTGAACTTCTATCTAATTTTACAGATGCGGACTAGGCGTCACAGAACATTTTGCTGCAGGCGGTGCTTATGTGAAACTGTTTGAAATTGTTTGTGTACTTTGAGAAAGAGGTAGTAGAAAAGTAGTTGAATTCTGTGGAATTCGAAAGAGCTGATTCGCAATGTCGAATACCCGTTCAATCCATGAATCTTGCTCCAGCACTCACCCGGCCGTTGTCGAAATCGCGACCGCCCCCGATCGTTAGTCGTGCTTTTGCCTTCATCGCGTCTGACAGTGGTATCTGTAATAAAACGTTCGGATGAATTTTTTGTTGTTTCTGAAACTTTGATAGTTTGAAAACTTCTTAATAAATTTTATATGATTGTAGGAAAAATTCAATTTTTAATTTTATTTACTTAGTTTAATAGACTAAAGTTTTACCTTTGCTCTGGTCGCCTCTGTGTGCGATTTGTAACAAAATTCAAGAAGAGCCACTGCCAGAGCAACGAGGAGTCCACCGATTAGGATGTAAAAAATTCCTGCTACGTTGCTTAAGGATAATTCGTTTCTGGATGCATCTTGCTTGTCTCCCTGTCTGCATTCCGTTCTGTCGTACCACCAGCGATTTGTGAGTTTTGTCAATTCGCCAGTTTCCTTTAACGACAATACTGCCAGATTGATGCTGTCCCTGTGAGTAACAATAGAATAAATTTTCAACGTAGTGAAACAAAAAAGTTAAAATCAAATCTAGTCAAAATACTCGTGGAGTAGGCGGTTATTTTTTGTACGCAAATTTTTAAACAGAGTAAACATAATAATAGCAGTAAAAATTCAAGAGCTCATTGGAAAATATGAAAAGTCTAATAAAAAAGTACGTGAATTCTACATTTGCTTCCTAACGAGAGTGCTTGAAAGAAAATTAACGTCATTAAAAAAAAATCAATTTCAAACTACCCTTGAGTTATACTCCAGGCTGTATCTTTACCACTGACTAATTTTTTGTTCTGCGTAAACAAGTATCAGCTAATGAAAAATGTTTAAAAGTATTAAATACACAATACATATTTTCTGAAATACCCTCTGAGAAAAGCAGATGAGCAGGAAAATGATGAAGACGCTTTTCGAGATGCGTAATTCGAAGATTAAACGTATCGAAATAATTAACCAACCAAGCTCAAGGCTCATTTAATCCGTATGGCTTAAGAGGATGAGGGATGATAAAATAGAAAAGCGAAAAAAAGGAAGAAGGATGACTCTAGAAGAAGCTTATTTGTTGGGTAATGATCCGTGAGCTTCCCGTATAATATTTGTATATGCTAATTATGCGTACAACCAGAATGCACTGCGGCAAAAACGCGAATCTTACGGAATAAAGTGGTTTGATGGGGGGTAGAAGAGCGCCAAAACGAAAAACTAAAGTAGCCACGAAGATAGCGGAGGAAGCGTTCAATGTTTTGCTAACTTCCGGTTCCTTCACGGAACAAGGAAACTTTGACTTTTCACTTTTGCGCAGGGGCAAGTTACCCCATAGAGAGTATTCAGGATGGTCGTTGTCAAGGAGAAAATTTTTTTTCTTTCACTTCATATCATCCCTATCCACATCATCCCTTTTTTTATCCATATCGAATTCAGTGAGTGTCTTGAAGTGTTTTTATAATACGAGCCCTTGGATAGGATAGTAGGGTAGTTGAAAAACTCACTTGAGAGGCGAGCCAAGTGGGGTCGCCACCCCAAAACCCTTCGCATCCAAGTGTCTCCCGACTTTCATCGTGTCGCACGGCTCTCTCTCATTTATATATTCATTTTTTGGACTCTCAATGAGTAAAGCGTACTTTCCTTTGCTCATCCTCACGCGTCTTATACCTTCGTCGTACGAGCGTACAAACATATTCTGTCTGGAATTCATGAATTCCCACATCTTGCTGTAGAGGGAGATCTGTGATTTCTGTAACAGAAATATAAATTGGATAATAAATATGTAGATTAATTAATGAAATAGGAACACGCGATATACGCATATCACTAAATACGGTAATATTTAAAATATTGAACTCACTCTAAAGAAATCCCACGTTGATCCATGATAAAGAGTACCGTATTGTACTTCAGTTTGCGAAGCCAAATCCTCTGGTGAATTGATAGGCGCCACCATTCTTTCAACAGTGAGAAACGCCGCGAGATTGGCAGTGTAGGATGATATTAGAATGAGCGTGAAGAACCACCAAACGCTGCCTACTATGCGGCCGGAAATTGATCTGGGGAACAAAGAACATAGTAACTATTGATTTTCTTCATAGTAGAAAAATGCTTTTCAAAAGTCACACTGTGTAGCAGTACTAGAAGACACCGGTATAAGGAGAAGGTAGCGGAAGATAAGATCACAGGAAAGTGGACCGTGCAGTTTCATACGACAGAAACGTTTATTCGAAATCTCTTTCTTGGAAGAAGTTACCCAAGTTAAATTGGCTGAGTTTCCGTTGAAAATACGGAAAAATATATAGTACTTTTGGGTAAAACAAGGATCATCGATTATTACAATTTTCTCGATATACGGTACAATGAAGATTAGTATATCAATAATATTAATAAATTGTATGTCACTAGCGATTGGTTCGGTGCATCAGGAAGGGATAAAGTTCAGAGAATAAAAAAGTAGAGGTACGGTGGAGCGAGAGGAAAAGGGAATATAAATAGGTAAAGCGGTATATATACTTTCAGCCAGTACGACCGTGGGGCTCTTGCATAAAACAAGGAAATTTGTGAAACTCGAACTTTAAATGGCTCTGGCTTAAAGTGCAAATCTGAAAAGTTGCGAAACTATTTCTCCAAGCTGTCTAATCAAAGGTGGACGAGAGTCTTCCTGCGAGTGTCATTTCTATTTTGCGTCAAGCTAAAACTTTTTTACCTTAATATTACGTCAACAAGTCTGCTGTAAGTTCGTAGACTGTGAAAGAAGATGGCAAGAAGAATGTCACCTATTTTCCACGTCTTTCAAAACCGCAGAGACAAACTAGTAGAGAGTGAACGAATTTTTTTTTAAGAACCAAAACGACTGTCGTATTGAGAATAATGCCATTACAGTTATATTTATGTTATTCTGATTCAAGCAATGTATATATGTACATATACGTCGTGAAAAGGCACAACGCAGAAACGTGTTTGCGAACGTCATACAGGATTTCGATTTTCGAAACGTTAATATTGTTATGGTCAATGTAACGCGCGCTTTTAATAGAAACGTCACGAGCCGAAGTTCTATATTTTTTATATTCTTTGCCTTAGACATTTCCGTCTTTCTCGTTCAAATTTCACTCTATTCCATGTCAATTCAACTGCCTTTTCAAATTTCAGACCTTTGAATCTAATTCTATGTATACATATAGAGTATTTGGCTTTTGTCGTATTCAGCAGTGAAATTGTGTGATTATCCAACGCCGCTTTATACAATCTACAATGAGTTATGCGGTACCCTTGTAATTTATTGCCTTACACCAGCCAAAACCCCTTTTCGTACCTTGAGCTTCGTGTAAAACGACTAATAAGAATGGAATGAGTACTTTTCCAGTAGGACACATATCTAACCCAGCCAGCATGCCAGTCACAGTCATGCGAGTCATGAAAAGCTTTATATGTCATAAAGACTGGTTGTAGCTTTAAAAATAGTGTAAGTAGTATTCCAACCTAACGCTCTATATTGCATGGGAACGTGTAACAAGATTTTCGATATTATCTGTGGAAACGTTGATGTATTTGATTTTTTTTTGGTCAAGTATAGGTATAAGGTTTAATATATTCAAGAAATTACATGTAGAAAATGTAAGAGAGAATATTACTAAATAATTGTAAGAACCCAAAAAAAGATCACTAATAAATATTCTCAGCATAGAATAAAGTGGGTATAGTATGTGAAGAAGCTATAGTAGCTGTATAACTAATTGCAAATTGGGCGTGGCACTTACTGTGGAATTTTCAGTTTGGGTCAAATGACCATGCCAGACACTCATTTATATAAGTTACTCTGTTTATTATGAACTACTAATGGAATCAACTATCTAATTAAAATTATAACGTTGAATTTAGACAGAGATTGATGCCGACAGCTACTGGTCCTATCCACGACATATGAAACCAGTATCCATTTAATTTAATTTATTTAAAATTTAAAAAATGTATAGGTATACACCTAGTTGTAAGATCTGTCGTTACCAGCGATCCTGAAATACATATTCCCAAATGTTCCTAAAAGATTCGTTACAATTACGTTACGTTACGTTATATTTCGTATATTAAGTTTTTAATAATATGAATTAAAGGTCTGACAATATTCTGAAAAACCGATGTATAGATATTGACGATATAGATAATATATAAACTGGCATATATCAATATGGTAATGATATTCTGTCGAGACTGTGAAAATTGTGATGACGAATAGTCAAGGGATTTAAGAGTAAATCAAGAAAAATGGTGAACGTAAAACGGTAAGTCGGTGTGGAGGTTCGTTTGAAGAGTGAAAATTCCATTCACTGCGCCATATAATTCATTGTGTTTTATAATTATAAATAAAACATATAAATAGAAAATCGTAAATGGTCGTCTTTGAATTGTTCCCATTACTCTGGTTACCAGCCAAGTCATCCTATTATATCATTCGTCCGTCCCTTGTCCTGCATAAAAGCTACCTAGCTGACTTTTTATATATCTGTATATATTTACTTTGATATATATGTATATGTATATAAAAGTACTACAGTTACGGCAGTGTGCATAGTGCGCTGGGAGAAGAAGTTTAGCTGAACTCCATAATTATAATAAGAGGAGTAATTTACCTTTTTTTTACCTTTATATAATATATCATTTCAGTACTGGTTATGAAATAATTATATGCACTTATACATATATACAGTGCACTTATTACTACATGTATATCTGTCGAGAAAGAAATGGAGAATATTTAACAATGGAATGTAATTCTTTGCTGAAGTGTAGGAAGCTGAAGAAAAAAAAAAAAAGAAAACGATATATTTAAATCAGCTTGAAAGCTTCTTGAGAGCTAGACTCTTGACATGACTGTTTTCACGTTTTCATCTGTAAAAACGTACAGTAGGAGTGAATAGGAAGTAACGTACCTTGGTGAGATGTCGCATCCTTGTTGCATAAATGCTCCCAGAGAGAACCAGAGACTGTTCAGTATACTGAAATCGTTGGCCATACTCGAATGGGACGTACGGGGTGAACCATGAGGTCCATGCGGATGCTGCATACTCGGATCACCCCTGGCAACCATGGCTGGATCGGTTCCACCGCTGATCTGCAAGACTCTCCATTCGTATGGAGAAAATCTTAAAAAATTTATAAAATATTAATATTCAGTCGAGAAATAATTAATTGTTCAATAACATGGTGCAATTATACAGTGTCGTACCTAGATACGATGAAGAGAACAATGGAGACACCTATGTATGAAAATATCACACAGACCCAAATCTCTTTACTCAAAGGGTTAAGAAAGCTAAACACCCCCGGTTTCTGTTTTACTGGCTTCTTGATCATTATACTGATTCCCAGGGACATGAAGGGTTTACTGAAGTCGATGACGCGTTCACGTTCAGATGTGATTGTCATAGGAGCGATGGCTATATCAGCTTCCTGAAACACAAGGATCAATTCCAAAAGTTGAGTAAATTTTCAAAAGTCATTGCACGGATAGATTGTATGATTAAAATTAACCTTTAAATTATTTTAATCATGATGCAACCTTTAATGATTATGTAACTGATATGATTCCACAGTTTGATATATGTGTGTTAAAGTTTATTCGTTACGTCTTCCTGGCCTATTTCGTTTCCCCCATGTGGATCTTTCCAAGGGTCCTACAAGCTTTATCTAACAGAAGGTACGGAAGCCATTAACTACTCTGTCATCCTTAAGGTGATAAGTATCATTGCCTTTTTATGTAATTCACGCTTATAAGGTTGACTTCATCTTGGCGAGACGTGGACCCAATTTCTATGCTCTTAAATAATTAGGAGACCGTATGAGAAGGGCGAATATAATGAGCTCATATCATGCTCGTCAAACCTGGCATCTCTCTCAAACCTAGCATCCCTGACGAAGCCAAACCACCTTCTGGCGCATATAGTCAGACCAATTCCGAAATAACGTGGTTCTGGCTCTCGAACGTGAAATAACCTTATTACCTTACTGTTGATTCTGTCGAAAGCATGTGCACGGATAATGCTATTATTCATGGTACGCAAACTAATGAAATTACTATGCGAGTACCTGCCGCGAGGCGAGCGGCGATTTAGATTTCCCGAAATTCGAGGAATTTCGATTAGTTATCAAATTCGATATATTAAATGGTCGTAACTAGGCTAGAATTTGACCGTTCCCTGTAAGCTTGGGGATATTGTGTACCATATTGTTAGAGACTGTAAGTACTTTTGGAAATACGAGACAAGTATCAACTTAACATTGTTAATACAATCCTTGTATATTATGAACATGTACGAGCAATTTACGTTTATCATATGTCAAGTAAAATTTTTAAAATGCAACATGAAGGTACGATGATTCTAGCAATGTAGTCTCTACTGATGTAAATTTATAGATATGGTTGTCATATTCAAGATACAAATTTCCCAAAAGAGGTAATACGTAAGTTATTAATAGTTATGTTGTAGAAAATATTTGTGTCGATTAGACGACGTTTATATATGTATAGGATAGAAGATACAGATTTATGAATTTTACGAGGTGTGAACTACGGTACGATTTGCGCGATATGTATAAAGCAAGTGAGGTTTAGTTAGTCATGAAAAATTACGACAGTCCTTTGAACTTTTTTTGGAGGCATTTAACGTCATTTGTAATTTGAATTGATACTGGCCTGTTAAAACAAAAAGGGCGATGATTCTTGGAGCAAATATCGAAGTTCTCATTCGGTTCAACGTTACAAACACGTGGATTTTGATTGAATTTCTATTATCATTACACAAAAAAGCACAGTCCGTCTTTCCACGTACATGAACGAATCGACGTTTCTAATCTATCCGTATAAGAGCATTATTCAAGAGCATTTTCGCAATGGTCTATTCCGCTCCTCGTTATCGACAATTTGATTTCAGCATAGGTTCGGAGCAGAGTGGTTGCTGATTGGCAGAGTCACTTTAGTAGTCCACAAAGAAAGCTTGTCGGTAATGAAATAATATCAATCGAAATGATCAACGTGGACCAGTTACTCTCAATTGAGATGTCCCTGCGAACAAAGTCAGCTTGCAGTATCCAATGCGATACGACGTGACTGAAAATTGGTGCTTGTAAGTACAAAGTTTCTCCGGTAGATGTAGCTTAACAAAGTCGGGCTCTGGGCAGTTTGTCCCTCTGTCGTAGAATGCGCGAACTTTTAATCACAGGGATAAAACAGAGCCTTCTGCTCCTCGTTGGACGGAGTCAACGATCAATAATCGACTCTTCCGCGAAGCCAAGGGAAAGGGCCTGCGTTTCTTCTGCTTCCTGACGTTCGGATGACCTGACACAAATGCTGATACTGTGTAGTAACGATCTTTAAATTACTTTTGATGACTTACCTTCCTGATGAGTTCGCCGACCATGCCATCCCAACCACCTGGTATATCTGGATTTTCCGTTCCATATTTCTTGTCCTTCACGATTCGTAATTCATCTGGAATTTCATAAAATGCAAAGGTAAGTTATGCATTGGGCAATTTCCTTGGCTGCTTACGTAAGAATATGTTTCGAGGTAGAGAAAAGATTCATTTTAATGATCTCAGCACTGAACTATAGCGATGTAAAGCGACACTAGTGGATAGTACACGTAGTTATCTCGTAAAGCGAAATAGTAACAATCAGCTCCAGTTACGGGGTGTCATTTTACCTATTTTACGGCAATAAAGATGTTTGAAGTTTTCAGAGAAAACGACGCCTAGTCAAAGTTTCTGAATTATTTTCGAAATATGAGACTAGCTAAACCTTAAGTTGAAGTCTTAAAGATTTACATCGTATTACGGCAGAATCCACTTTCAACATTTATGACTACCATCCCTGCTCGTATTATATTTATACTTATTCGCGCTATATATTCTCACGACGTAATCTACCGGAACTGCTTTTCACAGTTTCTAGAGCAATAACCTAATCATGAAAAGGTAAATAATTCTGCTAAAATTGTTCACAATGGCAAAACGCTTTTATCATTATCCGTAATAATTAATTTCTCAAAAAAGCAATATTATGCATAAACGACAACGTAAGTAGACTAGCATACTCACAAGTGATACCCAATTTTTTGGCAATCAGGTCTGCCAAATCCTTGCAATAACCCTCGAATCGATCGTTTCCTGTGAGAATCTCTCCAGGTTCTGATTTTCTCATCATGATGTACGGTTCTTCCTATAAAAATGAGCAGCAGATATAAAACGCTCAGTCGTCTCATATAATACAATTTTAATGAACAATTAAAAACTCTCTCTCATATCCCCAGCTTTACTCACTACTATAGTGGTGACGATATAAGTTCTATTTTTCTCAATATCGGACTGCGGTCGCAAGCGCACATATTTTGCAGCGATGGCCTGAAAACCTGTCTCATCAGTCCACTCAGCCACCTACACAAAAAGAAGAGGGAAAAAAATTTCATTTCTTTTATATGGCAAATGAAGCGGTGCGGAGCTTAAATCAGACTATGTCTGAAAAAAAGAAAAGATACTCGCGCTACGGTGAGGGAACAAAGCCGAGTTTAAATTTTAACGGACAAGGTCGTACCGTTCGAGTGTATTAGGTTAGGCACGTCAGGCTCTAATTTTCGAAATAAACGCTGCAATTACTTAGTTGTCACAATGACGAAATGGCTGTCAGCTACAGGCGACAGTATCAAAGGTGTCGTACGTTGTCATGAATTTAAACGCGTCGCCGTCGACAGGCTAGCGCAGTTTTCGACACCTCGCACATGTCGAGAAATTTGTAATCTTTCCTCCCCTTTCTCACTAATCTCATTCTCGTTTTATTAAACCACATTAATTTTAAGCAAAGTCACACGTAAATGCGCATGGCCACTGATTTTCTATCCGAACTGTGAATTTTGAAAGATGGATCTTAAAATTCGAGATAATGCGTGACTTATGACACGGTGATTTTTCCAGAGCTTGATTTAGGATGGTGACATTTTTTTCCAGAGTGCCAGAAGGATCGTGATGCGATTGAAAATTGCCCAAGCGAAATTGCGTAAAACAGATAGCGTATAGCGTAAACGGAGTGCACGACCCATTCTGAAGAACATTTTAAAACCGATATGCTATAGGCGGGATGTATACTATAGGGTTTTTCATGTAACTTCTACAGTCGATAAATTTAACCCTTTGCCAACGGAAGTTGGTATATTAACAAAATGGTCTACTGGAAGTGTCTTTGAGATATGATAACAAAGGGTTAAATTCTGATAATGGTAGGTCGTTGAAGTATATTTTAAATTACCTAGTAATACTATATCATATCGGAATTGGGACACATTGCTGACAGATTGGTATACAAATGGAAAATAGAAGAGACGGCAAATGGAGATAAGGAAACAATTTTATGCTCATAAAAATTTCTAGCGTTTTAAGAAGGATGACACTTGGAATCTGAATCAATCTTTAATTTAATATTCGCTTCCGTTTACGAAGTGTTTAAGATCATCAATAATCCTCACGCAAAACGGTCCAGTACGGAGATGCGATATTTTTAGAACTGCTACATTGCGAAAATAAATACACTGTACTATATTAGATTTTGCACGTGCATGTGCTGATGCAGTGCAATTTCAGAAATGAAATAAGTCTTCTTAACTTTGCAAAATAAAATGTATGCTTTATCTTTAATTTCATACTATATAGCTATATATATATATACACATACCTTAACCATAGCACTATTAACAGTCATCTCGACCACGTGTAATGTATAATTTTGCCGTCTGCCATCGTCATTAAAACGTATCTCTCCAGTGAGGCCTTCGAGCTCGACCTGAAAATTTAAAAATAAAAAAAAATATTTAATTGGATTACTAAATATGTATTAAAGTGATTCGCGAATGTTATGTGCGTGCACTAATTACTTTTAAAAACAAAAAAGGAGCAACGTGTGGAATTTTACTTCGAACCCTTAATTTTGGCAATAAACTGAAAGTTCATTTTAAAAAATCCCTAAAATATAATTATTATATTCTTTTGAAAATGAATCTTTATTAACATTCAAACCCAGATTAACTAACATTAAAGTGCAGTTTTGTTCGAGGATATAAAAATAACAATAAAAATAAATAACTAAAGCAAAACGCATATACATTGATAAAGAGTGATATCCATGGTCACTGGTTATAATTTTAATTAATTGGAGTGAGTATCGTTGCATAATTCCCAATTAGCTAACGCCATTCCGAATATTCCACCATACAGATATAACCGTATAATTTCATCAGCTTAAACTAATTGACATTTGCATTGAATTGACTCGAGCAGTCAATGAAATTGGATTTAGGATTATACCCCTGTGCATATCCAACGTTAGATAAATATTTTATTGACAACTTGACCTCAGTATCGGTAACGCAAGATAAGTAAACAAGCTTCATCTCTCATAGGAATTCTCCAAATATATCCGCAAAAACAGAGTAGTCATTTCGGTAGGCCTGTCAGCACATTAGTACGTTTCGTGGATACGAGCAGTTCACAAACGAACCCTACTGTAAGTGAAGGACCATCTTTAATTACTGACATGTCAGACAAGCAGAACAACTCTTAACGTCGGCCATTTATCGATGCTCGCAAACAGCTGTCAATACCTTCAAGAAAAAAATTCCAAATTCGTGAAAAAAAAAACACGAAAAAGCATTTACGAGAATGAGAATATAGAATATTCAAGGATACATCTCATAGCATTACGGATTTTCAATCGTATCGAGTCAGAAATCAGAGTTCTGTTACTCAAATATACTGCTGTTATTGACAGCTTTTACTTGAGCAGACATTTCGGTGGGAAATACAAATAGAGCAAGTGTTAGCTCGCTGACTCCTTTACTCGTACGTTCATACTTAGAAAATGGCGGGTAGTTGGAATAGCAGAAACCGCTGCTACTCGAGTGGGGATAGAGGAATTCCATGAGAGTCAGAAGAAATGCCAATTACTGTCAGCCACAGACACCGAGAGGATGTCCAGGACGATTTTTTCGATTTGGAGCACGAAACGAGTGTTTACCAGGTTATTTCTTATGGCGTACTCACAGCTTGAAACTTACCAAGGATATATGTAAAATCATGGTCTAACAATATCACAAGGATCTTATCAAAGAGCTGTATGTACTTTGTAAAATGATAAATTATCTGTCACAAAACGATATGCAAAATGTTGGTGTATATCTGTTCCAATTTAAATTTCTGAATTTGGAATTCAGTGTACTAAGGGTACAATGGTATAAGCTCTCACCTTTCTTAAAAACTTTGAAATCTTGTCGCCGTGTTCCCACGGGGTTACCCAACCCCTGCTGGTGTTGCAATCCAAAGATCGAGTACCGTTAGCTGGCTGGCTACTGCCTGGAATTCCCGTTCTCCTCACGTTATTCCGGTCGGCTTTCTTCTTCTGGAACTTATTGAACGCCTCCACCAGGACGAAGACCGCGTCGTACATCAGAGCCGCCTGAGCCTGTGGTTTAACGATCGAAAAAGGTCACTTTTCCATAAGGCCCTTGCGTCTATATAACCAAGCAGGCACTTTGCCGAAGAAAAACTTGCCTGGTGCTTTTTTAGTAGCAAAAAAAAAGGGAAAAAGAAACTTTCGGCCACCCAAGAGCAATTATCTTTACGAAAATCTTATCGGATATCGTAGATACGAGCTACACGAGATTTTGGGTCTTGGAATATAATTTGTCCAAGGAACGTAGCGTGACGTAACGAGCAGGAAGTTCGTCGGAGTTAAAGCCTTCCGTTAGCCAGAGGTCGAACGATTTGAACTCTTATAATAGGCTATGGATCTGAATTCTGTTCCAATTTCTGGTTCGGCACGTATAACGATTTGGGTGATAGATGGGGGTGGTTTACTTGGTGTGTATTAAGGAAAAAAAGATACATACGGAAATAGATTCGCGACCGGCGCCTGGTGAGCTAACAGGGTCGAGGCGGCGCCAGCCGTCGAGGAACTCCTTGACATGGCGTCGAGTGCCGTCCACAATGCGAAAGCCCGTGATGTTGATGGCACCGTACTCGATCACTTCACTCTCCCAGCGGTCGTCCATTATCTGATTACATAGGAAAGATATACCAAATACAGCCTCGCTCTGCACTTTACAGTCTGAAGATCTTCATCGACGATAACGAAGGACGGGAAACACCCTCGTTCACGAACAGCCGTATCCCTTGCTCTTAGCAAATTTCGTATTCTATGGTTCCTAAGTTAAAGGGCGGTACCTGCGATTTTTTTTGGGGGAAATAAAACTGTGATAGATTTTGAATTATTGGAAGGGTTTCACTTAATGGGGTTTAGGGGAGAAATGCGATTAAAGGGAATCTTGGTAATTAGAGAATTAAAAGTTATGATACTAACGGCATCCCTATATATAGATATATATATCGCTGTGAAATCGCTGACAAAGGGGTAAGAGATTCCAATTTCAGGAAACAGTAGTCGAAATATAAAATTTGAATAAACGTTACCTATTCTTAGCACGATTTCTTAGCCTTATAACGAGAGACTTGTATTAAAGATTCAGGAAATTTGGTGGGGAAGAGTGCTCGCGTAGTATAATTGGAAAGGTCCACCTTTAGAGTGTTTCGACTATACTTAAAAAAACGAAATATTCAGATTTGAGTTTACTTTTTATATTTTTTATGCTTATATTTTTCCCCAGGCGATTATTACAGCTTTCTGTCCTGATAAAGTTATTATAATAATACCTAACTGGTGTTACGGAGGGTTGAAATTTTACGTTGGCGAATCTCCACAGATTCTCATTCTCTATCAATCTCGTTCCACTTGGTGACAATCCCTTTTTCCTGGCGTCTCACACAGTCCCACCGTTACGCGTTTCTCATACGTCATAATCATATTTTCAGAAGCAATTTTCCAAGTGCCATTCATCTACTTCGGCTTCCCTAGCGTAACGGAATCAACTCTCTTTCGAATAGGTTTTATCCCAGGACTTTTCCGTTATTTGAAAATAAATTCCCGCGTTCGTTGAGCCATGCATATGGGATAGAGTGCCGCGCTTACATAGGCTGTCTGTGGGATCAAGCAAAAGCTTAACGAATTTCCATTCGGCAGTCATTAATTACCATCGATCGGTACCAAATAATTTTTTTTAATATTAAACAGTTTTTGTACACTTACCAACAATAGTTATTAAATTTCTACTATTTTATTTGTCCTCAAGCAATATCCCGTTTAATCTCACTTTCTTGTTTATCGGACTAACAGAATTTCAACGTTATCGTGCTCTGCCCCCGGAAATACAATTACTTCGATTGCTGAATTACTCCGTTCTACGATTCAATCGAAATAACCCGATCAATGTCGAGCGGTATGCATTCTGAAGGAAGTGCCAGGAGTTCAATCAGAAGTGCGAATTGAATCAAAAGTCGAAGACAGGAATGTCGTAGTTATATTTCGAAGGCGCAGCTTTCATTACACTTGAGCTTTTTTCGACCAGATCGAAATCGAGCAGCATTCAACATCTTCTAAAGAGACGCTTTCCAACGATAAAAACAGAGCTTTTACCTAATAGCTTTGAACTCTGGCAATAATGAAGACTCAAAAGCCGTGTGATGTTTTGCTGCCTCGTTCAATGATATACCGACGCAACGTATCTTTTGACTGAAGCTTGCGACCTTCACTGCACCCTTACGAGATATAAGGTTAAGGGTGTTTATCGAAAGATGATGATGGTACCGTTGAGACCTACCATCCAACTCTATTGAATGAACAAATATTTTCTTTGCTCTGTACGACTACGGGGGGTGTGCACGACTTGCTACCCTCTTGCTCAAAGAATAAAAGGGGCTGTGTTGAATTTACGTGCGCGACAAATTAGACACGTAAAACGACCTGAGGAAATACATACGTATAATGCTCGAAAAAAAGTGGCAAATGGTGGACAAGAGAAATAAAATGTGAAATAAAAAAGTATTTACGTTCTGTCTGTTCCCGGTAGCTAATTTCATTTTCTTAATTCATTTAATGATTTTTCTGCGTTTACCAATTTATTTCTTCGTCTGACAGAAACGCGTGTCGTGTTTCTACCACTACCTGGTACACATAGATTAACGTAACGCGTACCGTTATATAACTGTAGGCAGTACCTACATACCTCGAAGGCATAAATAAACCCACGTGCATGCGGGTTGCCTATACAGATATAAATAAGTACCCATGGACCCGGTTCCAGCTGCGAAAGACAGTCATGAATCATTACGTGAGCCTCGATTGGTTTCAGGACAACAATTTCAACATAGGGGATACGTCCCTCTTTGTGCTTTCTTTGTCTAAGCTAATTTACGCATTGGTTCCTGCAATACACTGTATAGAAAATACTGATGCACCTGTATATAATATATATAAGAAAAATAGTATTTTGTATATGAGTGCAAATATATGTATAAGCAATCATGTTACTAACGTCGTAGAATAAAAATATTGTATTTGATATGATTGCCATAAGCGATAAACTAGACCTTTTTTCGAGTAGGTACGCACTTGTATTAAGTATGTTATTATTTGAAACTAATGACGACAAAAAAGAATATAGGAAAAATTCTAACGGATGGGTTTGCCCTCTAAAACGCAGGATATGGTAGTGTGTAACGCCCGTAAAGTTTAATGGAGATACTGAAAAATGCAGGCAAATTGTAGCGATAGCGACGGTGGAAAAAGGATGATATTTTGATACGAGAGTTATGGTCAAGTTTCGAGCGTAAACTAGAGCGAAACGAAGGTAAATTTAGTTACGCTTTACCAGCGGCAAGATTTTCTTTGGAGCCGTTTCAATTTCATGCTGATTTAAACGTGACGTATGCTAATACTAGCTGCAAGTTTGTCATAGACATGCTGCGCGGTATTTTTAAATATTCTGTTGCATTTCTTTGCTATATCGAGGTATACTGTATAGCTCTGCACATGCATTACTTATATTTTTATACTTTTTATAATATCTATATAATATTTGTATACGAAATTATTTACCAATCCGCTTAGGAGATAGTGATACGTTCTCTTTCCCAATGCGATGTCCCTTACGTGGCTAACGACAATGTCTTTGGCCATATCCGTGGGACAGTCCAGGACAACATATTTGTTGCTCCACCTAATAAATAAAATGTCAGTCGGTTATTCCAAAAATATGATATTGTTTAAAATAACTTAATGATTTTTGATTTTGGCAACAATACCGACGCGGTATTCGATTTATGTATGAATAGATTGTATCGATGATCCAGACAATACTATTGCCATAACATTCAATCAGAGGATCGGTTAGCCCGCGTAACAGATATACAATAATCTCAGTAGCCACGATAATCACTGATGGTATTATCACTTCCGGGTATCTCTAACCTCTCACAACGAAATCCTTAAATTCATTGGTGATTATCAACATGGCGTCGAGCGAGAGTCAGTATGCGATTTAATACATCTTCGCACATAAATTTTCGTGTACAGCATAACCTCTCCCATTGCTTTACAGATTTTTACGAACTCTATGACACGTACTAGAATTTCGGTAGGTCAGTGCTTTTTGAAAATACCTTGCATGCCATTACCGTATTATCGGACTATACCTGAATACATTTATGACATCGTAAACCTAAAGAAGAATCCATGTCGATTCCAATAACATGGATTTAGAATGGTTTTCATGTGAAGTGCGTTTTAATGCGAATCAAGCTGAAGTTATTGCTTCACATATATACCTATATCTACTATCCATTCTGTTATCTATTGCACAGCTTGATTCAGAATGGAAGAAAAAATAAATAAAAAAATAACGAATGATAAAAACTACATGAAATTACGTGTTAATGCTATTTCAAAACCTTAGTCGTGTTGTCATATATGTATCAGGGATCATTAGGAAATTGCAGTATCCGGAAAACCACAAGAAACTCGTACACCAGGGGGATTCTTGCGGTGGATAGGTCCGGCTCGCAGAAACCGTGGCAATCTAGTGGTCCTAGCTTGAACCCCTGGACTATTCTAAACTGTAGTAAACTACCGTGCACTGTGGGGTAGATGTATGTGATTAGCCGAGCAACTCTCCGGCCATTCCAGAAATTGCGCGGCGGTCATGACTGATGCCGTCGGAGTACCCGTAGCACAGACATACGATCCTGGTAAAGTGTTTGCCCAAAATACGAGAGAATCTGTGTACCATGGTTCTATGGGAATTTTGGTGAATTATTATTCGTATCCGGTTGCCGTGCCCAATACCCAGACATTCGGTGCTCATAGAGTGCCCATTGCCCCAAGCTATTGGGCGTTGGCTAAAAGGAGCTACGACCTTTTGCAAAATCGATCGCAACACCCTGATAAAATGACTGCGTCTCTTCAACTCCTTGACCAATAGTGCCATGCCGTCCCAAAACCCGTCAACGTCTCTTTTCTATTTAGGTATCGGCACACTTTGAGAATTTTAAGTAAATCGCATAGATTTCCGTACGGTCGTAACAGCATACCGTTTCTATTGAAAATTAAACCTGGGTTCTAAGACGATAATAAATCCGTTCTGTGATAAAGCCAGTGCCGCGATGGCTAAATTAAGACGTCCAAAGGTTCTGTGAGTATATGCGTATTGCGTATAGTAGAAATAAAATCTACTGTAAGATGAAAATACCACCACGAAATTTTGGAAAAATTTGTTATTTTTTATTTTACTGTACCAGAGATTTACGTGAACGGAATAATGTTCCTTTGATAATAATTAATTTGGACTATCAGTCAAATCCTTTTGGATTCTGCAATTTGTGAGTACATTCAAAATAGAATCGGTATTCGTTAATTATTATACTGAATCGTCTCTTTGGGATGATTATTCAGTTCTAACGATATTAAGCCACGACGACCTAAGCCTTCCAATTAAATCATGCCATCGCATTGTCCATTAGGAACATACCCGACTGTATATTAAATAATTCAATTAATTGTACACGTCAGTCCGTTACATATACTGTGTACACACAATGAATATTATATTGCTATACGTATGGGTTGGTGGGCTAAGATAGATATGGTGGGACAAAATGGGTTACTCATAGAATCAATTGAAGATGCTCAGGTAAAAAAATATGATCGATTCAAACTTTCAGACTCATGCTGATTCTATGCTTTTTTTTTTTTAATTGGAGTAATTGAGGTATGTTTTTGGAACCGTTCTGACGACATTAGTTCCTTAAAAAATCCGTCTTACCCTATCTGCGCCTATGCATATAAATATTCACTTCGTGGAATATATATTTAAATCTAAGGATGAATCAATTTGGATTCTGTAATATGATAAGCTTATAGCAATAATAATCATAAATTTGCCCATTAATCACTTGATTGGTACGTGTGCGATATCGCGTTAAGGGTGTCTGGAGCAAACTACTATTGGGCATCAAATATATATTTTTTATTATTAATTTGAAATTTTATTTTAATTCATTCAGACTCACCTACTGAGTTCTTCAAGGCTACGTAAAAAGTCGATAGCTTCTGACATGTTTTGTATCCTCTTGACAGTTTCCACTTGAAAAGATTCATTTCCGGGTCTGAGACCTTGATAAATCTGTTGTAATCGTAAAAGACCTGGAACATAGAAGTGGTAGGTTCTACGTCACTACAAAAGTAAATTAAATGGGCATTGTACGGATATTCCGAGAACGATATAGAAATTCGGTTTTATATAGGCGATGAACGAGAATATGAAATTGGATTGCTAAAACAATTGGAATTTAATTTATTGATAAATTAAATTTGCAAGAACGAGAGTTCTTTCGTTAGGAATTTGTCACGGTTGATGCTGATAAATATTTCTGCATTTTCGGAAAGCAGAGGAAAATAATGTATATAAAAAAATAAAATCAAACCCCTTGCGTTAAAGCACACGACGCGACGCAAATGTGCCAAACTAAAAAGAGTCGCGTCGATGAGAACCTGGCAAAACCTTTTAGGTCATGACATTTTAAATCGTCACGCAGGTGCTCCGTGGTTCCGATTGCAAAAAGCTCCAATGCCAGCGGCACATTTTTTATCTTGTTTAATTTTTCACTGATCCATTATTTCCTAGGAAACTGGAACAATCGCTCTCGGTAAATACGTAGATCACGTTGGTGATCTGTGATAGACATTTGACACGTGAATATTAATTGAAATATACTGGATTGATGGATGTTTTAAGCCTGGTTTGATATGTGTAAAAAAATGCACAATAGAGATAATTTTTATATAATCTGCAGTTATCACTCGTATGATATATCGAGTAATTTTTAGAATCGTACATATAGATGGAGGTTATCATAAAAAACAAATTGACGGATTATGGTAGAAATATTCCAATTTTTATATAAATAGGAACTTCAAATGCTAAGGTACAAAATTCAAATCCCACTGCCAGTGGATAATCAATCAGGTGCTGATTTTTTCAAATAGCCAATCACATCTCCGTATTGCGTATATCAAAATTGGCAATTAATTATAGCGCGATGCATTTTTTTCTATCGCATAATATACAGCAGCAAGAGTCAAATGAAATAATTCGCTTGCAATCAACCCGCTGTGCATTGAAATGTTTGATTTTGAAATTGCGGGTAAAAAATAAAGAAAAATTATCACCGTATTAGTATTAATATATTATTACTGTAAACTCAAAGGGGTATTTTAGGAAGTAGGAGTATCACGAATATCAACATTTTTGGAATGTTGAGAAGGATACTTTTAATTTTTGAAATACCCTGTATAAGAGGAATCCGTCCAATGTGGTTTCGCAAATAAAAAAAATCGATACAGGATGGTCGTAACGTTCCTGAATGCAAAACGAAGGGAAGTTGCTGCCATTTTATGCATAGGCAATTTATGTGGATGTGAAGGGAAACGAGGGAGTCCTAGAGTAATTGATTTCACTCATATAACAGGTCATGAGAAATTGTGATAATTAAAGTTCCCACTGGACCAGGCATAACTATACTTCATATTCTTGCTACTTCACAGTGGAAAATTGTTAAATTATAAAATGCTAACTACAATATTAATTAGCCATCTATAGCAGTTCTTTTCGAATAGTGTAAACCTTCATGTAAATTGTTTAGTATTAGAAATAGGCAAAATTGGAATCCACGTACTATTACACCGCGAAACATAGGCTCACTGCTTTAATTAAATGGCGCCGAACCGTCCTGATTTATTGAAACCGCAGGTTGGTAGCGGACGGGCATCTAGGTCTCTGCAGCCGTTTCTGTGAGTACACGTGCACCTGCTTTCCAATTCGTACAACCTGAGTTCTAGGAAACTTTCCTAGTTATGGAATTATATATTAAAATTATCCATACTGTACACGAGAATGCAAATGAGAATGTGATTGCAGTTAGTGAAAATTCATTAATTAAATATAACCATAATTCAATTAAGCAATTAACTAATTTTCCATTACCAGCATCATGAATAAACATTTCGCATTCGGTGCCATAAACAATTTCAATATTTTAGTATAAAAACTCTCAATCTTCCATTTGGTGTGTCATCAATGAATTCTCCATATTTCCATAGATCAGAATACGTAACCACGATATAAATAATAACAGTGATTGCAATAGTATCCATAATGACTTTGTTACGTAATCATTTTACATGATCATATGGAACAAATAGATTTTACGTTTCCATTAATAAATATTACGAGAAGTGTAAAACCAGTTTTCTTTAGGCTCTTATGATATGAATGTGATAAAATTAAGTCGTATCTAGTCCTCTTGAGATTTTTATTGTGTGAAACTTCGGCTATCGCGAGTGCTTTCGAGAAACTAGATTCTGAAAACAATCAAATTGTTTAACTAGTACAGATTTACTCGACTTTTAAAATCGTTATGAATTTAGTTGAGATATAATCGAATACTCGTAAGGTATAGGACCTGATAAGTTCCTACTGAAAATCCATTGCTTTCATCAGTCGGGTGACTCCTCGTTAAAGCTGACTTGTGGGAATTCAAGTAACAGGGTGTTTCCACCCTCTTGAATTCGGTCAGCGCTGAAATCGCAACCCCGAATAGTTGCCGAACTATAAAAATCCGTCGCAGTAAAGCAGTTGGGTTTACTATTGAGAAATTGAGAGTACCAACCATCCAACCATGCAGTCGTCCAACCGTCCAACCATCCAATCTACCATTCAACCTGCTACCGCACCTACCAACGTAATGGACCAGTCTCATCCCCATATAGCAATCCGGTGGCGAACTATTAATTCCAATGAAATGACATGGCAAGTCCGCATGATATATTTTACATGGTACTCAATTCCTTGTCACCCTTTATATCTGTACTAAAGTGTACACACATACGTCACCGAAAAAGGCTCCTATATGAAAAAATATAAAAACTTGACCACCGTAATAAATTATTATAAACGTGGCAAAAGTTTTACGTTCGAAAAGCTTGAAATGAACGCGAGTGTAAATAAATAAATTGGTTCCCTGTAAAAATTTGATTACAAGTTGCATTGATAAAGAAATGATAATAAGGGGTAATTTGGATCGGTCTTGCCGGATGGTTCTTACGTACATAAAGGACAATGGATGTAATTAGTACAGACGATTTCGAAACTCACGAAGCGTCGCAAAAAGACAAACGGGAGCCACGTGGGCGTGACCAGGGGGCTGCTGCTCAAGTTTTAATTAATAGCGGTTTATATGGCCCCTTCTTTGTACGTTAGCTGATGAAAGTTAATTGCATACGTATTCCATACAGACAAAGACATGTCTATCATCCTTCTCTATATTCGCAACAAGACGTTTATCAACCGACGATACAGAAATTTGCAGGACAAGATCACGATATTAAGAAATAAACATATGAAGTACATTTTTTTCTATTAATTTCAGCCGATAACAGTAGCAATTATAGAATAATATATATTTTTATGCGATCAATATGTTGTTTACATAAACATGCAGAATACTCTTTGCAAATTACGTCACTACAGAAGGCTCGACAAAGTATCTATTTCTGGCTAGCAACTCATGGCATAATATATAAGCAAGTAAATGCATATAACTGACAATATTCAAATTCAATATAAACCTACTTCTACCCCCAATAACCTTTTGTCTCTTCCTATCAAGCCTCTCTCTCTCTCTCTCTCTCTCTCTCTCTCTCTCTCTCTCTCTCTCTCTCTCTCTCTCTCTCTCTCTCCCCTCCCTCTCTCTCATTCTATATCGAACAACCAATCCCCCTCTTCCTCACCCTCCTCGTATGTCGGTACATACTACATACGTCTTTGTAAAGTTACGGGCGCGATTGCGTGTGATGTAGACTGGCTCGTAATTCATTGGCAGGCACTGTTCGCCATGCAGACTCGACTAGCTCGTTTCCATACAGGTCGATTCAAAAATTGGCATATCAACCACGAATAGTATATTGAACGTAGGTGAATTTCTTCGAATAAATGAATACACCAGTTAAAAAGATGGTCATTTATCAATTAATCTTCTGGTTATGCTATACGATTGACTTATCAGAAATGTATAAATATTCAATATGTAAAATATCCACGTTACATGTTATTTCACAATATTTTTGGACCTGAGTGTTCTTTTCTTGAAAAATCTGTCAGTTTACTTTTCCTTAAAATTGATCCATGTAGTTTAAATTGTTAGAGACTCGAGCAGAGTACATCGGGTTCACAGGGACGTATAGGAGATTCGAGTTGCGGAAACATTATGTAAGTGTTTACTAGTGGCATACATGACTGATATGGAAACCCAGTGAGGTACTTTGATAAACGAACAGTACAAAGTACAGTCCGCGAAGGGTGGTGTAGAGCGAGTTAAGAGAGAAGAATTCCCACGTAGATTGGGTGCTCGTTTTCACGGTACTAATTGTAAGTACTAAACGTAAAATATGACAGAGTGCGTGACGCATGGCGGGGAATATAGTATCGTTCCTTGTAGTTGCGCTTTTCCGTCCGGAAATTTACCCATGCCTCTGGTCTCCTTACCCTAGAGGGATGTGTAAAACTAATGACTGGTTTAACGAGTCTGAAGTTGTACCCACGTGTACTCAGGCATTCGCATGGAACGTAGTTCTTGCCTTTTTCATAAATATTATCCGAACTTTCGTTACAGATTGCGAATTAAAAAAATTATTCAACATTGATTAGACTTTCGTCGTGTCAAGAAATAGCATAATTATTAGATAAGCATATTTCTATATAGGGCTAGCAACGGGTATAACTATATCGGTGATCTATGGGATTATGGGCTCTTGCATCAAAATTATTACTTCATATGTAATTCATGGGGTTATCGTGATCGAAGGTAAATTTTCTCATGATAATACATCCCCATTGACAATACTGTGGAAATCGATGTCGTCTGATAGAAGCCGATATATCGGCCAATGACTGTGCTTACTGTCTACGAGCATTTACGGTGACGCGTTCAGGCTAATTAGCCAGTTCGGTGAGGGTTACGGTCCATCGACAGGTTCCCTCTAGTGGGACTCGTTACCTTTCAGACAGTGTCGCCTAATGTCGCTGGTGAGAAATTAGTCCGACAATTCTATGGGGATACCTGAAATGTCCTGGACGTGTAAAATCATTATGGGACAGGCAGAAAGTGAATTCTGTTGAAAAAGAATTCTTTTACAAGACTGACAATATTGATGACCGAGTCTGCTGAAACTTTTTAATTCTTTTGTCTGCGGCTTTGACTCTTTTTTTCTATACGTACTTCACGAAAACCGATTAATAACAGCTTTTTAAAAATCTTTATGAATGTTACAAAGTCTATGGGAAAATAAGATTATTTCGTAGACTCTTATAAAGTTCCTAGAGAATTGCGACCAGTTAATGCTGGCTGACGTGCATTTACAGTATAGCAATATTCGGTGCTCCAACGTTTTCTTGCTATCCCAAGAGATTGCAGAGCATAGCCGAGCCAGCGTTGTCGCAACTTTGTTGCGAATTGATATTAAATTTCAGGTCGTGCGTCATCCTCTCCCTGGAGATAGTTTCCTCGTAAGTCGAGAATCATGTTCCATAACGCAGAGGTCCGTTTTCAGTTAGGGACAGTCAATAATAAAACAGGTTCTGTCAAGACGTTTCCTACCGCCATCATTGCTGGATTGAGAAATAAACCTAAAAATAAACTATATTTTACTGGGACAAATTCTAAAGGTATGCACTGCGTACTTTCATAACAATCTTACCTTTACATATTCTCTCTCTCTCATTTGCTCATTCTTCTACCATTCTACTCTCTCTTCCTCAAGTTCTCCGAAGTAATCTTGTGGTTTCAGCAACGAGATAGTTCCCGACGGAAGTACCATAGAGACAGACAGCAGGGACGCAACCGCGTTTGGAAATATGACGCGCGCGATGTGGCTTTACTGTGAATTCAACAAACGCGACTAGCTCTAGTATTTACTGAAAGCTCACTTCCCTTGGGAAGAAATTTCCGAGGCTAAGAGAATATAGTATTGGTTACACTCAATGTATCTGGAACCACCGATAAAATATTGAAAAGACAATTATTTTTCTCACTTCTTATACCCTTTGGCTTACTTCGATCAAATTCGGTAAAGATAGATTAATTCCAATCTGAATTTCGTCGTTTAACGTTACACGTTTTCTTATTGGCAAACAAACAAGACTTTTCTTTCTCACGATCTTAGGATCTACGAATCTACGCAATATGACAGGTTCTTACATAGTTAATCAGTGCACGTTTCGCCAGTAGGAAAGGTAATGTACCCTGCATAACCTATCCTGCGTAACACGACCTTCGAGTGGCCAGAATCCAGATCAACTCGTGAGCTTATTTGCTTGACTAACCAAAGACTGGAGGGTGAATGGGCGAGAACAACAGGAGGAGCTTGGACTGATTAGCGAGACCGTCCGTGTAACCCCCAGGGCAATCTGCGATTCTGCCGCTTTCCTGGACCCCCCTGGCCCCTCTCAGGCTATCCCAAGGAAGTCGTATCAGCTTGTTCAAGAGGAGATATTAGCCAACGAGACAAAGCTCCTCAGAAATTTCTGACTTTTGTTCTGGCGCTTCATGAATTGGCTCCGGGGACTCAGGCCAACGAATCAGCCAACTTGACTCTGAATGCTGAAAAAAAGTCCCTTTCCTGGATTCGACAAAGTTATCGTAAAAGTGCCGTTACAATGGCACGAAACAAAATCATCGTTAGAGACATAAGGCAAGTGTAATAAAAAAAAATGATAAGAATATTATTACAAAGGATAAGAAAGAGACGAAATTTGGAGCTTTAATACGGACGGACTATAACTGACTTTCTTCAAGAGAGGAAAATCAACATTTCGCCCCAATATCGAGAAGCCTATTTTAAGGGCTGGTCTTGCCATTGGATAACATAATCGCTCGTTGAACCGACAAGAGTTTATTATTATCGACTGTATACTGCTAAGTATAGTCACATGTATTCATAACCAGGCACTATCTTGTGATACCAAAGTATACTGGCTAAATCAGATAGAGCTGTTATCCTCAGCTGTTATCCTTGCGCAGTCTTGTAGTTTGCGTGAACGTTTTGCGAGTGAAGCGTTTCTGGTTACTATGTGGCTTTCTTCCCTTTTTTTTTTTAAGTTTTGCAAAGCTTCACTGTCTACACTCCGAACAATGCCCCTGGAGAAATAGAAGATATTAATGACTTTCTGAAGTGCCGTGCCAAAGTTGTTGCCGTTGGCCATATAGAGAGAAAAGTGTTCGAGGATGTGAAGTCGCGGAAAACCGCTACGTTTGACCCTGTGTTCACAATGTGTGAGAAACAGAGAGAGTGAGAGAGAGAGAGAGAGGGGGGGGCGTGGGGGGAAGAGGAAATATGAAGGAAGAAGGTGAGAGTTATATTTTGTCAGGAAAACTCGCGGAAATGTGTCACTGGATAACTCTGCAATTCTCTACAGGGATTTCTTTTCTCTTTACTTTTCTTTGGACTCTCTTTGACTTTTATACTGTCTTTCTCTCTTATATTTTCGTTCCTTTATTTAGTACGCGCTTTCAGTTAGTCTTATAGTGACTATACGTTCCATTGGCGACTCTTACTTTATTCGCCATTTTGCATGCCAAACGTTGTAAATTATCAATGAGTGTCAGTATGCGCATTGGTGACGTGGCAAAATTCTGGCGGGAAAATTTGAAAAGTTAGGCGACGCGATCAATCTCTGTCTCTCGGAGAGTTTGCGCGTGATAAAGGTGTTCATAAGTGAAGCAAGGTAGCAGGTGTTGCTGGGCATCCACCTGTTCGTGGTAAAAGGACAACGGATAACTTTGTTTATCACGGACGTCTTTCCGATATTAGGACGAATTATTTATCACGAGGTTTGCTTCAGGTAGAAAACAGAGGGAAAGATTAATTGAGTTAGAAGCTGTGAAAAAATAAATAAAAGTATATTAAAGCGAGATGATGTGTGATTATACGTATTATTATGAAAAAAGAATAAAATTTTATACACAGCATCAATCGCTTTACGATTTATGATAAAACCGTAATTTTCAAACACTTCTATTCTTTAATGTGCATTAACGAATAACAATTTCGGGATTATTTCCTATCGATAAATTACACCTTGCGCTCAATTGGCACTTGTATATCTAATGGCCCGGTATTGATGCGTGAAAACCTTTCTGATTCGGTGTACCAACAAATCGACCGTGAATCATTATCCGTATTTCTACACGGGCAATATTTCGAATTATCTGTCGTTCGGGATAATCTGATAATTCTATATGAAAAAAATATCCATCAACGATTGAACTTTTTAATAACGTAATAACACACAAATAATACCGATCATGTAATTACTATAGAAATTTCTATTTGTTTCATTCATTTCGTACATACCGGATCAGTCACATATTGATGCTCAATTTATCAGAGACCGGATGTATGATTTGTTTTGACGTAAAGAGTCACGTGGGTTACCTGAAGAGCTCAGTCAATTTCGATCAGAGTTTCTTAGAAAAAAAAAATAGACGTCTGAGACTCGACATTTTATATTCCTCAGAGAGCTCACGTGCCTGCTCCCGGGTTATTTGAAGCTAACCGACTGCCGATTTTCGATATGATTTCTTGATACCAGCTATCAAAAAATTGGTCATGCTTTTGGGCAATCTTGACAAGAGAATTATATACTTGAGAATCATTTTTGACGCCCAAATTTATATATGGATCGTTCACGTGTAAATGCTAGACTTAAGATTATTATAGATACATTCTAGAGGAATTTCCTTTTGGGTTATTGATCCCTACTGAGAGACGAATTACCACGCGATTTTTAATTCCTTATAGAAACTATATTTGCTCGAGCACACTGCATTGTGCACAACAGTTAAACATCCGAGTGCTTCTCCGCGAAATACCATCTTTTCTATTTCAAAGCTTTTCCTTTTCCTTATCTTCATTCGGCTCGCCGTCAGCATGCTGTTTCTTCAATAATTTAACAGACTAACCGTGCTGGTATTTTGTATCTTGCTTGTCGAATAAGATAAGTCATATCACGTAAATTTGTGACTTATCAAATCAACATAATCACTTCTAAACTCATAATTCACATTGATAACTTCAAAACTGAAAGTCACAAACTTCATTAATTTAATAGGATTAAACGTTTATTTTCTTCGTTTCAAACTTATCACGACAATTTATAATAATTATTTTAATGTAATATTCGTAATTCTGTTTTAACTTAAAATATGAAATAATTTCATGCTTTATCCTCAGATTTGGCAATATATTTTATTTCAATCTAACGTTGAGGATCGTACAAATATTTTGAGATTATAAACCGAAGGGAAATAACTCCTCGACGATCTTCTCACCACTAACTTTCTCATGTTCGTTATACACATGTATATGAACGACGTTAATTATAAGATCAAACATAAACCTATAACGATATTGTCCTTTCATACATAATGCACTTAGGCCTGCGGAACTATATTGCCACGGCTTTTACTCTTGGTCAACTTCTATAGTTACACTATTACATACCCCTTTACACTATGGCAACTTCATACTACCAACGCACACGTTCCCACTCAACACACCCTTATCAAGGGGACCTTCCTCTCTATCAGCAACCCCGACATGTCTCGAGCGCGACAAGGGGTTGGTCAAGTGGGCCGCAGTCTGTCGCTCGTTTGGCACATGTGTATTCAAACAGAATATTCGTCGTCTCACCAATCCAAAATTACACATCGTACCCTTTTCTTCTTTGTTTCTACTTCGTCATCATACAAACTGTTTCCATGAAGGTCCAGTTTCTTCAAATCGTTCTAATATCTACTAATTTCTACCCTTAAGCTAGGAAGCTTGTCAATGCTAGGCTCTTAGTATTTTTAAGAGATATCAAATCCATACTCTTTATATACGTTCTTTTCAAATTATAAGCTTTCGTTACAGAGAAATAGATCACTTGTTTACTATACGAGTCTAAGGTGTTGTAACTTGAGAGACCCTATAAAGTTACCAGGGGGCTGTTTAACACTCTCAATGAAGTGTCTTATCCTATCTATAAATTGACCGTTGACTGTGAACTAGGGTTAGGATTTGGTATGCTTGTCCATATCTTGGACAATGAGGATACGCTTGAACCGAAGTTAACCGGTATCAAGTGCATTGTTCAGCCCTTAATGCCCCTCGTAAAGGTCAATACAATAACGTTGCTCGATGGTATCAAACTTTCTGTGCGAATGACACGCGCTGAGATACTTGAGATTAACTGGCTGAAGATAGAGCTTTATGACACATCCATCTCTTGCCGGTTAACTATACCTTTATGGAATTCATGTGCTTCATTGTATCCCTTTTATTCGTACTGGACATTCGCCTATTATTCTACATAATATATGTATTACGTATTTGCATATTGGAAATATTTTCTAGTAACGTATTAATTTATAGCACAACTTAATCAAGCTTCATTCGTCAGCTTTCTATCGGAATTCTATATAATGTAATGATAGTAATTTTGTATTCTTTTTTCTTTTTTGAAATTTATTATTAATATCTGGTAGGAGAATCGTATCTGAGACGATATATCCTAGTAACACGATGAAAAGTATATCGTCTGGTACACTTCGTCTCTGTGTTTTATAGTTGCAATAAATCAATTTTCTTTGCCGCTACATGATAATATGAGAATGATAGACAGTGATTTCAATTTATGATGGCAGTGCATGTCCCTTACGTTTTTTCTATCCGACGTGCGGGAAATTACACGAAGGAAGAAAATTTTGCAATTTTATAATAGCAATTTTCCAAAGTGTATCTACTGCACGTTAAAAAGTGACTTATACGTGCGACATCCGGTACGCTGGGAAATACAGTTTCCATCTAACCGCGTAGAAAGTCACGTATCCTCGGCACGACAGAGAGTTGCCCACGTAAAATGTTCGCTACCAGAAGCAATTTTTCTAGCGAACCCTTTGTATTTCCGCTCGATTACCGCAAATTCCGAGGGGGGTTCTCGGAAGGGTTGTGTTAGTTATTGTCTGTACGTTGGCAACACTCTAAACAATGACGTTTTACGTCACATCGTATAATACATCGCCTTATTGGGGACATTGTGACTTGAATTTCAATCTTTGGCCGATGTCTCTTATAAATCGGGACGTTACATAAATGTTAGAAATTGGTGGTGCAACAATTTTTGTAATACTTTGAAAAAGCATTAGATATTTATAATGATGTAAAGAGTTTAATAATTAATTAAATGCACAGTTTAATTAGGCTAAGATTGCTATCGGTTGGTCTATGGACCGATTTGATTGCTTATCGAATATGTTTTTGAAGAGTTATCAAAATAATAATTATATCGCATGTCTCGAAAATAAGTACACACTTGTTTCATATATTATCGCTGCGATGTGTACGTGTGTTTTTTGCTAATTTTTGTTTTTATTTTCGAAAAATTCAATGCTCAATTTAACAGATTTATAAACGCTATATCCTGTGGTTGTTGAGTGCGCGAAAAAAAGCTGTTTTAGAATCATATTTTAATATACGTCAGCAAAAATACTCGAACCATTCAGAATTTGTATTTTATCGCATCGGATGCACTGAAATTTTGGGCTAAGAATTTCTCGCGTTACATTTTTACAATGATTTGTTATAAAATTTACAAATAACACGTTTCGTAAATTTGTATTAACCTTCGCTTCACGGCGTTTTACAGCACGGATGAAGTGTTTTGGTAAAACTTTTAAATCATGAATATTTAACAAGATGTCTAAGTAGTCGAGTCCTGTTCCAGTGGCGTAGACATTGAAAAATATCAGCTTTTAGTAGTCGTGTCGAAAATGTTAAAATTTGTTTCGACGCCTATGCGTTATATTCTCTACAGAAGCTACTGTTGTAGCAAACTACCTGTGAGAAAACTTCAAATATTTAAATATCCGCGAGAGGGTGCTCGATTATTTTCCACCATGGTACCTTACCAACGGATCCCAGAGTGGATTCTAGATCCCTTAAATTCAATAAATTTTTTCCTTCTAAGGTAAAATGAAACTCTTTGTGCTGGCAATCTCTTTGATAAAAATGTAATTTCGGATTGTCACTTTCAAAGTTGAGCTAAAAATTTGTCTGTTTAAAATTCCTGATATAATATCTCGACGGATATAAAAAAAAAAATATTCGGACATGAGTGAAAATGGTGTTGTGATTTTTCACATCACTAATTTCAAATATACTTTCGAAAAATCGAGTTTAGCGACCTCAAACATCTATTGATACCGACATTCTAAAAATCGTATATCTAAAAACATTATTCCTCTGCTAGGTGCATATGCGTCATATGACGGGGGTTAATTGCATATCAAGTGCAGTTTTATGTTGGCGATGCACCACAATTTTTTTCCACAGAATTAATTGAATTAACAACTCGTGTTTGTATTGCAACTATAAAAAGTGATACTGTTATAAATGTTATATAATACAGTATTAATTTCGATCAATATCATAATCAGGTCAGAATTTCTCATTATCAGAGTAAGACAATCTGATTTTTTATTCCTTTAACATTCGAGGGGTCTAATTTATTTAATAGTAAATCTAATTCTATATTTAATTGATCTCAAAAACAAATTACAATGGGACCAATGCTATTGTTGCCATATCTATCTATGATAAATTAAGATCTAACACTTGGTAACTAAACGTTATCAGGAAAATGAATAAAATCGATTGATTATATTTGGACTATAGGCTAACCAATTGTTCCTTCATCATTTTTCCTTGCATCAACACAGTACATTGCACACGCACCAAGATTGATGTTTTCAATAGCTCGTTCGTCTGTATTATAAAGTAGATGCGTGTCGAATCGAATTTTTCTTATGTATCCCAAGGTATTTGCATAAACGCACAGGAAACCTGTTTTCTTCCCTCAAATAGGATTTTCCATTTGAATAACTTCAAATAAGCTCAGATGACGAAAACGAAATAGCACGAGTCAAACACAATACGCATCTCTTCATGTATGGATTGGCTTGCTGTGTGTATCTATAGATTCCAGAGAGAAGGTGGGAGTGAGTATTCAGAGAGTAAAGAGAAGAGAAAGAGAGAGAGAGAGAGAGAGAGAGAGAGAGAGAGAGAGAGAGAGAGAACCACAGAGGATTCTAAGAAAGACAGAGACACTCCGAGGAAAGAGAGAGAACCGGAAGTTCGAAACTCGGCACCCTGGTCACGCGTCTGACCTAAATTGAAATTCTTGTTTCGCCCAGCATTTATCATGCGGTTCTGTGGCTGATCTTCGGAATTGTTTGGCTTAGTCTTCAGGCAGGGTTAAGGGAAGAGAGCGTTAATTACCAAGGGCGCGTAATCCACCCTTGAAGGTCGGACCACATTCCGCGCGTTTGAAATAATCTAAGTTTTCACTTGGAGTTCCTCGCTTTTCTTTCTTCCTTTCTTCATTAACTATTTTGGCCTGTCTGTCTCAGTTTTGCTATCTGGATCGGTGCGGAGCAATTTGAAAATTGCTTTATCGAAAATCAAGCAATAACACTGCCCGTTAATGAAATAATCATATTTCGTCTCACCATACCTATTCCAAACAACTTTTGTTCTCGTAGATATCGTACAATTGTACTGACGAAACGTCGTTGTATATTTATTTAGGTACAGATTTCGATAATTCAATGGTATTTGAATGAATTGATTTAATATTATGATAACCCTTTTTTTCTACAAAGAATTTTCAATGGTACAACAATATCTATCCAAGTATTATCGTGATTTCCTATTTTACAAAGTTTCCTCGGCTCGACGTTCGAGCGACACCTTGTAATTTATCGTCGGTACTTTTTCTCGTAAAAGCGACCGAAAAGATAAATTTTATGATGAGATTTAAGTGTACCGTAAAAATATCTCAGCTGTTCTCCCTCAAAAAAGACGTCATACCAAATAAAGATAAACCGTCGTCAGCCCTCGCGAGAATGCCTGCTGGCAGAGCGTTAAACAAAAAAAATATTTTTCTGTCAAAATATCGATTGTTAATATTAGTTAGCCATCACTGCGTGAATTTGGATGACGTGACAACTTTTGAAAGTCCTTACATATATTTCCACAGTCCCGTATCCCTACAGCACTGGCCTGTATATTACACATATTCACAGTTCATCAGCGAGTTAAAAAAAAAGCTACGAGAACGTCGAAAAAGAAAAAAAATGAACGAGTCCTCGATTTAAATAATTGCAGAGATACTCCATTCGAATGCCACAGTGACACAGTGTATCTGCCGTAACAGAAATCAAAGAGTAGCACTCGAATGTCGATTTGTCAATCAGTAACGACTATATATATATATGCATGTCATACCGAAACACGATTACGTCAGTATCGATTGATAAATTTGGTGTTCCCATATACCAACCTCTCTACGTCATGTAAAGTCGGTATAAGTTAATTCTAAACCGCACCATAGACAAAGTTGTATGTTTGGTTGTCAATGGAATAGCTTAGAAGTATATAGCATAGCTTTGTTTACGAAGCTACTTAAACCCATAGCTTTAGCATCGAAATCAGAGTTTAGTTACCCTATTGGATAACTTGGCTAATAAGATGCTAAGCGGTTTGAGTCTAGGGGTGTCTAATGTGGCGAGAGATACACGCGAGATTCGCTGGTTGGCTATATATATATATTATATATATATAGTACTCGCTATATACATATATATGTATTCGTACATAGTGCTTTTGAGAGTAGGGTGTTGTGTCAGGGATTGTGCAAGAGCAAGGAGGCTGAGATGAGAAACGTGGATGAGTCGCGTCAACACTTGAGGATTATCTTAATGCTCCCTCGACAGCCCATACACCTACAGTCTGGCTTCGTATAGCTGTCTTCTGACAGACGATTACCCTCGCTCATCCGACCGAATAAGCCAAGCTTAATCGATTTAACATCATTTCGTGACTTTATGCCAAGCCCTGGGCGTTCAATCTTGAGAAGGGAGAAGTATATTCTTAGATGGTCACTATTTGATTAAGTAAGCATGACGCCCTTTGGCGTTTCACGTGAAAATATTTTTAGTACATTTATGAATGCGTGTAACGTAACATATACGAACAGTATATATATTCATTTTGGCATATTGGCATATCATCTAATTAATTCGATAAAGGATCTTAAGTTAGAAATTTGACGTTATAAATAATCTCTCTCGACAGAAGTTAACCTATTCATTTATTAAATACCAGGAAATAGTGATTGGGAGGATATAGAGGATGTGCGTCATTGATACACTTGATCATTATTGGTTGGAAGTAATCCTAGCAATAGGGAAGCTTAGTGCAAGTGTGTAGTGCTGAATCATATCGCTCTTATTATTGATTGTTCTTACAGTCAATCGCCCTCATGTAACCATTACGGGTTTGGCTTTTGGTTTTGGTATACGAGGACGTAAAGTCAGATACTTGTGACGATAATGGTTAAGGAATATGGGCAATAGAGGCAGCACTAAGGAGGTTCCTATGAATAAATCAACTGTCGTAAAGCGAGTTATGTTTGTATAGCGATGCAATAGGAGTTCTTGACTTGCATCATTGGTTAGTACTTGTTTACTAAAATCCTTACTAGATTTATATAGCAGACCTAGCGCTCCTTTGAAGTATAGATTACGGAATCGATACGCAAATGTCATTGCTTCGTAACATCCCTATTTCGTGTTTACTTTAGTTGCCGCTAGAGGTACGCAGTAACTAATCTGGGTAATTTCCAATGAATAACTTACAGCCCGTCTTGATTTTCATTAGAGCCAATATCCATTGGTATAGTTAAGGTTCAATGAATCTTTTTCCAATTGACATCGATTTGTATAGAGATGTTAATTACTTTAAGATTTATTTCTCTAAAATTTTCCGTATCGCCATATGCAGATTGCGTTATGCGTGGAAAGAAACTCTTCTTCGAAATTAATAAAATTTTCTAGTAGATACTTATTATGATATACGTGAGAGTAATTTAGGGGAAGGAGGGAGGTAATTAATATCGATACATTATTCCTGTAACGATTAATTTTAGCATTTCGTATTACCCTAGGGAAAACTTTTCGAAAATTTTATGCTGTAGCCTAATACCATTTTGATATATAGTTAAGTGAAATTGAACGATTACTAATCCAAACCACGTTACAATCATCAGTACGCAGTATTGCGCTAATCCATAATCATTTGTCAAATGAAATTTGTAATGATTAAATAGAGCAGCCCGCGCTTGTCAAATGCAGAAATGCACTTTGGCGAACGTTCGATCAGGGATTCACCTGCAGGCAGAATCTAATGGCTTCAAGAATGATTATGCAAATTAACAAGAGGTAAGGGTTGCTCGTAGCTTTTAATGAAAGAAGCGGAGGAACGCGAAGCCACCCCTTCAGCAACGACGTTATCTCTGCGTGGTCTTTCGTTATTTCACCCAGACTCGACTAGTATAACTGACAACGTTTGCTCACTGAAGAAAAATTCACCAGACTCAAACTAGCTCGTTTGCCAACGACAGATTGTTTCATTTTCATTAATATGCTCACCAGCTTCAACCCTCTACGCTACCATCCAGCCAGTCCTTCTACTCACTCCCTACGGTACTTCGCATTACTTCCTACTAGTTTGCTATATATATATAAAATCAACGGGTGACGGTGCATTTCTATCCACAGGGAATATTTCACTAAACGACAGGATGTCTGATGTGAACGAACCTTGGGCTAAAAAATAAAATACGTATAACTCCATCAAGATCCGACATCAAAGCCTACTACCATTCACGTGATTATAATTTTTCAGAGCACAGACAAAAAGCTCGTTGTGTTTCTATTCACGTTTTCTATTTACATCTATCAGCACAACATATATGCGATTCCAATGCATTATCGTTATTGATAACAATTATAAATATTAACGACGATCGCCAATTGAAATAACGATAAGGCCTAAATAAGGCAAATGATTGTTATGATCGTACGATAGATAAACTCATAGTCATTGCTTCTGATTATACTGTATTGTACATCAAGGAAGGTACCCGATACGTAGACCCGGAGATGTATATGGTCTCATTGAGATAATGCACGGCTAAGTGGATATCCATTCTGTACATGTTGCATCTCCTAGTCTATCAATCTTGATCCCACGGTACATAAGCACGCTTCGCGATCTTGTATCAGATGGATATGTATAGTATATATACACTATAGTATGTTTAGTATATACGATGGAGATGCAAACACCAAGAGAGCTCTGCGTTTCGGCGCCAATCACCTCATAATTAGTTCTGACTGGATGCGATATTAATTATTAATAATATATATTAATGCAGATAATAATACTGTATAGAGATTTTATACATCTTCGCACGTGTGGGACGTCTCAATTGCAAGAGCGTTAAGAGATAATACATTTTTAGGATATTCCCAATTGAGAATTTTAAGATGAACTAAATGGTTAATTCCTTGGATTAATTTATTTTATTTCTTTACTGAATCAGAATGCGATATCGATGCAATTATAAATTTAAAGATGATTCCTGCGCGTTAAACAATTCATACAAACTGTATGGGAGAAATGAGGTAAAGATAATTTTGAAATTGTTTATGAAAATTGATGAAAATTGATGTATTTTCTAACTAAGTTATTATGATTATCCTAACTTATGATTTATTTACATATGAGTGCTTTAAAATTAAAAAAAGTAATTATTTTAAATTAGGCACCAGGTTGTGCAATGCCGTCCAGATTAGGGTTGCTTAAACCATTCTAGGTCGTAGTCTCAAAGGGGACTACGTTGCAGCATATGGCACTTGGTACACACGTATACATGTTTTTCATCTCAAGTGCTTTTGTATCCCGTTGACTATCATTCCTGGTATACAAATACAACGGGACACAGTTTGTACAACACTGACCCGGAGAACAAACGAGCTGCTAGTGGTATTTCTACCTACCACGAGGTCGTCTAACGTTCAAGTATCACAGATGAAAAGTCTTAGAGCCAGTCGACAAGTGAATTACTGCTTGTTAAGACATGCATATGGTAATATCTACGCCATTGGTACTAGAGCTTATCATAGGATACTGATACCCTTATCGATATCCTATATCAGTAAAAACACGTCAAACCGGAGACCTCTTTTTCATCGATCCTTTCGATTATTGTGCATTTTTTTTAACGGATTCTATGGGTGAAATAAATTAATCAAACAATTTTTTGTTTTTTTTTTATTTTCTATATTTCAAACGTTATTCCAAGTTGAAATTTGCCAAAAATGCCAAAAACCGCCACACACGCTCTCCTTCAAATATCCATATCGTAGGTTCTATTTGTCTGATCAATTTGTCACTGGGCTCATTCAAAAGAGCTGGAATTGGGCTTCCATTTCGTGCTGCTACATATTTTAGTATTGGAATAATTGAAGATTTTTATAAATAATTAATTTTCAAACACGATTCTCATCACCAAAACCGCGCTGTAAAATTCCAAAAAAAAATACGAGCGTATTCCTTGATATATTTTCTATAAGACAGGTGAGTTTCAAATTGGAGAATTAATGGAGCCTGGCATTCAATGCAGGTAGATAGTCCCAACGGTCGTTCCAGTCTAGTGGGGTCACTGAAAAGGACCGTCTCACATAGCCGACCCTTCGTGCACGCGTGCCTCTGCTCGATTTTGAATTTTACAGCGCGGTTTTGGTGATGAAAATCGTGTTTGAAAATTAATTATTTATAAAAATCTTCAATTGTTGCTATAATAAAATATTGTATGTAGCAGCATGAAATGGAAGCCCAATTGCAGCTCTTTTGAATGAGCCCAGGGACAAATTGATCAGACAAATAGAACCTATGATATGCATATTTGAAGGAGAGCGTGTGTGGCGATTTTTGGCATTTTGGGCAATTTTCAATTTGGAATAACGTTTGAAATATTGAAAATAAAAAAAATTATTTGATGAATTTATTTCATCCATAGAATCCGTTAAACAAATTCACAATAATCGAAAATATCGATGAAAATTTTTGGTCGATTTCGTCCGGTTTGACGTGGGTTGACTCATATAAGACACGTAAATTTGCTACGTGCGTACATATTCACATCAGATATCTAATCATGTATTTCGGTGTACGTGTAAAGAAAAAATCCGGCAGAAAATATTGTCCAGCAAAGCTGGTGATTTCGATAGAATTCACGCGCACAACTATACATGCTCAAATATTGGATATGTGCACGTACGCGCATATCCAATATAAGAAGTAAATTAATAACGTCGGTAGTAACTGAAACTTCGAACTTCTTGTCTCTTGCTCAAGTACAACAAACCACTGATAATAACACGAGTTTCATTATGAAATCAGTTCTAATCTTGGTTCCATCATAAGAACCTTTGTTCAGAAGTTTCGTATGATAGTGATTGACGAGTGTTGTTTGAATAATAATCCATAATTTAAATTCGTTTGATGTCTGACGGTAAGTGGGAAAAGCAGCCATCCTGGATTTACAACACGAGCTCAGCCATGTCCGTGCTACTTATTTGATACTAAGCTTCGGAACGTGAATTACGGTGTCTTATTTTTCCTTTTCAAATAGAATGCTTTCAGCGTTGATTATTTTCCTCTCGTAAGACAGAATATAAGGTTAAACGTGTCTGTACGAATTGGCTTGCGAAGCCAGGTTACAGGCAGGCTAGAATGATCCTCGTTCTTGTCGAATAAAGATGATTACTCTTTTCTGCCTCTTTCGCGCACTTTTCTTAAGGCACGTTAGTCACACACGTTGTACATAATTTACAGCAACTTTCGCGAATTTGCATGTTGTCAAGAAAATATGTAGCTGGCTGTCTTCTTAAGAACTTTCGTAGTCGTCTTCTCCTCGTGCAATTGTTTCTGAATTTGCGACAAACTTTTACCTTCGGTTTCCGGTATGATCACGTATATAAGAAGCCAGTTGATTAGAGTGGCAACAATGAAGATCCATAAGGGGGCGTGGATACCGAAGGCATCGGTAAGTTCCTGCAACGAAGTAAATAAGGTAAATAATGAACTTTACCCAAGAAACTTTTTTCTCTCTCATTTTGCATGTTACCAACCTGATATATCTTTACTACCAAGATGGAGAGAAAGGAGTAATACAGAGCGCAGAACATGGCTGCAAATGATTTTATACTGTCGGGAAAGATTTCACCCTGATACGCGTAGGCAATGGAATCGAGTCCGACACCATATGAGATTACGTAAAGTATCACAAAGACCATCGGTATCCAGTTAACAACTGTTACATCAACTTCAAGTGACTGTAGTAAGAAGAATACGGCCATTACTAAGAGACAGCTGGCTGTCGCTGGAGCCGAAATTAATAATAGCTTCCTTTTTCCAGTAAGTTTCACTAATGAGACACATATTACTCCTGCAAACACAATGGCGACGCCCGTGATTATTACGCTTATGTTTGTTGATAAGTTCATTCCTGCTTGACTGTACATGTTTTTTTGATAAGAGAGGACAGCTGGAACACCGGAAAAGATTAAGGCTGTGAAGAGTACGATAATTATTCTGAAGGCCTTTCTCGTGCCACGTCTCTGCACAATCTCCTTTATGGAAACGTATGTATTAACGAAGCAATTGGCAGGTTCGTTTGATATTATCTTTTCAATTTCATCCATCTCTTGACTGACATCTTCTCTGCCGAGGGTCCATCTCAGTACCGATTCTGCCCTTGCGACTTTATGAACTTTTCTCAGGTACATCGGCGATTCGGGCATCCATATGAATAAGACGAGAAAAATTGATGGTATCCAGATGCAAATAATCGAGAGCGATACTCTTGACAGGTAGAGACCTAATACGTAGGCGATTAAAATTCCAACATTGTTCATCAACGCGATGAAGGTGCTCAATGGTCCTCTTGTTCTTTTGTCGGTCACTTCGCCGATATAAATAGGAATAACACACAGGCTGATACCGGAACCAAGCCCGGCGAAAAATCTTCCCAAATAAAGTATCGGGTAGTCGTTTGCCAATGCGAAACAAAGCCAGCTGGCAGTTTTTGGTATAGCCGCAACAATTATGCTCCATTTACGTCCGATTTTGTCCATCAAGTATAAAGCTAAAAGTGGTCCTGTTGTACCACCAACAGAGAGGTAGTTAATGACCCACGCACTTTCGTTCGATGTCACTTGAATCGGATCGTCACCGCCCATCAGTTTTGGTATCATTGTAGTGCTCCAGCCTTCGTGAAGTCCATTGTCCAGCATCAGAAATGTACCTGATATTTAATCTTTGTATGTTTTTTCTTCATTTAAATATTCTTTAATTGACAATTATTATATTTTGTAATATAGGATACATTTTTTATTCTTATATATTTAGATCTTACGCTATTGTAGTACTTACATAATACGCCTGCTACTATTTGACGAACTACACCGACGTCCACGCGAGAACAGAACGGCAATTGTGTAATTCTCATAACTTGTGAGAAACTATCTTTATATTAACATGTAGCTCTGAAAATTAAAATTTTCAGGTTTGGCTTTTATGGAAAACGGGGTAAGATGGTATATAGATTTTGGCTACGTGTATCACAAATTCCACCTTGGCCATCAGACTAATGAATACTCAATAAATCTCTGCGGTGTAAATGGTAGCCAAGAAATTTATCTGGAGGACTGAGTGATTGATTAACGCGGAAACATGATCGTGTCATCAAATAGATAAAAGATTGATTATGATTTCAAGAAATGGAGAGGCACGTATTTCACTTAGGAGAAATGTTAATATTATCAAAACCAATATTATTTACCTTGTAGTAAAAGTAGTTCTTTCAAGCTCAATAAAAAAGCCAAATTCTTTGAGATCTTAGGCAAATGCATTGCATAACTTGCATTATTGCATTAGGATTGCACGAATGCACTGGCTCGTTATATATAACATGAAAAATTCAGTACAATTATTTGTTTAATGTATAAACATTTTATCGATAACAGGAAGTGCGGGACATTCAACTTTGGAATGTAAAATAAAACAATTTCATAATACAGTTATCGAAGACAGGTTATCTTAACGTTTCTAAATAATTATTTTACAGATTCATAGATTATCGACTGTCTGATTGACGCTGTTATTCATTACATATATTGTCTATCCTTATCGTATACACGGGTTATGTAGATGCCTAATATACAACTAAAAACTATATACATGAAATAAATATGTTAGAAGGCAGTTTCCAGGACCTTTTCTGTTGGGCATTGGCAGTTTCCAGGACATCTGGCATTTTCCA
>JARQTI010000435.1:126843-257599 GCA_030142655.1 Trachelus tabidus | reverse complement strand
GAAGCTCACAGTTGCACATCGAGTTGGGGTAATTTCGCGCATTATCGAATAAAGAATTCATTGGGTATTTTCCTGTTACGGTGGGGGATGATGTGCACCAAGAAAAACAGAGTCTCAATGATATCGATTGGCCAATGCTATGGGGTAAGCAATCAATATCGACCTATAACTTGCACTAGGGATTAGTTTTTTTTAGACACGATGTGTGAAACAAGCAGGAATGCCTTATGCGCACTTTTACATGAATTATTTTTTTACATTGTTGCGGAAGACATGTTTTTTCTTTTCGTACGTAAAAAGAGATTGGATAACAGATGCAGAAATATTTTAATGTTGTCAATGTTCATTATTTCTTATCATTTCAATTTATTCTGTTTGCTGTTAAGGGACTCCGGACTTCTCATTTACCATGGAAGTAAAATATCAACGATCATTTTAATAACAGACTTCTGACAGATATCATTTTTCAAAATGGAGTTCAGCGCACATTCTGGAAGCCTAAAAATAATTTTCACATCACTTTCGCAATTATTAACCCAAAACTGAAAGAATAGTTTGATCCGAAATTGTTCCCATTTATTAAATTCGCATAAAAATTTTGGGTCGGATTACTCTTTCAGTCTTGAGTTCATTAACACGAAAGTGATATCAAAATGTCTATCAATCGGGCAGAATGTGTGCTTAGCTCTATTTGGAGAAAGCTTTTCTTTTAAAATCCTATTATTTAGGATGTTCATTGACATTTTACTCACATGGTAAATAAGAAGTCTGCAGAGTCCTTTTGAGCAACATTTCTGTAAAAAAGGACTTTATTCCTATTTAGGAATAATGTACAGTACGATCCAGTGCTACTACTATTTTAAAGAATATTTCCACATGATGCAACAAGTGCAATTGGAATTACAGTTACATTATAAAATGTCTAAGTAACTGAACAGTTTTAATCATTTCATGACTGTTCGATGACATTAAACGCGGAATATGATAATTTGAGAATCTGTAAAGTCATATGGATATTTAACAGTAATTTCATGAAAAATAATACGTGTAAATACTCACAGCCACAAACGAATCCAAAGACAGAGTGAGAACGTATGCACTGGTGAACTTGATTGTTCTGCCAGCCCTGAGTATAACAAGTATTAAATCCTTTTTCATTGATACAGGTAGACTAATCCAATCCATTTCGAACACAGCATCCCTGACTTCGGTACTCTGTAATTTTCCTGGTACAGCCTGGTAAACTTAAACCAGTTTAATTTATTGTAATTTTACGTTCATCGACTTACCTTTAACGTCACTTCATTCCCGTACCAGCAGTATATTAACAATTCGAACAGTAAAGGAGGAAAATACACGAAGGTGATGATGAATTCAACACTCATGAAGTCACATTTCAAAAGTGTAAAGGTAGTAATACAAATGACGGTGGTGCTTACGAAACATTGAAAAAATATAATGGAAGTGAAGGTTTCCTCCACAGTAGCCGCAACTCTGGGAAGAAATGAATTCTCCATTTTACGATCCATTTCTATTTTGTGCATATTCACGGACTAACTTGATTATATGGTTGTGATGCCGAATACACATTTTGAGAATAATTTCCTGCTGGCTGACGGAAGAACGTGCACTCCTTTCGGAATCTCCCAATCTTGGTAAACTGAGCAAACGATATTTCAAGATATCCAGCTGGGCGCAAATCTGGATCATTAATCCAGTTATGTACGTGTTATTTGCCGTGGCCATAATTGCAGCCAGCATCAAAGCCCACATTTGGTAAAAATAAGACAGAGAAAATAATGTCAAAGATGAGAGACTGTATGGCAGCCAAATTTTGACCGGCAGTATGCGATGATTCACGTTATACGGCAATGATCCCACAAATAGGAATACGAAAAAACTCATTGTTGATATCCCAAAATATTTTGTATTCGATCTACAGCATTTACGTAAGTCAAACAATACCGAAGCAATAGAATGTCAGTAAAAAATTACCTGCATTTTTTGGCAGACCTTTCTAGTATCACTTGTTCCTCCGTATCGTGAGCTATGCATGTCTCATCGGTTAGCATATCTTGTATCTCAATAATCCGTGAACGTTTTCCGAAGGTATTTGCTGCTTTGAAACATTGACTTATGATTGACAATAATATGAAGGCGTTACTTGCGAAATCGTCTAGATTCCCGAAATTAAAGGCAATATCCAGAAATTCGAAGAACGTAAAACTGAACAATACAAGAAAAGCCACAAAACTGTAACAGTTGTACAAGAATTTTGACATTGGAGAATAGTAATCGAGTGGTCTCCAGAAACCGCCTATCGTCCACAACTTAAAGCACAACGGTAGAATTTCCATGTCCGAGATGTCGTTGCGTCACCCCACTATTTTCAACTGGCGACAGTCGCTCACCGGAGGGTGAGCAACAATGACGGATCGCATTAATAATACAGCATCCGAAGTCTTTATGCTGATCCAATGTTCCGTGGTCCCTATTGATCCTATGGACGCCATTAAAGATGCACTCCTGAAGGTCTTTACGCTAAACGGAAGCTCACAGTTGCACTTCGAGTTAGGGTAGTTTCGCGCATTATCGAATAAAGAATTCATTGGGTATTTTCCTGTTTGGCTGGGGAATGATGTGCATCAAGAAACTCAGAGTCTCAATGATATCGATTGGTCAATGCTATGAGGTAAGCAATCAATACTGACCTATATTTTAAACTAACTTACAAATCTAAATTTGTTATTTTTACGTTTGAATATGTGCGAATAACAATACATTTTTAAATGAGTAAAAAGTGACTGTCGTATAAAGGATAGGGAATAACACACTTGGATTTGCAGTGTAGGGAATAGATGAGCCGTTTATTTTGAAAGTGGCCTAAGTCCATTTGTCAATTATTTTCACTTGCCCGTAGGTACGTGTACAACTTGAAGTTATCTGTCGATAAAGCATTTGAGGTTAATTGTATCCCGAGTAAATACGATAATTTTTTTATACAAGTTTTCAGAGTTAACTAATTAATTAAAACGATCATTTTGAAAGGATATCTGATATCCCTTTTATATTGTTCAATGACATTTTGTATGCCGGAGAGTTTTAATGCATTTAGAAACTGCATTAAATGCAATAATTGATTTTATTGATACACCTTGGCAAGATTACCATATAACAATATACCTATCGTTAAGTGATACGTTGAGTGTCACTTTGCTTGTAAAATTTTCAACTGCACGGTAGCTAATCAACAATTCGATGCCTGAAAATAATACGACCGTGTATAAGATGTAAATTATTATTAAGCTGCACTCATTATACATTCCTTGTATTTTGATGATAGACATTTCAATCCATATAAACTACGATTCAATAAACCTGCCACCTCGCTAGGATATCTGCGATTTTAGGAAAAGCTGTACTTTATGAAATTGCAATATATGTATGACAAATAGCAAAAGAATATGTGGGATACGATTTCAATAAGCTTTCGCAGAGGAATTCAAATTTATAGCAATTCTGCGATGTCGGCGATGGGGACATTTGTTTATGTTGCTAAATTTAAAAAGTATACTATGAACGTTAATAAAAGTTGTGCAGCATGAAATTGCCATATATTCGCACCATATTTAATATCAATTCTGCTAAATTTAACGAATTCAAATAACGAAATACTTTATTTAAAGTGTGTTAGCGTAACGTACCAGCTACACTAAGGTTTTTGAACAGCTTGAGAGTAATCACTTAAGGTTTAAGGTGATTCGATCACTCGAGCAATTCTAAGATACGGATCTGAATTTTTCACATGTTCTTGGCAGGTGCTTAACGGTCGTGCGTGCAAAATATTAAAATAATTTACCGTTTAGTTTACCAGATAGCGAAATGAAAGTAGCCAAAAATATACTTCCCTTGTTAAAATAGCAATATATTTTTCGAGATATCTCTGCGTCCAGACTGTAAAAGCTATTGAGATTTTAAAAGACACTTTTTTTACATCGAGCATTACTACGATGATTTTTGAATTGAAAATCTTGAACTTTTTTCTTGATAATCTTACATAATTTCTTATATCTATTTAAAAAAATGTGACGTGAAAATTTTAAAAAGTGATGAATCTATGTTCTTACGCTTATCTTAAAGGTATACCTTACGTAGATAGTACTTTTGTGACGAACGATATAAACGAAAATCAAAAAATCGAAATACTATTATTATTATGTTAGGCGAGCATCCACAGCAACACCATGCAGTAAAATATTATTTGGGATCCACATAAAACTTCCACTAAAATTACAATGTGATCTTTGGGAACTACAAACGGTTCTCTCAATGCAATGCTTTTGTGAAAATTTCATGAAAAATCAAATGCATAAGTCGCGTTTGAAAAGAACCAGAAGCATCAATTTAATTCGGTGGATAAAAAACGTACGCGGTGATTAAAGAGCCTATGCCACTTTTTACTTTAAATACATAGAATAACGATTGTATAATTATTATTGTTTCGGTACAGTGCTGTTGAGTGTAATGGAAAATACACAAAAGTATTTTCTTGTAGTTTTATAATGTTGCATGTACGACCTATTGCAGCTACAATTTTCCGATTTCTGCGCCCTCTATTTTTAAGGCTCGCTGGCCCACGCGCCATTTTGTGAACGAGACGTAGTATTCGCTGAGCCCTCGCTGCGACGAGATGTACATTGTTTTAGTTCTTACACCAAATAATAAATACTTTCCATTGAACATCGTCTCTTGTTCGTTTCATCAATAAATAAATAACAAGTGCAATAATAGCAATCACTAAGAAGCTTACCTTTGCATTTGAAAGTGCATAGTGTGGATATTCGTTCTAAGATGACCGTTGCAATACATTAAATGTAGTGTATGATAATTTTAAAATCTGCAAAACAGTATATTTTCAACACTAATATTCCCAGGATTATTTCATATGTCAATACTCACAGCCACATACGAATCCAAAGACAGAGTGAGAACGTATCCACTAGTGAACTTGATTGCTCTGTCAGCTCTCAACATAATCAGTATTAAATCCTTTTTCATTGATGCAGGTAGACGAATCCAATCCATTTCAAACACAGCATCTCTGACTTCGATGCTCTGAAATTTATATTGCAAATGATCACTCTACAATAATGACTTATCAGTGATTTTTAAATAATATTTTATCTACCTAGTACGAATGAGTATAAGACACGAGTGTGTGAAGTATAAGACTCTTGTCTTATAATTATTCGTAATAGCTAGATACAACAGTTTTTGTAACACATGCTCAACAAAGAGGCCGACTTTTTTTTTACAAAAGATGGCACTGTTAACCTGCCTTAAAAATATTTTTTAATAGGATTCCCCTTGAAAATATTTTAGTCTATAACGTCTTAAATTTTTCGATAATTTTATGGTCATTTGTACAAAAAATAATATTTCAAGGTGCCCTCTGGTGACACATTACCAGGTATTCATGTGTTACAAAATCAAATTTTAATATGACTTTGATTCAATCAATTTACCTTTAAAATTACTTCATTCCCATACCAACAGTATACAAGCAATTGAAAGACTATTGAAAGAAAATACACAATTATAGTAATGAATTCAATACTCAGTAACTCATGATTCAATAATGTAAGTGTAGTGGTGCAAACAACGAAGGCGCTTATAAAACATTGAAAAAGTACTACATGATTAAAAGTCTTTTCGACAATAGCTGCAAATCTATAAAGAGAAAAGACAAAAATGATTACTTTGCCTTTCGGCCATCTTGTCACGTGCCCGTTAACTTACTAACTTGAATGTATGATTGTGATGTTGAATACACTTTTTGAGAATTGCCTCTTCCCGCTGGAATGTATCATTTTTTGCCATTTCGAAATCGTGCGATTTATGCAAATTAACTAAACGAGATTTTAGAATATCCAACTGGCCACAAGCCTGAATCATTAATCCAGATATAAAAGTGTCGCTTGCTACGGACACCAAACCAGCAGATATTATCGCCAGGCTTTGATGGAGATAAGTCAGGTAAAATACTGCCAACGATGACAAACTATACGGCAGCCACGCTCTAAACGGCAGTACCCGGTCATTGACATCGTGCATCAGCGGTCCCACAAGAAAAAACACTATGGAACTCATAATTATTATCCCAAGATTTACCGTATTCGATCTACAAGTAAATTTAACAGCAGAGAATTAACAGAAAATCAAATAAAAAAATTTTAAGATCTTTAAAAAAACTTACCTACAGGCATTATCACAATTATCAAGTATTCTCTGTTCTTCCATATTTTCAGGACTGCAGATCCTGTCGTACAGCATGTCTCTTATGCAAATAATTTGCAAACGTTTCATGAAGATATGCGCCACTTTGTAACACACACCGATCATCGTTAAAAAGAGAAAAGCGTTACTCGTAAAGTCATCCATGTTTCCAAAATTCAAGGCGATGTCTACGAATTCTAAAAGCGTGAAACTAAACAACACAAGAACCGCCACGCAACTGTAAGATTCGTACAAGAATTTTGACACCGAAGAGTTATAACGAACTGGTCTCCAAAGACCACATATTGTCCAGATCTTGAAGCACAAAGGCAGAATTTCCATGTCAGATGTCGTTGCATCACCCCACTGTTTTCAACTGGCGACTGTCGCTACCCGAAGGTGAGCAGCAATAATGGATCCCATTAATAATATCTCATCTATAGTCTTTACGTTGATCCGGTGCTTACTGTTCCCCGTTGATACTATGGACGCCATTAGTAATTCATCGTTCATAGTCTTTATGTCGATTCGACGTTCGCTGTTCCCTATTGATACTATGGACGCCATTAATGATTTATTACTGATGGTCTTTATGCTGAACGGTAGCTCATGCTTGTATATCGAGTTGGGAAATTTTCGTGCATTATCGAATAAAGAATTCATTGGACATTTTTCTGTTTCTCTGGAAGATAATTTGTACCAAGACGTATAGAGTCTCAGTGATATCGATTGTTGAATGCTATGGGGTATGAAATCAATAGTACCTATATTTAGCTACAGAGGATTTAAGAATGGTATTTATTTTCATGTGGTTTAATGATATTTTCTGGTAAAAGAAATTTCTGTGTAAACGCCAACGATACTTTGACAAATATTTCATAATTCTTTATAAAGATATTAATTGAATATTATAACTAATGTTAGAGACACAGTCATAAATTGTATACAGTTACTTGTGTAAATAAATTTGAAAGTGAGCGCTCAGTCGCTATACTGACTAGGATTGTTGCAGTACATTAAACACCGAATAGGATGTTTTCAAAATCTACAAATATGAGAAACACTGAGTGTTGATGAATTTTTATTTAAAATATTATATTGATACACTTACGCTCATGTAAGTTCCCAATGACAAGATGACAATGCTACCACATGTATATTTAATGCCCATGTATGCACACAGCATAATAATTGTAAGATCTTTTCTTGTAGAATTTGTTAGTAACAGCCAATATATCTGAAGTGTGATGATTTCGATCTCTGAACTCTGCAAGGATGGGTTTCTACGATTAATATCATTCAAATATAATCAGCAGTAATATAATAAAATAATAAATGTACTTGGAGTATGACTTCGTTCCCGTACCAGCAATAAATGAAGAGTTGATATAGCAGGCTTGAGAAGTGGATCAACAAGGTGATAAATTTCACAGAAAGCGAAACAAACTGTTAAAGCAATTAATATTTAAAAACAGTGCAACCAGTGTCACGAAACACTGTAAAGACATTACAGGATTAAAGAAATCTTGCAATTCTTTTGCAAATATGAAATTCATAATTTTTCATTTTGATTTTTTTCATTAATAATAGCTTGACAATTTTTTTATTTTATAAATATAACAGATAGACCAACCTGATTATGTGATTATAATGACATACCCACATTCGCAAATGATTCCTTTCGTGATCTTCCATCACGTTCAGTCGCCCATCATAATTTTGTGCGTTAGGTAAGTTATGCAGTCGAAATTTGAGTTTATTCAACTGTCCACAGGTCTGAATCATTAATACAGGAATCAGCGTATCATAAGCCTGACTGATTATTGCAGCAACATTAAAGGCCGATGCTTGATGTGAATAAGTCAGCCAAAAATTGGTCCCTGATGTGAGGCTGTATGGCTGCCAGTCTCTGAAATGCAATATAGGATTATTGAAACCATTGACTAGAGGACACAGTGTCCATGACACACAAAGACATAATTTCGTGTTGTTTTCTTATAATCATATGAATTAACACAGTGGATATTATTTTGAAAAAAAAAATGTTTATTCAATACTCATACCTGCAAGTTTCTGCACATTTTTCTTGTATCTTCTCTTCGTCAACATTGCACGGTTGACATAATTTTTCGACTAAAAAATTGATTAGACTTAGAAACCGTTGACGTCTTTCCAATATATCTGTTTCCTTAAAACAAATACCTATCATTGCCAACAACAAAAAGGAATTGCTGATGAAGTCTTTAACTTCGCCGATGTTAATGAATAGATGAATTATTTCAGACACTGTGAATGTATACAGTATACAATCGATTATTAAACTGTAACCATTGTACAGAAATTTCATCAGTAGTGAACAGTTGGTCGATCGCCAAAGGCCTCCAATTTTCACAAACTTGAAGCACAAGCGAAGAGTGTGCATTGTGAAACTCCTTAACGTACTGAGTCTCTTTTTCTGGGATACCTAGGGGACGATAAAACGTCTTGTTAGCGTTTTTATTATTCATTTCTTTTTCTTTCCTGCAGCTATAGGTTGCATCGATTCTAACCTAGGAGATCCTTACCACTCCCACTGCAGTTCTTTGTTACGGCAATTGTCGGCTAATAAATAAAACGTGGTACATTGCAATTTTCTTATAATACCCGATTATTTGCAACTGGCATTAACATAGGGGTTGTCTTGGTATTATCGATTACACGAATAAAGAATAATATTGTTACCTGTTTTGCATGTGAATTAAGAATCAGAAGCGATTCAGTTCTATTAAATATTTCATATTGCCATATATAACATGTACTGTGGACAATGGTTAGTGTTTTATTTGTAATAGCTAAATAATTTTTTATCAATTTACTTATCGAGTATTTGCTGTGCATTGTGTTTAACATTTCTTTTCTCATATATATATGAGAAAAGAATAGGGACGTCTTTAAAATTTCCAATCAATTTCTCAACTGTTATCAAATCTATTGACAATGTCATCATTTACTTTCATGTAGGAATTTACGGACAAGTTGACGACAAGAGCATGTGTAAAGTTGATGCCTTCTTGCGCGTAGCATGATCATGTATAACGCGGCGTCAGGACGACCCGTTACCAAATCCTGCATCTTCACGCACCGCCATCGACAAGATAGTGCCTTCGGCCTGCACCTCTAAGAGGTGCGTGGGTTCGGGTTTTCGGTGGAGAAAACAGGGAAAATGTTCAAGCGGCCACGGTGGCACAGGGCACTTTCGAGTTGAGAACCCGTGCCAAGGGGTGCCCAACTTCCGGGATGCCATTATCGGTACTCCAGAAACTCTGAGCGGCTACGGCCTACGTCCCCGCGGTTCTACGAGAGGGCGCCGTGAGGAGGAATTCGGGAGAATCGAACGTTCCTAGGGAGAACTCAGGTTCAAGAGACCAAGAGAGTGTGGACCTTTTTCCATTGTTTCTTGCGATCTTGCTACTGGTACTGACGTTCGCCTCTTGAGCTTCTGCAGACGCGTTATCAGCGCTCGATTCGAAGTCAGATCCCTCAGCTTTTGCCGTATCAACATTTCGCCGCCACTCAACATATTTCTGTAATATAAATAACCCAGTCACATATTAAGGGTTAATAAAAAAAATTCAAAAAGCATGATAATAACAATATATTAGAAGAACTGCCATCATCAACGTAAACGTACCAAAAAGTCGGGGATCTCATCATTCGATATGATAGATACAGCATCCGTCTGTGTACCTTTACATGTGTTCCAGGAGGAAGCATCTGCATCCTTAGCAAATACTGACGGACTGTGATTCATAACCAGAAACTAAAGAAATTAAAAAAAATATTTTTAATTAGGAAAAATTAGGAAAATTAATTCTTACTTCATGCGATTCTTAAATGTTCTCTATCGGGAACTGTACTTCCTCTTGCGAAGCAATCTGAACATAAACAAATTACAAAGTTACATGAAAAATTATTACAAATTTTATAAATTCATAAACGCCTCGCACGACTCCTGAAAGTTCTCTAACGGAGCTTGAATTTCTTCTTTTGAAAGAACCTGCGAAGAAAATTAAATAAACAAAAAAAGTTCAAAAGAAAAAATAGCAAGAGAAGTAGAAATAATACTAATACGCACCTGACGCGGCTCCATCGTCTCCGAATGCATTTAAATTTCTCCACTCGCCGGACCAGCCTGTAAAATAATATACAAATTTAAGAAAAAAGCGAAAACAAATCAATAAAAGTTTTAATAAACTCATGAATGTTCCATGCAATTTCGCGCTAAAAAATAGGGGAAAAATGATACACACCTCGAACGATTTACCCTTCTCCGTAATATCCTTCGCGTTAATCTCCATAACGCCCTTTGCAAAAAAACACTGTGTACAATTTCGATTAATTCCTAACGCAAAAATAAAATGATAATAAGATTAATACAAGTATAAGGTTAAAGTATGATAAGTTTAGGATAAGTACACAATTCGACGGTATAGGTAAGGTGAACTTAAGATAAAGATAAGTGGAATCTGCAGAATAGGTAACGCACGGATAAGGTGAACTTTAGGTGAGTCTGTGATATAATTTGGCTAAAACTCGGAATAAGGGTAAGAGGGGGGAGGGGGCACCACAGGAATTCTCTCTGGTCGCCCCCGTATTCCCCTTTATTATTTTCAGCGCGCTGAGGCTAAGCAGCTGGGAAACTTGGAGAAATCGACTGTAGGAACACGGGGAAGCCGCACCTGGTGCACAATATTTGGATTTTTTTGCTTTTGGATTTTAAAACATTGGCATTAGCCGAGAATTTTTATTTATAGGCTACGCCGGGAAGCGGCGTACGTCACACATGATAGGATCCCGTTTCATAGAAATTGTCAAATTTTTCTGTTTTCTGTGTTCTGTAAGTGCGATTTGTCACAAACATTATTAATTAACCCTTTCGCTACGGCAGTCTGCTCCGCCGTTGAACCGTCACTGTACGCGGCACCGCGCTAGAAAAGTGTGTACACTGCGCATCCGATAGTCTTCGGTGTTCCGGATTAATAGAATCAAGAGATACCCTACAGATATAGTGAAACTCGTTACCGAGTATAATCGGTGCTCGTACACGCAGGTCGGCGGTCGTAACGAAAGGGTTAACTGTATTTTCGATATTTATGTACAATATATACATTTATCGCACCAGGAGTAAACGAAGTGCTGCGTACTGACAGAAAGAACATAAAGTATCATGAAAATTCTGTTGATATTTTGGTTTTGTGAATTTTAAAAAACGCTGCAGCACAAGGCTGTTAAGCTAACGAGACATTGAAAAAATACAAAGGAGCTGAAAAGCTCATTTATTGCTTTGGGGAATCTGAAAGAACATTGTATGGGTTAATAATATGTATGATTCATTTAATTAATATAAAATAATTTTTTACGATTGTCACTGAAATTTACTTCATTATGTGATTATGATGAAGGACCCACAATTTCAACATTCTTCTTTCTTCCTTTACAAGTTGATCACAATTCTCTGCTCCAGATAAACGCATTAACGATTCTTCAATATTGCCAACTGCCCACAGAGCTAAGTCGTTAATCCAGGAATTGCAAAGTGCAAAATTCTTATGTAAATATGTTAAGCAATAAATCATTAACGAGGAGAGACTACGTTATATCCCAAGGCGGATGTACTCAAGTAAATGCAATCTGTAAATTCCTTTGGGCGCATCGAACTTTTCGATTGCCTCATGTAAATCCTAGAACGCTGACTAGCAGGCCACGCACTCTCCCAAAATGCCAGCGCGAGATATGAAGCAAGACTTCCTGCAAACTCATCAATATTGCTGTGCATTGTCCCCAAATTCGGAGCTAATGCACCTGCAGTATTCGAAACCGATGAGCAGTCTTTCTGAAATCTGTGCATCCGACGGAACTTCTCTAGGAGCGACCGTCGAAATCATCGAGTCTTGCTCGTTCCTTCGCTGATAGCGTCCAACGTGGTTTCGGATTCAAGTGACCAAATCTTCCCACCCGAGGGCCAGGGAAGTCACCGCGGTAAGCGTTCGTATAAATCTATCGCGAGTGCCACGACAGACATCGGAGTGCGTAAGAAAGAACTCATACTGTGAAATTCTACTCAACTCTCCAAACCGATAACCTAACCTCAAACTCCGGAAGTTAACTAACTCTTTATATGAAATTTAATTGTAATGAATTGATGGTAGGTACTTGTCGCTTCACATTCGCATCCACAATATAAATAAAAAATTCACTCTTTGAGGCGACCCAATTTACGAATATCTCAACAACCCTATTCCAACCCCAATAACACAGGAAACAGAAACGCCTAGCCTTTAAATGGTAGTCCTCAATTAAAATATATCTACGCCCTAGGAGTTTCACTAGCTAAGGCTTAACAACTATATAAGGCTGCCATGTCCTCAATGGCAGAGGTCGTTCATTGACATGATTGAAAATTGTCCCTCTAGTCATTGCCATTACAGTTGGTACAACCATAATTGTGTGATACTGTGTATATTTTTTATAAAAATCATATTTCATTACATCACTCTTTTTGACACATAATTTCGTCAAATTTTTGTTGTATTTTTTGTTCCTCAAAATTCCACGACTCAGACATTGCATCACCCAGCATGTGCATCGTGTCAATGATTTTTGTGAGATTTAACAACAAATTCAAAGCCTTGTAACAGTAACAGATCGTTAAAAATAAAAAAATTAATTACTCGTTAATTCATTCAAGTTTTTCACGGTTGTAAACCAATATGTTTCCGTCGATAGGGTAAACGTAAATAATATGAGGAATGTCATTGAACTACAAAAATTATATAACAAATTTCCCCATCGTGAATAACCAACAGGACGCCAGAAGCCGCCTAGCGTGAAGAACGCGAAGCACAAAGGAAGTATGTGCATTGTAATTCGTCTAGACGTAGTGAACAATACTGCCTATTCCGTTTTCTATTCGAGTATAGGTTTCATGTCTCATTAATATTACTTTTATTTTTCACCCCCTCATTTGTTACATCAACAAGTCCCTTTTGGATACTACCCCTTCAACATTTCGTTCATCACAAAAACTATAGTCTTCAAGAATGCATTATGACAAGCTGCAACTTTCTTATTACAGTCTATTACTTGCAACGTACAGAAAAAAACGGGGCTACATTTAAACATAAATGGTCTTGTACAAATTTTAATTTTTAATGCACTGTGCCTCTATACGTTAATATTACCACCCAATTCATGTCTATACACTGTGCCTCCAACTGTAAAACTCCACAGATATTTACACTGTATATTTATTAGAAAAATTAAAACTGTTGGCATTGAAAAATTTCGTGCATGCAAATGAAATTACACACAATGCTTAATTATTCATATACTTGTAGTGCCAGTTTTATACTACCAGCTCTTCCTCCATGTCCAAATGACCATACGGTTTTTTGAAATTGTTTGATTTTGTCAAATTTCTGAAACATTATTTGTGAAAATCAAACAGGGCTAAAATCTGGAGTTATCAAATCCGGAACTAATGTATCGTACATGAGATTAATTGAGGCCGACATTATCGTTTTCAGTGATTATTGCAAATAGGAAATTCAATAGAAAAACAACCTTAATGGACCCTATGGATACCAAGATTTGAATGATAGAATCCTTTGTTTTGGTTCATAAAACAAAGAATTTACTGGCTTCTGTATATTTCGCCTAAATAATTATAGATTAATACCAATGAAGTAACAAATCATTAATTATACTTGTAACGTATACAAACCTAGTAACATGGTTACGTTGTTCCCGAATCTATTGTTCCACTTAATCATGATTCCGGAAAAATTTCTTCAACAGACATATTCATCAAGTTCATTATTGGTCTTTCCTTTTTGAATGTATTCATGACTTTACAACCAGCTCCAATCTGCCTTGGAATTAAGTAGGAATCATTTGTGAAGTCATTTACGTTATCTGGAGTACCACAAGTTGCAACAACGGCAAGAGATATATGATGAAGAGTACAAATGTTGTGTAGTAACCATAAAAGACTTTAACACAAAATCAATGACTCTGATCATCTCAAATACAGATTTTGAAGAAAGCGAAAAATTCAAAGACTGTTTATGCATTCTGAATGTTGTCCATCGACTCTTGTACTGATTGTGGAAGAGAAACGGAACTCTGCGTCCTCAATGATGTCTTCCTCTCACCTAATATATTGTATTTGAGACTGTTCACCTTACTTTATTATTATTTCATGGGCTTCCTGGTGTCTAAAGTTTCGTCTACCTTTCTCAAATAAATTTTTTTCACAAACAAACTGTCATTTGTCATCTTATATAATGTTTGAACAATAGCCTTTATGATAATGCAAGTTGGGGATCTAGCTTTTTCTTAGGTAAATACTATTGACTCCTTTCAAATGACCATGTAATCATTATACGTGGAATGTGAATAGTCTGAATGATCTAATTAATTTGAAATTTGTTGCAGCGCATTATATGCGGTAAATGATGCTTTTATTATCTGTAAAAAAATGTATGCATATAACACGTCGAAGGTTATTTTATCCATTACCTTAATATACGGCTCCAGAGATAAGGCAATAAAATATCCACTTTTGATTTGAATTGATCTTTCACTTCGTTTCATTATCATTAAAAGATCCTTTTTATTATTATTATTCAATAATATCCAATCCATTTCGTATACCGTATCTCGAACTTCCATGCTCTGTAATTAATGTGTAACGATAAGTGATAAATATTTTTGACAGTTGAATTTTCGTGAACAATAAAAACCATTGGATTTACCTTAAGAATCATCTCGTTCCCGTACCAACAATAAAAAAATAGCTGGAACAGCATACAAAGTAAATAAAGTATCAACGACATAAATTCCGCACTATCAAAATTGTGTTTCGATAACTGATAAACACTGGAGCATAATGCAACGGCACTGGCAAAAAATTGCATGATTATAATCGGATTAGAAACACTCTCTACCGCGCTAGCACATCTGTAAAAAAAATGCAGTCGATTAAAAAAAACCTATTGTCTTACTATACTCAAAAGTTGTCTCACTTGAATATATGCTCGTGGTGTAAAACGCAGTGAGTTAAAGAACTCAAAAATTCATCTCGCTGATTGATATTGTACAAGCGTGGCAGCTTAATCAAACGATATTTCAAAATGTCCAATTGAGAGCATACTTGTATCATAAGACCGGAAATGAAAGTATCAGTCGCCACATTTGTGTAAGCTCCAGCCATATTGGCGATGCACTGATGCACATAGGATAACCAAAATAATTTTAAAGAAGATAAATCATAAGGTAGCCATGCTCTAAATGGTAAGATCCTTTTTCGACTGTCATTGAAAAGTGGTGCAATTAGTATAAGTGCAGCTGTTATCTGTACTAATATTGCATAACGAAGTGTATTCCACCTAAAAGATTTATCAGTTCTTGTATATAAAATTGTTATCACAAACTTTATAAAATACTTTTCTTCCCAAACCTGGCTATCCCATCGTATTCCTCTTTTATTTCCACTTCCCGTTTATCAACTGGTGCATAATAATCAGACATCAACATGTTTGTCACTTTTAAAATTTTCCTCCGTCCCGCCAAAATATTTGCCACTCGCCAGCACGCGTTTGTCATCGTCACGAGCATAAATGAATTCATCGTGAAATCATCGATACTTTTTATATTGATGAACACGTCGATAAACTCGAATAACATGAAACTGTACATTATAACGACGATTAGCAAGCTGTAGATATTGTAGAGAATTTTCATCCAGCCTAAATAATCACTTGGTCGCCAGAGACCCCACAATTTGAAAATTACAAAACACACCGGCAGAGTACGCATTGCGATATGGCGTCTTGTTCTTTGGTTATCGTACGATAATAAAATAGTAGTGGATCAAGAAGAGCCTTTGTCGTGTACCTCATTAATAGTTAGGTTATTCTCTTTTTATAGCGATGCAACGGGTGCACCTATGATATTATGCATACTGGCTTAAACGGTTTTCCTTGTAAGACATTATTACATGAAAAATAATAAGAGACTGGCTTTTACCATTATGCAATAATATTTTTATGATAACCAGTAAAACTATGGGTGCTGGATATTCGAAGGATATTGATTTCAGAATAAGAGACTTGCCACAACTAATCCACGGAGGCTCGCTGGAGAAAGTTATATGCTGAGTATGACGCTTTAAGAATCTGCAAAGTTAAGTGTTATTAATTATCTCTCTTCTGTAGATTATAAAGGTAATAATTGTTATTAACCTGTTTTACCTACATCCATATATGCATCAAGGGACAGACTAATAGTGAAAGCAAATTTAAATATTACTGGTCTGCTGGTGCTTTGAATGATAATTGCAAGAGTTTTTCTTTCAATTACCGATAACTCCGTCCACTTCATATTATACGCAGCATCTCCGATCTCTATACTCTGTAAGAGAATATAATCTCAATTATCATATTTCGAATTCTTAATTATTTGACTTTTAATAATTCTTATTCACCTTCAGTATCACCTCGTTACCGTACCAACAATAGATCAAAAGTTGAACCAATATACATGACATGTACAACATTAAATTATAAAATTCCGTTGTATTAATACTACACGTTGAGAGTTTATAAATATTTGAACAAAGTACCACGCTACTGACAGTCAATTGAACGATTACAACGCCGCTAAATTCACGTTTCACATTAGCAGCAAATCTGTAAATGATATACCTACTTAACACCGTGTTACAAATAGACGAGGTATAGCCAGTAGCGGTTCTGCGCATTTGGACAGCGACGTCACTGGACCCCCATTTTTCTGATTAGCTGACTTTACGTATGTTGTGTCGTCACGCAGCAACCCCAGTTCCATTTTGAGGGGACATCTCCTTAAGAATCGTCACATAAATAAGTCCCCTCAAAGTAAAACTGATGATGTCATTAGTCCCTGTGCGATCTTGACCAAAACACGATCGCTATAGTGGCTATACCTCGTCTATTTGTATCACACTTATCGCTAGGTTTACGGGACGCGTCGTTTTGAGAGAAAAGAACAATTACAAAAACCGTTAACATTTCTCTCCTACGACATATGCTGACTTTAATAAATGTAATGTACAATGTTAAATATTCTAAATTAATAGTGTATAATTATGTTACTTTTGAATGAAATAAGTTTTTTTTTTAAAGAAAATATGCGACTTCGTTCACGCGTCAGTTTGACGCGTGTTGGTAAATATAGGTATACAGGGTGTTCCGAAATTTACCTGACCCGGTGGGTATGGCGGTGTTCGGGAGGCTTCACTGATCACGAAAATGACCTTCGTTTTGTCCGGAAGCTCTTAGTTTTTAAATGGGAGCAAGTCAAAGTTGACCAATATGAGCGAAGAATCAACAGAAATGGTAAGCTCCTACGAGCTCTGAGTTTTCTTTACTCGCTTTTGTTTCTCAGTGGCTATGGGCAGACTGAATCCAGGCGAAGCCATGCCTATTAGGTGTCACTCGCTGAGAACAATCACGCACTAACTGAAAACTGCGATATCTTATGATAATGTAGGAAATAATAAAGATCTGCCGCAATCTGTGGCTTCGCCTGACTTCAGTCTGCCCATAGCCACTGAGAAACAAAAGCAAGGGAAGAAAACTCAGAGTTCGTAGGTGCCTACGTTTCTGTTGATGCTTCGCTCCGATTGGTCAACTTTGACTTGCTCCCATTTAAAAACTAAGAGCTTCCGGGCAAAACAAAGGTCATTTTCGTGATCAGTGAAGCCTCCCGAACATCGCCATACCCACCGGGTCAGGTAATTTCGGAACATCCTGTATAAGGAATCTCCGTAAATCTGATGTTATGCAATAATAATCCAGTTTCAATGTTCCTTCAACATAATTTAATTAATCAACTAACCTTATTATATAATTATGATGACGGATACACTCCTCCAATATCGTACCATTACTTTTGGACGAAACCATTTCGCAATTCGTAGATACGAGTCTGTGTTTCAATATTTCAAACTGCTCGCAAATCTGAATCATCAGACCGATTATGAAAAGATCCGTAGTTACGTTTATGTACGCAGCCATGCTCAACGATACGCACTGATGTATGTAAGATAACCAAAAAAGTTTCAAAGAAGAAAGACTATAAGGAAGCCATACTTTGTATGGCAAAGTTCGATGTTTTAAGTGACTGAATAAAGAGCCAATTGAATTTGACAGAACAGAAGTCGTGATAAGAATCAAATAGCGACGTGAGTTTAACCTAGAAATATTAATAAAGCAAGTCGTATCACTGATGCACAATAACCTAACCTAATTGGTTGAGCACTTTAATCCTTATCCCTCTAGCAATACTGTCGGTTGGAGTATTAAGGGTCAAAATAGCGAATAGTAACGTGTAACAAACCATAAGACGTTATTAAATTTTTCTTGTATCTCAATTTCCTCGGGGTTTCGCGGCTTGTAATAATTGCTTCCCAGAAGCATTGCAATCAGTTCGATGATTTCGTTACGATGTCTCAAGACGCACACAGCTTTGAAGCAAGAATTGACCATCGACAGCAGGATAAATGAATTTGTCATGATCTCATCAGTGTTATGAGTGTTCGTTATGATTTCCGTAAATTCGAAAATCGTGAAGCTACACATGCCAAAGAGTGAGAGCGCGCTGTAAACATTGTAGAAAGCTTTTAAACACCGAGAAGAGTCTGTCGGTCTCCACACACCGCAGAACTTGTAAATTCTAAAGTACAATGCAAATGGGGACATTGTTTGGTGCGCGACACGCTATTATTTTACACTGATAACGAGAATCCGACGTTCTCTGAACCCTTCACTGTGCGGTATCTACGCTCCTTAGCGTATCATTAATTATTTACTATTTCCTGGTCATTATCGGATGTTATAATAGACCTCTCGTTGGCTTCTTACTACCCGACGCAACTGGTTTATTAATATCCTCATTGTAACAGACATTAGAGAAGTTTTGCAATTATCTTATGATACGGAGTGCACAGTACAGGTGCATTTGTTAATAATGAGTAAAGTTATTGATTTTTTTTAACTCTTCGTTAGGTTCGTGACTCTCAGACTTAAACGATTTTTCTCTTTGCTCTATTAAACGTAATAGCTGTAGAAAAAAGAAAAAGAAAAAATCTTAATCAGCTTTTGATATTTACCACGTTGAATGCCACGCTTATTTTACATGGAGTGCCCGCCGGGCCAACATGACGTTTTTATCATGCCATACGTATTATAGTAAAATATTATTTACCAACAGACAAGTTAAAAAAGTGTGTAATCACGTGTGACGCATTTATCTTACTGGGACTCACCGGTGACCCCCCACGGCGCTGAAATGCATCTCTTTGAGTTCGCAGGATCAAGAGAGTCGGTCGAGTCTCGCGCCAACTACAGGCAACCGGCAGCACCGGGTACGGACCGCAGAGACTCTTTAGCCGAGTCCACTCTTGACCCCCCCCCCCCCAAAAAAAACATTTACGTGTAAAAACTATGCCAAGTAGAGGAGTGCTGTGAGTTCCTCTAAGACAAAAGTATTGAAATCATATTATTAATACCAAGTACATAAGTCACTACGTATCTACTTATCATACGATTTAGCACTACCCCATCTTTTTAATTGTATTTTCCACATTTTCTATAACGTCTTTCTTGTTACTAACTTTTATGTACTTGGCATTAATAATACTTCTTGTTAGAGGAATTCACAGCAGGTCTGTATTTGGCATAGTTTTTTACACGTAAGCACTTTTTCGGGGAATTGAAATTTACTCGAATTATGTATTTCCAGTAATCTTACAATTAGCTTCGCCGATCACTGGTGACCCCTGTGGCATTCGACGTTTTAAAATGATTTATGGTCGTAGACTACGCGCCTTAATACGTTAGTAAGAGCCACGTGCCTAACACAGTTAACAGTAGATAAGATTGATACAGTTTTTCTAATTTTATCTTTTCAGGTATTGACCATACGCTATTTTCAGCCAGTTTTTCTAATCGTTATGCTGCTTGAACTTTAATTGTGTTATTTCATTTTTCAGATGTTGGCTGCAACAAGTTAAACGCTGAATACGATGCTTTCAATATCTGTAACAAAGAAGGAAGACTGGTCCATTGAAAATTATTCAATTGGAAAATTTTGAAAAAACAATTTCTAAGGACTGACACTCATATAAGCACTCAAGGACAAAGTTATTAAGCCACCAAGTGTTAATTGTATTGGCTTATTGGTTCTGATCATGATCATCAATAAATCCTTTCTTCGAGAAGGTGACAATGATAACCAGTCCATTTTGTATAAACTGTCGCCAACCTCGACACTCTGCAATTTTAAGAGTAATACAAATTTTATATGACAGTGGTAGATACCTGTTTTTGAAGTTTATCGAAATTCATTTTTAATACCTTCAGAAGTAACTCGTTACCGTGATGACAGTAAAAAAACAATTGGAATAACATGCAGATCAAATAAAGTATTAAACGAACAATTTCAACGCTCAATATGCTGTGTCTTGAAAGTTGAAACACACTTGAGCACAGTGTCAAAACTGTTACAAGAAACTGCACGAAAATTACCGGTTCAAAAATTTTTTCAATAACTTTGGCAAATCTACAAAGTTTTAAATAATTTTTTTAGACTTACATCGAAACGTCGATGATCGTTATAATCGACACGATCTATACTCACTTTATTATTCGATTATGATAACGAATACATTTTTCCAAACTTTCTTTATACTCCTTCTTTGTTTCATTCTCAGTTATTTTACTTCTTGCTAATATTATCAACTTCTTCACACGATGCTCCAGTATTTCCAGCTGCCCACAGTTTTGAATCATCAATCCCGGAATAAATGTGTCATTAGCCACATTGACGAAGGCTGCTGACACCAGGCCAAAAGTTTGATGCACGTAAGTCAAGCAAAATAATGTTAACGATGATAAATCATAAGGATACCATGCTCGGTTTGGTAAAACTCGTTTTTCAATATCATTAATTACCAAAGGTATCCCAATGTAATATATTGCCGTGATCACTACGAGTATTAAGTAATTCCGTGTAACTGACCTATTGATATAAAGAAACGATAAAAAGAAATTAACTTCAATTAATTCAATGTACACGTTATCTATTCTATATTGATACGAACCAAGCTATCAAATCATATTTCTTTTTTATCTTCTGCTCTACAAGATCCTCGGGATTTTCCAAGAACATATTAATCGCGTTAATTACTGCCTCGCGCTTTCCCAATATATTCGCAATTTTACAGCAAACACTGATCATTGTCACAAGCATAAATGTGTTGTTAGTCAAATTGTTAACGTCATCAAGCACCGTTATGCTGTCTATCGCTTGAAACAGGGTGAGGCTATATATACAAAATGTCACGAATACTGTATAACAATTGTACAAAAATTTGGTCCATGACGTATAATCAATTGGTCGCCAAAAACCACAAAATTGAAAAATTGTAAAGCACAAAGGAAGTATATGCATCTTGTCGACCATTGCTCATAAACTTCTATAAACTGCTTTCTTGGGGATCAACGTTGTTAGGCTTAGAAAAAAAAAAACATTATTTATTCATTAGTACTAATTATAATGCCATGGACCCACTAGCAGTTATTATTTATTCGCTGCTACGGTATTATACTTATTACTGGACATTATCTATCTAACGTTATATCATTATATAATGAGCGTGACGAGACGTACAATTATCTGGTATAAATAATGGCAATGTTAATTGTGGTACTGAGAAATTGTCGTGAGAGGATTAAGGTTTCATTTTTTTAATACTATGAGATTTGTATAAATTACGAAATTTTTCTTAATAGTGTGTTTTATTCATTAAAAATTTATCCAGTTATACAAAATTCCTTCTATCACATTACTCTCGTAATCCTTATATCGCGTTGCTCATCGTAAGGAAAAATCCTTGATGCATTTAATTTGTACCATCTGGACGTGCACGTCCTGTGACCTTTGGCATTTTCTTATTTGTCGAATCCTCAAGTTCCTTAGGTTTATAATAATGTGGTGCTACCTCCAATAGCCATTTACTTTCTATTTCCGTGACCTATAATAATTCATTGATAACGTATAAATTTGTATAATAAATTAAAAATGCTTTATAATTATTTATTTCTACCTGTCGCATAAATTCCTTTGTCGTAAATACCAGTTCATGATACAGTAGCCATCTTGGCAGCTCTTGAAATAGTGAACTGTTTGGATGAATAGAAACAGTCTGATTGTGTTTAGCAGTTTTATAGTGACCTCCCTTAGATAAACGTGCTACGTGATAAAAATAGCCTGCCGTTATCGCCTGAAACAAAATAATCCCCGTTCAGTTAATAATGTTTATAATCTTCAATGCAATACGATTATTGTAATGCAGACCTTTCGGATATTGATAGTCTCGCTAATTCCAGAGACAAGCTCCATTTCTACGCGTTGCATAAGTCCCACCAATTGTTCTCGAACGTCTCTTGCTCTTTTCATGGATCTGTTAACAAAAAATACTTACAATGTATAATAAAATATTACAAAAAATATTCTTCAATGCAACATTACCTGTGCTGAATAAAATTTTCGTAACACCAATGTGTACTGAAGTCACTTTGCTGCCATTGATTGTACACATTCAACAGGGTCAAATGATCTCCTCCAGGAACATGGAAGTTCTTACGAGCGGTATCAGCGTGAATGATTTTGTCTTTAGGTCTGTAGAATATTGCTCCATTCACAGAAAGCATTGCTGCTATAGTAGCTACTTCCTCAGAACATCGATAACGCTCGCTAGCAAGTAACATCTTGGCCATCATTGGATCCAGTGGAAATTCCGCCATTCTACGACCAAGTTTGGTCAATTCTCCACGATGATTTAGAGCACCGAGTGCATAAAGTTGCTCCAATGCCAATACGAGAGTCTCGTGAGGTGGAGGATCCAAGAAATCAAAATGAACCAAGTCATTAATGCCTAGTGCTTTTAAAGTCAATACAGCATTACCTATTGCAGAAAAACTAAAGTAAGTATTATTGGAAAGTATAGTTTCGAAATTTATATACTATTAAATAATGCACCAAGATTAATTCGTTGAATTTCAGGAACTGTGTTATCCTCCAGTTCATGTTGATAAGCCCATGCTGTGTAAAGCCTAAAACATTTTCCAGGTGCGACTCTACCAGCTCTTCCGGCACGTTGATTCGCAGAAGCTTTACTAATCGGCACCACCATTAAACTTTCCATACCGGTTCGTGAATTAAAATTATTCTGCTTCGCAAAACCAGGATCAATCACGTATACAATATTGTCTATGGTTAAAGACGTTTCAGCTATATTCGTAGCAAGTACCACCTGTAGATTAATACAAAATATATTAACTTAGATAATATAAGGAATAGAAATTTTCATAATTTTACCTTCCTGGCACCTGGTGGAGTCGGCTGAAATATTTTCGCCTGCATGTCACTAGGTAGATTCGCATAAACCGGTAAAATTAGAAGCTCAGCTAATTTCGTTCCTAATCGTCTCACTCTCTCCTGCAGCATTTCCTGGCACGTCTCTATCTCGTCCTGACCTTGGTATTAACATCTTAGATAAGTAACTCAGTGACTGCGATCTGGCGACCATCTTGAACATCCGTACTGAGGCACACGAGTGTCTTCAGTTATACTGGTTCACTGATCGCCATTTAGCAAAACTCTAAATAATTAATTATCAAACTATCTACCTGTAAGGAATACTAATATGTCACCAAATGGTTGAGTCGCGTGTATCTGAAGAATAGATACAACGCAGGCATCGATGTAATCAGCTTCCGGAGCTTTTGTGTAATAAATATCAACAGGGAATCGTCGTCCTGGAATGCGGAAAATTGGAGCATCGTCGAAGAATTGACTGAACTTCGTAGCGTCCAAGGTAGCTGAAGAAATTAAAAGCTTCAGATCTGTACGAAAGCGTGTAATATCCTTTACTAATCCAAACAGAATATCTGTATGTAAAGTACGTTCATGAGCCTCGTCTATGATCATGACACTGTAAATAAAAAGAATAACGTCATTATTTAAAAAAAAACTTCAATTAATAGAAACTTACCTGTAAGATGCTAAATCGGGCTCACTAAGAAATTCACGATGCAGAGTTCCATCTGTCATATATTTTATACGAGTACGCTGAGATGTACAATCCTCAAAACGAATTGCATAACCAACTTCGTTACCAAGTTTCACTGCCATTTCATGAGCTACTCGTGCAGCTACAGACATGGCAGCTACTCTTCTCGGTTGCGTACATCCAATTATTTTCCCATCCTCCGTGAAGCCGGATTCGTATAAGTATTGAGGGATTTGTGTAGTTTTTCCTGATCCTGTTTCTCCTTCAATAATTAATACCTAATGAAGATATATTATTGTGGTAGACCGTAGAAACTGTAGGCTAAGAGATTTTTATTTCTTTGAAAAATACCTGGTGATCTTTAATAGCTTGAACGAGATCCTTTCTGAATGGATATATAGGTAAACTTTTTTTTGTTTCCTCGATTGTTGTCAATGCTTTTGTTTGAGGTGGTGGTGAAAACTCGCGTTTCTTATCCTTGGTACTACCAGGCATACGCAATGCTTGGACAAACTCAACTTCATCCTCGAGAAGAAGTTCATAATCTTGTTGTGCTGTAAGAAAATATTTTTCAATGCAGATGTTTTTTAGCAACTGATATTTTACCGTGAATGTATACCTTTTCTATCCTTGGCACCAAAGCGGAATACTGCAGAGGACATTTGATCTGATTCCCATTTACTTTGCTCGGATTGTGGTGGTTCTATATCGACAGTTTCTGCTTCAGTAGCATCCTTTCCCTTTTCATGAGGCATATGATAACGTTGCACACGTTCCAACTCTCTGGCTCTTTCATGCTCTTTTGCTAATTTTAGTAATTGTTTCTTATGCTCTCTTTCTCTTTTTTCTCGTTCGGTCAAACTGAAAAGAAGCGATTACACATTTCTGAGGAAATCCTAATTAACAGTTAGTCTTACTCAATCTTTCACAAAAATATAAAACAATTACACTTCATCTTCAAAAAGGTATTCATCATCCAAAATATCAGCCTCTAACTCCGCCACCTTGTCTTCTTTTCTTTTTTCCAAATATTTTCTACGTGATTCCACACGCAGTTTCGGCACAAGTTTTTCCCTTGAATCAGTTTCCATAACTTTGAGTCTTTTTGCTGCTTCAGCTAAATAAATTTCATTTCAAGTGATAATTAAATATTTCCATGTATATTTGAGTATAATATACGCACCAGCTCCAGAACCTGCAGGCATCGCAACCTTGCGTACTTTGGTATCATCTTTAGCTTTAAGACGATTAGCAAATTCATCTCTTTCCTTAATATCTTTTTTACGCCTTTCTTCCTCACTGTCACTGTCTTCGGTTGAAGACTCCTTTCTTCTGTATTTACTCATTTTTCTGTATAATGATAAGTATACTGTTCCTATAAATTTTACAAGGTTACGAGTAACAGAATAATAACAGTACCTGATTTTATAAGAAAACTATTTTTATAAACCTAGTTCGCGTATAAGTATGATAAAAAATAATATTTATTAAATGTTTAAAAACATTCGATTACATTCATTGTCGGCTTTTAGGTTACGACAATCGTTTCATCACATCTTCCTGAACAATGTTTACTAATATCTAGACTTGTAGAGACTTAAAACGTAATTCTATATTAAGCTATAATCAGGAACTTACCGTAGCGAAAATAATTTCACGTATAATCACTTTTCACTTTTATACAGTACAGATAACACCTTTTAAATTCTACTCGATTATCGCCGCTGTCAGGATGTTTCGTTGCCGAGCAACGAGATCAATTGAAATACCGGGAAAAGTAGTACAAAAACGAATAACATATGACACCGAGATATGTTAGTTAATAAAAATCAAAAACGAATATATGAATATACTTATGTGTTTCCATCGGGTACTAGAATAAAACAGTAATTAAAATACATGCATTGTATAGATTTGACAAATCTTAAACAATCATCGCTTTTCTGCCACACCAATGGACCTTTAATATCGTAAACTAATATGTGAGAATATAGCAACTCAATCAACAATATTCAGGGAATAATACGTTGCCCATTTGCATGTTTTAATTGGAGTTAAAAGAGAGTTAAATAAGAATTAAAATGTATGCATTGTACATGAGCGAATCCATCAGACTTTAGCCACCCGTATTTTATTTGCTGTGCTACGTGGATTCGGACGTTTTTATTTTGAACACAGATATCCCAGAGACGGTCCATCGTAAAAAAAATTATAAAAGTTGAAAGTTTTGTGTTTTTTTAGTATCTACATTAAAAAAATATTAAAAAACATTTTGTCTATTTCTTTTTTTTAAGATCAATTTTTTGTTTAAATTACTCAATAAATTTTTTAAATATTTTTTTAGTATAGATACTAAAAAAACACAAAACTTCAATTTTTTATAATATTTGATATGATGCACCGTCTCCACAGCAAATAAAATACGGCTAGCTAAAACCTGATGAAATCGCTCACAGTCTCACAATCAGCTCACCTGGTCATTTAGCCCAAACACACCATCTAAAATTAGTACGCCCATTTCATCATTTGGTTAAAACGATATTCAGGTGGTACATTAAAGCTGATTAACGCGATATACTTTGTGAATTACAAGAATACTTACCATATATTTTAAGTTTCCTTTAACTCCAGGAAGATTATATTTATTGACGGAGATTAACGCCAGTGGTAAATTTCAGTTGCAATAAGATCATCTTTTGAGTATAGAATACAAGTCGATCATACGGTTCAGATAAAGTGCAGTAAGTCGAATTATGAAAAGAAACTGTCGATATGTGCATACATAACAGAGAATAAAATTCTTCGCTAGGTTAGACAATTAATAGATACTAAAAACTGCGATGAAAATACCTCAATGCATAGAAGTTGCAAAATTTAAATAGAAATATTAAAAATAGACAAATATGCTTCGAGAGTTAAAATAAATTTAAAATCAGGTAGCCGAAGAGATAGGAGACTGCCTGGTACACTGTAAGGTACGCCGGTTCGCTCTTCTTTGTGTTACCCGTGTTCCTTTTTTCTTCTGCTGGGCTATATCCTCTACGTGATATCACGCCAATATTACTCTGAACTCCATAGCAAACACGTCAAGAGAGTTTGAGCAGTGGGGAACCTTAGGTTGGTGGAGGCATACCTTACTGCGCTCTCTAGGGAAGTGATCTCGTCTGTTTGCGTTCGCTTGTGCTACTTTATTTCGCGTATACATATGTAGATGCATTTGCAGCCACCTGGTACTTCTGATCACCCTCTGTTAGAAACACTTTTTCGTGGAAATCAAAGGTTATGGGCTTCACTTCCGGCGGCGAACGTGGTTCTATACGTATATCCTGCTTCGAGTTTTGGCTTACTGGAGGATGATCGAGATTGCCCCTAAAGCATAAAACATTCAGATACGTTCTAGAAACAGTGTTGAAATACATCAATCTGCTTGTTATATTTCAGCAATGTCTCTAAAATGTATCTGAACGTTTCGTGCTGTATGAGTGTAAGTCTAATTTATAATCTCTTCAGAATATCCCCCCTTCGGCCGTTAGCTACTCCCACAATATTTCCTTGCGGATGTTTAATCATGTTTTCTTACTTTTCTGCTTCTCATTCTGTACCTCTGCCACTGAGGAAAAACCCAATTAATTTGTTTCAATTTCTAATGCTGTGAAGTAGTGTGTGTAAATAAGATCACCGCAAGACAACCTCAGTGCTCTTACTGGTCTAGTACAGGAAAAAAGTTATTAATTATCAATGAAAGTACCCAAGACCTTGGCATTAGAAGCATTCCATCCATTTAACTCACATTAATATAAAACCATATTTGATTTACTAGATTTCAATCGATTCAACGAATAAAGTAGTTAATTTCTACTGCAGTAGATGCGAGAGTAGCTCATTATCTGTTGGTACAATCCATGCAGGTTCTTTACCTTTATAAAATAAAAAAGATAATATTATACCTTTACTTGCAATTTTGTAAGTAATATAACTTATACCTACATGTCGAATTTTCTACTAGAGTAGATGCATTCAGCGATTTGATTAATTTCCCCAACTCCTTGTAATCCTCTATATGAAATAGGTTCTGTTCACTGCTGGAACGATCATTAAACAGAAGATCTGCCGTGTCATAATTGTCAGATTGATTTTTCCCTTGCATAATAACCATTGCTAATACTTCACGTCCTGCATTTCACAAAGATTTAATTTGTTCAACAGCTACTTGGACGTTACCAGTGTTTTCAGAATGTTCTCCGTCCGTCATAAATACTGGGAAACAATATACAATTAATAAATGATAACATATCACACGCAATTAAGAAATAGTTATAAAAATTAGGTGGAACTCACGTGTCATTGTCTTTCAAAGATTCAACTGCAATACAATGCTACTGGCAGTATCCACTGCATTAATTAGACTCGTGGTAAGATCATCGATTTCTTTATCATCCTGACTAAGTCCTCGATTTAGAAATAATTGATCGGCCAATGAATTAATAGCAGAGCACTCGTTAGTCTGATTAAAATCAAATATTACTTTTGATCGTTTAGAAAATGTAATTAGGCCCAGTGGATGCATCTTGGAAAGTCTGTTAATAAAAAATATAGATTTTAGTTTAGTTAATAAACGACATAATACTAATTAAGTTGAAGTTTAATATATAAAATGTGTACAACACTCACGGGGAATAATTGCGAATAATAACGCTTGCCCATTTAAATTGTTCTGCCAACCATGTATTCAAAATGCTTATACTGTCATCAATCACGAACAGAATACCACTTTTCGATACATTTGCCAATTTGCTTATCCTGTTTGCAAGAGTCGATACTACATCAGCAGTTTCTGCAAAGAAGAATCGCCACTTTATTCATTTGCAGCATAAAAGGATTAATAAAGGTGTAAAAATGAGATAATGCTCAAACATTAAGTGCTATTATTTACAAATATTGTTATTTATGTCTATTAACTGTCTTTTGATTAACAGCAAACACCAATTTTTCAAAATCCGAAATACCATCATCAACGTGAATTAAATAAAATTTAAGGCCAAGAACGATATCGATTACGTGATCGCTGGAATTCAACAACCTTTGCAAATCTTCATCGAGATCAGCTAACCTTAAATTTTTTCCAAGAGCAGAACCACATATGAAGTTTCTGTTTTGATAATTAGTAGAGACCTTATCAATTCTCTCAGTAGTATCGTAAACCTTATCTAACTGTCTATATATACCAAATTCTTGTGGATTATCCAAGAATCTGGATTCGTTCTTCGCAGGCGCATCCATTGCATCAGCAGAAACATTCATAGTTTTATTTCCATCATAACTCTGATCTACTTTGCTTTCAGCTTTGGACACAGAAGTTATAGAACTCTTTTTCATTTGGCTATTTTTACGTTGTGAATTTTTTATGCCATAATCTTCTAAATGCAACTGACCATTGGAATAAGTATCGTTTGAATAAGATATACGTCACAATACGGGTTGCTTAGTTCCATTACAAGGTAAACCATAAAATAAAGGCAGACCACGAGCCTCTCTATCTAAATTAAGACAAGTATTGGACTTTGGCAATGGCGACTCGTCATCTCCAAGACACCAGGAACTTCTTGCACAAATTCCATTTCGTTTGAGTACTTCATTATTTTCATCTATCCATTTATATTCTCCATCAATATATTTCGTACGACCGCCAACCCAGAGATGATCGAACGCTATAGATATAATTAATCGAAGAGACGTAATATCATAAATTTCTTAATCTAAATTTATATACTCACACAGCTCTGTCATTTTTTCAAGAACCAATGCAAGTGTTTTGAAATCAAATATACTAGCCACACGACCATAATAATATTCGCAATAGCGAGATCCTTCCTCAAATGTCATAACTCTCAGAAATCTTAAGCCAAGAATCTTCCATTGCTATGTAAAGATTGTCACTTTCAATGACTGGGTTGTCCGGAATTACTAGGAGTATTAAAATAATTATGTTTAATTAATGTAATACAGAACAGTTACAAAATTATAAAAAATAAAAGGATAAGAAAACTCTACCATCTTGACATGGAAATGGTCTACGCTTTTCGCAATCCACATCAAGAAATACGGGAGTGACGTGATCAGGACACAAATGTCTATCAAGAGTGAGACATCTTCCTGATCTCTGCCGATTATATTCTTCTTCAGATAAAATTACCGGATGGCCTGGAAGCCACGGGGGATAAAGAGACACGTTAGACTTTACAGATGGCAATTTGGAACCTGAAGAGATCCAAGACCAATCACATCCATCAGCACTCCAAGCTCCTAACCAGATGCTCTCCATTGCTGACAAAAAATTATATCTCTTAGTTACATACGTTATAAATACAATTAATATTATTATATAATATTTATACAGTTAACTTACATGGTCGATTTTTCATCATTGCAGCTGCTATTGACACTGCAACGTCATTGCTAAATATCAATGCCAAATGCTTTTCACGCTTACGACATTCGACTTGAGCCTCTTTTCAACTGATACCACCCCCATTGAGTCTCTTGATGCCAAAATTATTTAAATCTTCATTCTCCTCGTGTACAACCGTATACAGTGTATAATGGTAACCATCGACAGTGACGTTGGCAGTCTCGATAATCTTCTCTTTATCATGTACCTTTCTTTTATCTATGCACGCCAAGATAAATAATGAATGTGCAGGAACAATAGAAAGAATATCTTGATGACAAATTATTATTGCTACGAGCAAATTTATTGCGCGTCGTCCACTAAACCTGAGACAGTAAAATTGCGAGCGTACCGGTAATAATTGCTTCACCGAGTCATCCTGATTAATCGCGATAAGCAGTCGCGTATACTTCGGCCATGAATACATACGAATTTATGAGAGCCATAAGTATTATTTTTTAGAGCGAGTTTTCGCAACTTTCAAGGACGTGGTGAATCATTTGTCATACATTATTAATTATTGCTTAATTATTTGATTAGAAAATATCTTAGTATATTTTACCTATTGTCTCACAGATGCAAGGTCTGCGCAGCTGGCAATTCTCTGGAAAAAATCGTGGGACATCGTGACCCTGTCTATCCATTATTAGACAATTTTTGTCTTCGTGTAAATAATCCGGAAGTTCATACCAATTTGGATATGCAGAAAACACCATATCTTTTGGAATTATTACATTTTTATTTGTCCACATCCAATCCGAATTCACGTCCTTTCTTCGGCCTCCTATCGAAAGCCCGTCGTATTCTAGAAAAATATTTTTTATATTTGCTACAATTTTTCGGGCAATGTTTATATATGCTTGTTATACTGACTGTAATTAGATTCGGCTAATTTTTGCGATAACCATTTTTGCAAATCCTTATTCAATATCATAGCCAGTCTGCTTTTTGTATTTTTACTTTCCGTAACGTTTTCGTTATCAGTCTCTGTCGAATTATTGGCAACGTCGTTATTAGATTTAATAGTTGTATCGTAAATATATTGATTGTTTTCACGTTTCCCATATAAAGTGCACAGTGTTTCAGCTTCGTCCCAAGATACTCTTTTTCCAATAACAAGAAAAACCTGCACAATATCTTTTTGACCGATCGCACCTGTCTCGGGATCTTTTTGACGATACTCAAAATACTCAAGAACCTCGTTGTATCGTTTATCTGCGAAATAATGTTGTTTTATTTTAAGATCATTTAATGATTTTTTCTTTTGTTCATGTACCAAAATTCCACGCGCTTCCAATTCTGAACATCAGGATAATCCTGAAGAGCAACTGGATAGATATCATTGAAATTTTTACTGAATGGACTTTTTATCAAGAAAGAAACACCTTAACCTCAAGATGAATTATGCTCGACTAAAAGTGCCATTCGTTGAGTAATTCTTGTAAGCTCGACGTCCACTTTGATCTGCATGTCAAGACACGGATTTCTAGGAATAATGAGCAATTCCAATCGAGAAGCAATGCCAGCGATAATGCAACTGCAGCAGGTGCATTGTTCTTTCTACTCGCTGCATACTCTTGCGTTCCAGAAACATCAATGATGATTAGTGAAAAAACGATTCTAATTTGAATAATAGAAATTATCTTAGTCGTTAATTTAATACGGTGATTTTATACATATTTTTATCTTGATTTGTGTATGAAAAAAATGTCACTCCCTTTATTATGAAGAAATACGAAAAATATTTTACGGATTTCTTATTTCCTTCCCCTTTTATTTCCACCTTTTTTTCTTTTCTTTTTACAACATTTACAGCATCCCGTTGGCGGTTCCTCTGTATCTTTTATTACGGATGTTGTACTATTTTGAGTTCCGGCATTTACCATATCTTGACTGTCGTCGCGACTTCGTCTTCTTTTAGATTTCTTTTTATTTTTTACATATGACTTTCCCATTTCCTCATCCACCGCTTTACGTTTGCTGTGTCGTAGAATATTTCTATTGTTTAAAGTATCAATACAAAGCGTGTACCAGAATCATGGAATCTTTGTAAACCTTGACGTCTTTTTCTTCTTCTTTCCTCGTAATTTATTACAACATACCGCTAAACGATGTCTAATTAGAAGAGCACAAAAACATGCGCAGAAAATGACAATTCCCAATATCATCAAAGCTGGAATCATGGGAAGATTCACGTATGGTTTTCCTAAAAAATTGAATCAGTCTAAATCTTCATCCAATAAATAATATTCTATTATTCTAATACCTTCTATATATTTATCCTTGATCCTCGTAAGGGGATCAGATTTATTAGCTACCCCAGTTTCATTCCCTCGCACTTGTATGTTTTCTTTATTCGTTTCGACTTTTTTCTCGTTTTTATTTGTCGCTTCGCTTTGATTGTCTTTCGAAACAGGATGAAATCTACAAGAACGAGATTTGAGTGACAAAAAAAACTTCAAATCAAATTTTGCCCATACTGGACAAAGGGTGATTTTTCCGGTGCAATCGTAGTCGTAGTATCACGATCATCCTGATTCTCCCTTATTTTAATTAATTTACTTCTTGCTGGAGCCAGACCGAGTAAAAAATTTAACCTTGACACCAAATCAGAAGTAGACACAGAATCCTTCGAGAGAGAAATTGAATCATAATTTGATCCTAATCCAACCGAATTTGAGATGAGATCATTAATTTTCGACAAGGTTGGTTCCGGCACTGATTTCAACTTCCTGATGGTCTCTTTCTCTTTGACTGAATACCTAGAAAGAGACCAACGAAAGTAATTGGATTTTTTTTCTATCGATAATCAATGAAAAATGAATCTCTTTAAATTAATATCTAACTTTTGTTCAAACGGCTGATCGTTCATAGAATTTAATGTTGGAATATCATTTAATTCCAAATTAGTGAGCCAAGTAATCAAATCATCTCTGCCGATTTGTCGTAGACGATTTTCTAAAACTAATTGAACGTCTCTTCGCGTCACTTTCAATTCTGATGTCCATTGATACAATTTATGAAAACATTCCATTGTATTCAATCCATCCTTTCTTATCACTCTTACAATTGTGGCTGTGAATAAATTATATTGATTATATCATTCACCGAGTTTAAGTTATACGAATATTTTTTAATCTTACGACTCAAATTGTAAGAGACAATCCTTAGACATTCTTCCGGTTTCAAATTTGACGCTATATGCCTCAATACAGATGTATCTGGAGCACTGGTATTCTTTAAATTAAGAATTTTCAGTGATTACGTATATATAGAAACTAAATCATTTCTTAGTATTACCTTAATCAGTATAAAAATAATGCTTATTAGTATTAAAATTATATGATGCTGTGAGGTCCATGTTAATTTAAAAATCTTCAGGCACATTATCGTATGACGATCATAGTCAGTTTCAGAATTCCAATGTACGGTAGATGACTGGAAAGGAAACGATAATAGAAAATTGAAAAATTATAAAGAATCAAGCGCATAGGTTTTTCATTAAAGTACCAATCGATCAAATACATTTTTTTGGGGTTAAATAATTGAGAAAATTGAATTAATGGAAAATTGAATTAAGTACAAATAAAACAGCGATTACTTCTCATCGATCACATCGAAACCATCTTCATATATCGACTGTCAGAATTGACAGAAATGTGGAAATCCGGACGATGTATTTTATACGTATTATTTTTAAGATGAAATTTGTATATAATTTTTACATTCTAGTCATTGTTTTAAGGGCAAGTACATAAAGGACCACCGTGCTAACAGATCGTTAAAATATAATTACATATCTGTACTATAACCATGTTATTTATATAAATTATAATTATAATACTAAACCAGGGTGTATGGGTGGCTCAAGGAACAGCCGATTTCGATCTCGAGGAACTGAAGCATCTGTCACGAAAATTAATCCCCATAGAATGCGTAAGACTCCTAGGGGGACTGTATCTTCAGACACCGTTACGTGGAGTAGTCCGATTCCATCAGAATGTCCCTCGAATATTTTCTCGACGAGACCTCGTCGAGAATTGGAGTACCCGGGATGGCTGTTTAGTAAAACTCGAAGAATGGAATTACAAGTATCCAGGTACTCGATTCTGTTGGGAAAAAGAAGAAAAGAATTTTTAATGAAAATATATAATATTTAATCCTTCTGATCCGTAGGAACCAGAAATCCTAAAGCTCGTGCTTCAATGGAAACTAGCCTAAGGTCACTGGGAAGACCGGACCTTGCAAATTATATTCGTCGGAATCAGCGAGTGGTAAAATTTCAAAATTGCATCGTTAATGATGCCGAAAGCTCGACACTTTCTGGAGACATTCACAGGATATCAAAGAGACATGCAACCAAAGCTACCAAAACCATGGCGACCATGAAGAAGAAAAAATTAGTGACTAAAGGACGTAAGGAGTCACAAACTCCTATGCAGGAAAACATACGTGTTGAATTGCATAAAGAGAAACTTGCTGCAGCGTAAGCCAATTAATCGAGCTGTTTGTCAGGAATTAGATGTGTGTACAGCTAAAGAAATTAATGATTTTAGTATTGACGGTGGAGAGCAAACTGAAACTGTCAGTACTGACACCGGAAAGGAGACACGCTGGATAGCTTTTATTGTCTTGCTGGGAATGATTGTTGTATCGATTTTTGGAATGATAGTGTACGCTGTAATTAAGAAAAGTCGATTAAAAGGTTGTAGCAATCGAGAAATTAGAGCAACTATATGTACCGATTGCTGTCAGCAACCTAATCGTTCCTTTAGAAAATCATCTAGTAGCGAAGTGGACGTCGAAGGTGGTAAAACTGCAAGGAGTTCAAAGTGCAATAGATTTTATAGCAAATTTGGATTTGAGAAACGTAAACAGCAGTATAACAGTTGTAATCAGGAAACTCCAACGCTCGTTGCCGTGCGAAAGAATAAAAAAAAGAAAAAGCACGGATCACCAAGGCGCGTAAAATCCACAATAGACAAGAACCATAAGACGAAAGAGAGGAACAGGACGGAATCGAAGTGCAGAAAAAGTAGAAAAAAAGTGTCTAAAGATTCATCTCCTTTGAGTCAAGATAGACGTGCAACAGTCCATCCGAAAAATAGCCAGTCTGATTTGAAAAGATTTCAAAATAAACTTGCTCACATTCTTCGCAAGGACCATAACAATTGCAAGTGCTGCAAATGCATTTTTCTTGGAGACGGTACGTATTCGAGTTGACAATATGTTTTTTGATTTTCTAATTCACCTCTTCTCTTTATTAACGTACAGGAAAGGCCAAGTTGTGCAAAAATAAATTTCTTGGAAAGAAAAATCTCTGCGATGATCTACACTGTAAAAAGCAACAGATACAAAGTATAACTGGTCTCTGTGCATCTGAAGCCACAAACAAATGCAAGAATCTTAGGAAAGAGCCGAGATTACGCAAAAGCCCTAAGAAACGAGAGACTAACAGAAAGTCTTCACGTAGCTCTTCAACTTCTTGCGAATGCAAAGTCATTCAAGGAAAGGGCAACAAAGCAAAGGCTGAACCAATTATAGTTCCTTGTATTAAAAGAACGTGCATTTCAAGAAAATCATCAAAGGATCGAAAACCGAATAAAAACGTAATAGATGTATGCGTGAATCCAGGGACGAAGATGAAATATCGGAAATTCTTTTAGGGTGATGAAACTCGCGATGGTAATTGTTTGAATTTTATTTAGAGTAGTGCAAATTCAATTTAATTTTATTTTTTTTAATTGACATCAGTTATCGAGCGAATTTTCTGCATTGATAGGGTACTTTGAATCTGTACGTGGCACTTTATATGGATACCATACGATGTCTGATGATTCTGTTTGTTCTGGATTCTGTGGATCGATTACGTTCAAGGCATTCGTGTCGTCACTCAGTTGAATGAAACGTGCGATTTGTCTGAAGTCGTATTGTGAAATGATTCAGCACGTCAATTGTCTGAAAAGGAAGAAAACAAGAAAGTGATTAGAAGCGATCTCCGTGCGTGTCGTGTTTTTCGTAAAGCTAGGTTTAGTTTTGTAGAAATATATACCTTAATTTTTATTATGAAACTTTTGCAGTTTTATCTTTTGACTATTTTTACTCTGTGGGCAAGTTATATGCTCCCTTGGTTAATGAAAATTTTCAAAATTTCAATAATTCACATTTGATTTTCTACAGGATGCCAAATTTCGTGCCTCTGCGGATTTTACGCATATCGAATTGGAATATTTATCAAAGAGACTTTATCCTGCGGAATGTTTCCAATTGGTGACGTATCTGGGAGCGATAAAAAATCCAAAAATACCATTGATGGATCGTCTATATAATATTCGAGATATGCAAGACAGTTGGGATGGCAAAGGGCGATCACCTTGTTTGGACAAATTAGAGGAATGGAAAGATAAAAACGAAATGGACCAATATGCTGGAAACAGACTCAAACTTGTTTTACAGAAATTAGGAAGACCTGATCTTGTTGCTCATCTTAAAAAAACGTACCCTAATTTCAAATCCAAGGAAAATAAAATGATTGCATCAAGGGAAATCAAAAGCAGAGAGACACGTGATTTGGGGATTAAAGATAACGTCGCATCTTTAAATAGTGGGTTAGCAAGAGATAACAGATTTATATTTTATACCTGTGAAAAACTTTTGAAAATTTAATTTTTCCTTCCAGCAGATTTATACAGGCGTTTCAAGATGGGGATAATGAAAATGTTTCATACATTTTGGGTCCTGAATTTACCATGTATGTCGTTATAGGGAGTCTCCTTATCTTGAGTTGCCTTGGGTGTGTTCTTCTGATGTCCTATAGAAGAGTTTATAATTATTATCAATGTTATATGGATCATTTTAAGTAAGTCACTGTTTCTCTCCAAAAAAATGTGTATCTAATGATGTATATCTTGTATAGAAATAAAGACGAAGAGAAATGTATGTTTGATAAGGCTTTGAGCAAATTCGAAATATCCCCTCAAAAGGAACTTCAAAATTTGGAAATTTGCAAAGATTGTACGACAGATAATGAAAAGCAAGATAAGGAAACAGATTGCGAAAATTCCAAGAGAAATCGAAGATTTTCGAAAAATAACAACAAACTGATTAAAAAAACCAATCATTGTAAAAATACTAAACAGAATCTTAATAAATCTAACAAAATTAATAAAACTACCCGAAAAATAAGTGAAAGTATTCAAAACGAAAAGAAAATGAACGTGTGTAAATGTAGTGGCAATCAGAGACCTGAATTTATCTCAAAATTGCGAAAAATTATTGGTGGAACCATTAAGAAAAATAGTGAAAATCATACCTCACGTACATTCATTCAGTATCCATTAAGTAAAGTCGAAAATAATCTAAAATCTCAAGAGGAGCGCAATAAAGGATATCGAGCAGGGAAAATGTTTCGTAAAAAGTATTTGAAACGAAGCAGAAAATCTAAGCTTGTTCAGCCCAGCCGTAAAATAATCTCAACAGAAAAGATTAATCCATGTACCTGCAAAATGTGCAAACTATTCAATATTAATGATGAGAAGTACAACGAAATTCACAAACTCATGATGGAATGATGAATTCCAATTGATCGACCAACCTTTACTACACTGCGGAGACATTCGGGCTACCAGTTGGTAAAAGATCTCAGTTGATAATCATTCGACAGAATGGTAACAATGGTTTCTTTCGAGGTTATACAAGAACGAATGTCGCATTAGCTGTTAATGGTTTTACTACCACAATCCTGTTTGGTTGTCACATTCCCTCAAGGGGCAGCCAATTGTTGATAAAATTACTCTGTGAATACGTTAAAACAATATATGTTGTACGCTGCCAAATTTGGCACGATAGCTGCCTCTTCAACATGAGTAAAATGTATTCAACAGCAAACCTATCTGACAAGGAATTAAAGGAACAAGGAAATCGTTTATTCAATCTTCATAAATATGAGGATGCTGCTAACTGCTATACAAAAGCAATAGTGAGTGCACAAATTTAATGCATGATTGTAATTATAATGCAAATTGCATTATATTTCTTATTATTTTTTCCACAGATAAAAAATCCCACTCAAACAATGTATTTCACCAACCGAGCTCTTTGTCACCTTAAACTTAAGAGATGGGAATCCTCATGCAAGGATTGTCGTCGAGCATTGGATATGGATCCTTGCTTGGTAAAAGGACACTTTTTTTTGGGACTCGCTCTCTTGGAATTAGAATTGTACGATGAAGCTATTAAACATCTACAGCGAGGTATGTTTCAATTGTTTTTGCTAATGATTTTCTTGATATAATAACAATGATAATAAGAATGACAAACTCTTCTGCATATTATGAAACTGAACTTATAATGGCATAGCGGTGGATCTGGCCAAGGAGCAAAAGTTGAACTATGGCGATGATGTCACAAGCGTCTTGAGGCAAGCACGAAAGCGACGATTTCAGTTGAGGGAAGAACAAAGAGTTGCTCAAGATATTGAGCTTCAATCTTATCTGAATCAGCTTATTGCGGAAGATGCAGAACGTAGCATCGCAGCCTTGAAACTGAATGATTCTGACTCAAAAGAAGGAGAAGGTGAAAGTGACGCAGAGGCAACTAGTAGCCATCAAAAGAAAGAACTCATCGAAGAAAAGAGAGACAATTGTATTGCCAGACTGAATGATCTGTTTGCTAAAGTAGATGAACGACGCCGGGTGAGTGATTATTTTCTATTGTATTATTTGCTTGCATACGTTAAGTTCCACTATTGTAATAATCTCATACATAAACTCATTCAATTAAACAGAAAAGAGAAGTGCCTGATTACCTTTGTGGAAAGATCAGTTTTGAGATTCTACAAGAACCAGTGATCACACCAAGTGGTATAACATACGAACGAAAAGATATAGAAGAACATTTGCAGAGGGTGGGTCACTTTGATCCCGTGACTCGTGTACGTTTGACTCAAGATCAATTGATTCCGAATCTAGCCATGAAGGAGGTTGTTGACTCATTTCTCCAGGAGAACGAGTGGGCTTTGGACTATTAATTATTTACGCGCAAGAGAGCCCTAAGTATAATATACCACTATGATATATCGTCCGTATATCAAAATCATTATTTAGAGACATATGTCATTGTCCTATATTACCCATACGCCAATCATCTCATTACGAGCCGAATTAACTATCGGCCGATAATCACTTTTTAATAAGCATCTTGTTACTATCGCTTCTTTTGTTATCATTATTCAAAAATGGGATATAGGGATGGGTAATGTTATGTCAAGCCGTTTCTTTTGATCTTTAGAAATTTTTGTTTAGGTTCTTTTTCTATTGTCTAGAGCTTATGTGCCAGAAAAAAGCATTGTGCCTATCGCACAAAGCAACAATATAATTAGACGTTTCCATACGTGTACGTTTAATTTTTTTCACGAACGAATAATAAAATTATTTATTTTGAGAGATCACTGCCTTTATTACTTCACTCCACATTCATTTGAATGTAGAATTTTAAAATATATCAAAATTTGTACTTAAGATATGACTTAGTCTTAAGGAGACAGTACGAATTTTAGAAATTAATTTTAAATTAATTATCATACGTATTGTATACGAACAATCTAAATTTGATTTATGCATTAATTTTTTACCTGTATTCAAAGTTATTCTAGGCCAATGCTAATGAAAAATGCACGATATACGTAATTATATATGAATCAATATTCTGATGGTGCAGTGGAGGAATCAATGATTCCTTGGTGCTATTGAATCTATAGTAACAATAGCAATAGCTACAGCTATAAATGGTGCCATCCATTGCTGATAATACGTTGAGTTTTCGCTATTTGCTGTAGAAAGAATAAATAGGCCTAAACAATATAATATTGTTGCTAAAGTTCGTGAACGAATTCCATCCGGACTTGATGGAATTCGTACGATTCCTAAAGTACCGCAAGTGGTCATCACCACCCAACAAGTTAGTAACACAGGATTCTCCGAAGTTAATCTTTTTTCGTAACTAAAAAAACAGAAAGAGAATATTTATAAGACATTACTAATTAGAACTACGTTAATAAGAAATCAAAGTAAACGGACGTACCGGAAATTCTTTGCCCAAATTAGGACTGAGGGTATAGCTGGTAATGCAGCAAAACACCATGTTAAAAAAAGTACTAATTGATTAATTATTTGTTCCTTTATACTAGAACTATTGTTCTGGTCATTGCTTGCTGACTTGGACCTTGGTAGTATGTTGAAATGGCGTAATGATGCCATGAACAATTGCTCAAGATAGTCTTCGTACATGTTAGTCAATTTGAGAAAATAAAGAAATACTGATAATAACATAGCCAACGCACCGCAGGTGGCTGGAATCAAAGACAATAGTAGGACTGTAGTAACTAGAGGCAATTGATTTAATCCTCCCAAAAGCCAATCAGACCAAGTCATCGAGAAAGTAATGGTTCTAGCTAGAAACCTGTAAAATAAAATTTTTCGATTGTACACAAATGTATCAATTATGCATGAAAGCTTATATATTATAAAATAATCCTTCAAACCTAATTGCCACGTTGTGAGCCACAGAGCCAAAAAGAATAACAGCCAAGCAAGTAGCAATGGTGAGTACAAAAAGTACAGTCCAGGCCACAGCCATTTCTAGACCAATTCCCAGATAAACACCAAAAATCATTGTAACAGTTGTGATCGTTACACCCTTCTGTCCATGATCAACTCTGACACCAATGGCAAGGATCAGCAGACTCACAATGACTGTGTATAAGATTGGCCAACGATCTCTCACCAAACATAGTACTCGTTCTATTAAACCGGATCTCTGGATATCAAAAGTATATGAACACATTGGATCTAATGTTATCCTTAATATTGGAGTTACATTAGACATTTTGTGAGCAGTTTGTAACCTCATTACTTTTGGTTCATTGTCCCTAGAAAAAATGATTATGGATAAATAATTACTGACTGTTGAAACCTTATGTATAACAACTTGATATGATTATTAACCTATCCGTAAAAAGTTTGAATTGTCCAATGTCAGGATTCCAAGGTTCCAGTAATTCGATCATTGCATGATGAATATCTGTAAAATCGTCTTCGCATTCTATGTCTTTCAGTTTAATTGATACTGAATCCAATATATTCGGGATAGCTACGTAGTAACGTACATTACCACGATGGAACTTTATTGGATCGAATTTACTGAAGCCAAAAAATCTTCCCAGAAATGGTATTTTCTCATTGAGCTGTATATTCCGTTGATTGTTAGAGTACGAATCCACATGTATGATAGTATTTTGTTGTAATGACCTTCTTGGTACTCTAATTACAACATGCGTCACTGAAGGTCGATTTATTTCATTCAAATTCAGGTCGACGACCTTTCTTTTTCTGTGTCTCAGAATGTCAGGTGAGCTTCTTGTGAAATTCGTTAAATTCCATGCCCACTTACTGAATAAAATCGAATACTTTAATAATCTACACAGAATAAATATTTTACTGTATAGCATGTTATATGATTTACCATACTCGTGAATTTCCTTCTACACTAACGGCAGAACAAATAAACAACCACTCGCTGCTATCCAAACTGAAAGTGTCAATAGTCAAACGATTCCAAGGATTTAAAATTCTGATCATGAGGTAAACGTCCTGATTCCTGGACTTATCAGCCATGTATTTTTTAGCCGACCACACGTACTGTCTGCGAATATTTTCAATCCACACACCGCCATATAGCTCTACTGTCTCTTTAAAATTAGAATATCTTTTTCCCATGGAGGACTAAAAATATTAAATAAAGTCAGTTAATCTTTTCCGTAATGGATTAATTAATAATACCAAAATAGATACCCTCAGAAGATGATAAGACATAACTTTCAATCTTTCCTCCGGATCAGCTATAATTTGTGCAGGAGGTTTAGTCCTGTCTACGCAATCAAAAAGAGCTCGCACAATAGACATCATCAATTGTTTGCACCAAAGAATGCAAAGGTGATCCATTGATCTCCATACATTCGCAATATTTGTTGTAACAATATTTATATCGGCTATGGGGTCTATAGCTTGAGATGCTGTGACAAGCATATCCTTGGAACCTCCACTGATAGAGATTATCGTTGTGCCAGATTCTTTGAGCTGATGAGATTCGTTTTTTAAATTTCTATAATATTCATCTAACGTTCCATCTATCATCAATAATGGTACATGCGGTGCTGCCAAAGTGATTAACATGTTCACTAGTCCAGGATGGGAGTTCTCTGTTAGTAATACTGATCCTTTGGCCACAATACCACCCTTAAATATATAAAGATTATTAACTTTTGTAAGCATTTGTAAGCAAAAATCATCTTTCATTGATTTACAGGTACAATCTTACCATCGAATGACCTATAATAATCAGATTCTTTATTTTCCCATTATAGATGGCCAGAATTCTCTGTATACAATGAGAGATGTACAAGGTTTTTTCCATGAGTACACCTTTAATTAATTGAAAAGTTAATTATAAATATATTATGTGTCACTTCTTGTATGGTATTAATTGTTCTTCATACCTCCATAGAGAGCAGAATAATCCTCTGCTAGATCGACAGTAAAAAAGTCAAAATGATAAGGAGTCCATTCGTTTATGCTTATCCGCAATGCGACTGAAGCCAATGACCTTACTGCCCACGACAATAAATTATAGGAGAAAAAGTGAATGGTATTGTTTTTTTATTTTATAAATAGTTTGAGCTTTAACTTACCTTGTTTAAACGAACCAGCATTACCTGGAACAAAGAGAACTGGAATACCATAAAAATGCATTCTCCTGTGACGTTCAGTAACAAAGCCTTCTGCATAAGAATATAGACCGAATCTAGGAAATTGGTTTTCCACTTTCTTATTTAATGTTATCCTCTGTAAACATAAGAGCAATAAATAATTATGTAAAAACAGCTCTGCTTTCTATTGACTTACCACATACTGAGAGTATTCAAACATAAATGTCATATTGCAAGTATTCTCTTCGTGAACAGTAACATATTGCAAGGTTCCCAATATATAAAGTAAAAAAATAGGTAATGATATGGCAGTTAAAATTCCATAGAAGGTTGCACTTCTAATATTCATTGTCCTGATGTTATTACTAAATTATAATCTGAAAAGATTAGATAAAAGACTCATTCAAAATAACGTGATGATTTCCCTATCATATACGAAATGTCAAACTTTATTTCAATATTAAATTAATATCTATAATGGATGCATTTTAAAACTCACTGCTGGTACTAAGGGTATGTCGTGTTTTTGATTACCAGCATCCAACTGAGCGAGACAGAACTATACTCCAGTGTTTTAGAATACATCTTAAGGTGGTTGTTCCATGACTGTACTGTTCAAAAGTTATTTCCATTGGATGTACTGCAAGTAATTGCAACTAGATTCATGCAACTGAAAACTTGTGGCATGGTACAGTCACTGCCGTGCTCAGCCGTTGCATCGAGATTCTATATCACAGAAAAGTATAAATTGTTCGATTAAATTCGAATCATTAATAAAATAATCAATATAGTATATAAAAGACAGAAAAAAATATTGTTTTTTAAAAAATCGACATTTTAAAAACTACAAAATTTAATTGAGACTCATCAATTAGAAGTCTTGAAAATTAAAAAATTAATAACAAAAAATACTTGAGGAGCTTTTTAATTCAAGGTCTTTAGTTCCACATTACAAAAATTTTAATAATATACTTGAGTTATCAATGAACAAATACAAACAGCATACATATGGTAAAGCCATCTTTAACACTTTTGAATAATATGTGTTTGAAAAATATCCTTGTTATTGTAAAATGGAACATGAACGTAATATTAAACTTGATACTTAGTCGTAAACGAAGTAATAGATTATTTTAATCGCAAAGGATATCACTTTGTACAACTACAAGTAATTATGTAAATTTAATCTATGCCTGTAAGTTATGTTGTAAATACTTACTTATATCTGTATCTATGTTTATGATCACGGTTGGTGTGTGATCGCAAGACTTTAATTTCAAATTGCTACACTAGACATCCTAGTTCAGTTCATCATCAAAAAATACTCCGATTATCGGATCTTTCTAATTACTTGAATGAAGATGAAGCTTTTCCTGAAGATAGCCATAGTGTAAGTGATATCCAAAGTGATGGAGTGTACGAGCTGCATCAACATCTACTTACTTTGACTTACTCGTTTCCGAGACAATAGCCATTTGACGGAAAGACAAAAAGGATATAATTATTAACAATCAGCGGCCAGGGTAACAGTAGAAAGATGCAGCGATCTAGAAAGGACGCATGAGAAGCTTGCTACACACTGCCTACCAATGTCAAGGATACACTCAGATCACCGACTGATCACGACTCAGATACACTTGATGGCAAAGTTTGTTGCCACTGAAATATATACATATGTACCTGAAGGCGTACCACCATAAGAATACGCTGCGCAGGTGCGTGCCAGGTGTTTTCTACTTACATATCTACGTCTTTGGATAATCATCTGCCTTTCTTTATTGGAAAAGACTGGAAACAGAAAAGAACGGCGATCATCAATTCCTTACGGTAGTAAAATTGTTTAAATATTAAGTTGGCGAAAAAGTCAATTAATTTATTTTCTGTGTAACCCATTTCTGTGTACGTCCATCTATTACAAAAGAAAGCGCAATGACTTTTTCGCCAGCTAATAAATATTACTGTACGAATTGTACATTGTATTTGAAAATAAATTAATAATGTAACAACCAATTGCATGTGACAATAAATAAAACATAGTCCTCGAAGGAGTAATTTGAATCGTGCTTGCAAATCGCTTATAACTAATTTTTATTTATATAACAAAAGTAAGTTTTAAGAAAGAGCACTACTTTTCGAAATGTGGTAATAAGTTTTTATACGTCATAAATTCTGCAACTTAGTAACAAGTTTTAAAATAATAATAAATATCTTATTTCACACCTTGTGAAGTAAAATTTTTTACAATACTCGTTGAAAAAACTTTTTCCTAACTCGTGTGATTACAACACTCGCCTTCGGCTCATGCTGCAAACTCACACCCGTCAAAATCAGAAAAAGTTTTACCGCACTCGTATCGTAATATAATAAAGTAGTACGGCTTAGTTTTTTAATAATTTTTCCAGAACTTCCAGAAGATTTGCATCCATCTCCGTTCGTTCTTTATCTCTTAATTTTATTTCCTTCGTGTATGTCTCTTTGTCTCAATCTCTTCTTGAGTAAAATTTTGACAGTTGCCTTACGCCCGTTTTCTTCGACGCGGTTCAATGTATAAACTCGGTTTAACTGTGCTATTAGCCAATCAGGGACTTGTATTTTGAAGATAAACGGAGTTTATGCATTGAACCGCGTTGAAGAAAACGGGCGTAAGACTATAAATAAAAGAAAACAACCATTAACTTACTATCCACAAAACATTTTATATCCATAGGATGTCTACGATATCCAAAGTGAATATCCACTGGATATCTATACCCAGTTATGGATATCCTAAGTTCCCCCTTTTGGATATTTAAGGTTTTTTTGGTAGCATAGAAAAATTATTGACCCTCATATTACGAAAGTGTGCGTCTCAGTAGTGTGTCATATTTTATTTTGGGAGCTGTTTGGGAACTCTGAATCTTTCGGTCGTGAATTCGCTACCTTAAAGACTGGGCTATGGCAACTTCCTACGAAAAATACTTCAGTAAACAATCATTAACCATATAAGATCAATCAATTCGTACCATCGATATAGAAAATAGACTGCACATAGAAGCCAGAAACGTGTCCATTTGATAGAATAAGACGGATAGCAGTTACGACCATTGAAGTCTAACTATACTGAAATCCGTACGCCTTTATTCGGAGGTAACCCGACCAGCACGTAGCTGTTCATTCGCATCGTGGATAAGGTTGTCCTTTTCGAATTAGATTGCACATGTGGTATATAAGCCGTGAAAAAAATCTTGTCCTTCCGACATATGAGCGTCAGCCATGGTGGAGTGGAAAGAGCACTGAGATACAAGTACATACATATAAATCCTATCTAGGCTCCAACATATAAATATAGAGCCGACGACAAAATAATATTTAGCAGTCTTCGAAATAAAATATATGTGCTACTATTTCAGGTTTTTTGGCTTACAATTAGTCCTCCCCGTGAGCACTGCATTATCCCAGCTTAAACGTTTTCACAGATTGTACATTATGTAATAGAGACAGGCTGCTACACTGACCTGTATCCTGGCTATCTCTTTCTGCGCGGCCCCCACAACTGCCGTACGGATTCTAGTTCAGTGTATGCAAGACCGTGGTCATAACCATGCTATATCTTTCTCACACGTTAGAGGACATATTTCGTGTATGAAATGTCAGATTTTGAACTGAAAAGTACTTTAAGTGAGCGGACATTTCATACTTAATGACCTAATATTCGGAAGTTATCAGTCTTGTGCTCGTTTCCTACGACTTGGTTTAGGTCTGGTTCAATTGTTTCAATATAGTTTTAAGATAGGGTAACGTTTAAACTTTGATTAACGTCGGGGAAACGGCCATTGTACGATCAGTCCATTTCACATAGAAAGGCATCTTTATGAGTTCCTAAACACAAGTGGCGCAAGTGGCATAATAGGTTGAATGAAACCGGCAAGCCTGAACATTTTCTAATAATCTTCGGGATCCTGACATAAATCTTCAATGGATTTTTCACGTTTAGTACGCAATAATCAAAATTATAAATCATTAAAATTTATGGTAAATTCAAAAAGGCGGCAGAGCAGTGTGCCACTCAGTAACGAATTAAAGGTTAAAGATTGTACTGAGGACTCAAAGATCAGTAAGAAAACTATATCATTACTGGAAAGAATATCTTTGGTTGATTTTGGTAACGAAGAAGGTGTCAAGAGGCTCGAAGCAGCGATACGCTTTGCAAAATTATTAAAGACATATCATATAGATGAGTCTGTAAAACCTATGTATAGTGTTCTTGAAAAAGAAAAGCTGCGTTTGAGGGAAGACAAAGTCAATGAGGGTGATTGTCGTGAGAAGATACTGAAGAACGCTGCTGTTGTTGATGAATATTACTTCGTAGCACCACCAGGGAATATACCTAAAGAATAAAGAACATGGAGCAAATTTTACGAAAAATTGGCACAGGCTTTATTAACTTAACAGAACGAGGATTTACCTATGGTCCTCAAGGAAAAATGCTGTACCGTAATGTTGAAAATTTATGGTTTCAGCATTGTGTCACCATGCCACATTATAATGTCTTTCCAACATCTTCTGATCAAGTAATTGAAACTTTGAACTACCTAGCAGATACCACAGTGGATACATTACCATTTGGGCTCGCAATTATAGAAAATTCCAAAACTACTTGGAACCAAAGCTTTTTTCAACCTGGTTGGAAAACTTTTTACCATAAAATTGCAAAAGTATCTATAATAGCAAATGAATCTACAGCTAAAGATTTATTTCACAAAAAGCAAAGAGAGCGTAAAGTCTGGTGGCGTAAAATTGCACAGGATCCATCTAGATTTGCACTCACCGAAGCAAAAAGAAGCAAAAACCGTGAATCCATTGAAATAGAGGCACAATTTCCTTTTGGAAATATAGTAGTTGATACAATAACTCACAATCGTAATGTACGGAAGTTATTTACTCAGGTGAGATAATTATTTATAGAGTATATCCTAACAGTAATTACAATATCTCGTCAAGTGTTACTAGAAAACATGGATGGATCCAAATTTCTACTTTCAATCACAAAATTACTTTTCCAGGATGACTACAGTGGAAATAGTATTTGTGATTCCCATGTAGTAGAGCATATCACATCCCTAGATTGGGGGTGTCTTGCACTATTATGTGATGGTGTTGGAAAATCAGGAAATTTTAATATTCATCCAAAACTTTCACCGTACAAAGTCTCGTTTCATGCCGCATCGTCGAATACAGACACCGATTATTTTTCAGAAGATGCGAATCAATTGATAGTCTATCTTAACAACTTATTAAGGGCAAGAGGTCTTGATACAATTCTAACGCAAGATGATCGAGCCACAGAGATATATTGCACTCCCTTCATTGTTAAGGTTGACGAAACGAGTCTAAAAAATGGTCTTGTGAAAGTTATAAATAAATCAACAACATTAGCAGAAACAGTTCACGTAACTAACCTGGCAAAATATCTGGTATCCAGATGCAGTTACTCGCAAGGATGAAACATGAGGCAAACTTTACGTTTCTGGATTTTTAGATATATTAAACGCTTACAATTTGTAATTATTATAGTCATATTTAATTATTAAAAATCATAATATAACAACTTAAATATGGATAGACAGAAATTTATTCTACTTGTTCCTTTTTCACTCTGATCGTCAGTATACCAATTTACTATAGACCAAGGTTTAGGATAACACGAGACGCGATGACGTCGTCAGGAAGACACAGATTGACCGTTCTTCACTGATACATCGTTATTATGTACAGCGCCATTAAGGGAACGCGCAGAATACTCAGATGATAACAAAGATATTGGGGATGAGGAGATTGAGAAAGGAAACAAGAGTAGAGAATCAAGTGGCATCAGTCTCGGCCGAATGTATTCTTCTGTGTGCGCGCGTTTCACACTTGCCTCAGCGTTTGCATTCACATTGGCGTTCACGTTACGCTAATGAGACTCGATCGACCATGTCGACGACGATGAGCAGTTTAGTGGTACCTGATATTATAATACTCATAACTAGCTAAGCTGGCAATTGCAACTTCTTGCCCTTGAGTACTTTGGTAATGTAAAGGTAAAAGAAGTCACAGTAAAGAACAGTTTGTACTAATCCTGCAACTATGGCAATTAAATCATAATGATCTTCAGCATAATAACGGTACACCCAATTCAGAAGGTACAGAGCTCTGTATGATCCAAGAGCAAAGAGATAATGGCTTGTAATGCTTTCTGCTTCTCCTGTCTTCGACACTAAGAAAAGCTGGGGTAGAATTGCTACAGATTCCAAGTAAATGCTAAATGTCCACAGCACTTCCAGAACAGTGAACTCTTGATTTATCACAAAGGCTAGGATGACTGCAGGCACAATCAAAAACTCAATTCTGCAAAAGTACAACATTGAAGTAAGCATAAATAAATTATAAGTCAAACAAAACAATATCAAGCTAAATTCATACCTGAACGTATCGTGATTACGATCATAGGTAGCCTTAAACTTCACATACATCAGGAAGACAGTGGCATAAGAAGCAGCGACGAACACGATCTTCATAAACGTATTGTACGCTGAGATGTATGTGGTCATCAGATCGAGGTAACGAGAAGTGTATACAATTGCAAATAAAATTTGTGATTTGCCGCTTATACCTGTGAAATATTGATATGTTATAAATAAAGTATACTCCAAATGGCAGCCTCAATTAAATAAAAATTTTTGTAACACAACGTGAGAACTCTACAGCGTCTTCTACTATTTCAAGTGCATCGACCGACAGAACCTACCGGCACAGCTTCTCGTCTTCCATATCTTGAGGAGAAGAATAATAATAGCCAGAAGATGTGAGAGGTCACCAAAGAGTCGGAATATATTCATGTCTTCGTTTCAATTCGCACTGATTTCTGTGGAAAAACGCGAGTAATGTACCTCGCCGTTCCGACTACACAATACACAAATATGACGTGGCTCTGGCTGAAACATTGGCAGATGGCCGACCAACCGCCAACATTAACAGTCAATGTTTCTTAGGCGGTTAATACAACGTAAAATGGAAATTGTAAATTAGATAATTGGACTGATAATTCTAACATCTTCCAATCAATCCATAGATCCAGCGGCAAAATTTAATTTCAGATACGCAAGTATCATTACAAAATACTTTCATCCATTAGGAAATTCAAATAAATATACTGTGACCTTTCAAATCAGACAAACATATGTTCGGAACATTGTTGTCGCTGTGATGTAAATATGCCTTGTCAATAATATATCAAGAATTGCTCAAGAATTTTCTAGTCGCATTGCGCCTTTTAGTTCTAAAGTGCCGTTTCGAAGAGACTTACGTCATTCGGAGCATTACGAAACGTACTAGTTTAACGTGCCGCCTTCTGTGCTCATTGATAAAGACGATAACAGCTGGACATTAGGTGCCTGCGAAATAGTTGGTTACCTCGATTACAAGGCGTGACGATTGTGGACAATGGTCCTCTAGCTACTGCGCGATGGCATGATGGTTGAGTGTCTGATATTACCGGCTGAGAAGTATAAAATTGTCAATGGTTGTCACAGATGTCTTCGTTGTCATTTGCCTGATAATACATAATAACTAGATACAATATGTAAACGAATGTATAGTGGGATTCGTGAAAAGTAGCGCCGCTTTCTGTATTTTTGCGCTACGTTTACTCTCACGATTTCTGTCTTTTTTACTTTACCATACCCCGAGTATATCTCTATGTAACTTTTTGATAGACCGAACGTTTCCTGGGAGAAGTGATACAGAGGTGATAGTCGGCCATAGGGTAGGGTAGGATCAGGTAAAATCCAGTGGGAGCACAGAAGTCAAGAGTAACGTTAAAAATTGTGCTAACGGCAAATTTGTATGGGATATTGAAAATAGTATTGAGAAAAAGAGCGCGATTGGCACTCTTCATTGAAATAGACTCTTCACTATATCTTGAAAGGGAGTTTAAGATATTAAAGAAAGAGTAGGTGGATGAAGACTGGAGAACGGTGAACGTGATTGTATTCTATACGCCTACCTAGTATTCATTTTAAAAGACGGGGACAGTGATCCGTGCTCATTTTATTATAAATATCATGCATGTTTCTAGTGGTTTTGTTGAGGAATGCGTATATGATATACTAATGTACGTCGCTTGTGTTGTTTTGAGGATTTCGCAATTTGATTTGGACACTACCAGTCGGGGTTAGTTAACTTAGAATATTTCGAATTATAGTGGCGCTTCGCTTAGAGGTGAGTTAGTGAAATGTATGTCGTGAAATTGGAGCGTGTCGTTTAGAAAGGAAGTACTAAGAAGTATACTCCTCGTACTTACTCTCCAGAAGTTGAGAGCAAAAGCTTGAAAATGACGTAGGAGGAGAACTCGTCGACGGAGCAGAGGAAAGAAATGCGGTACTTCTGGTGGATTTGCTGGTTCCTCTGGGAGAGTTTTACAACTCTCACTGCTTACCCAATTTCTCCTCCAGTCCTAACAGGTATATCTCAAACTGTTTGTGGGGTTTTCTTTCAACGTTGTAATATGTATTGTATTATTTTTAATTTATATAGATTCACTAGATGCACAGGAGTACCGCTCACCTTGGTATTGGGAACGTTATTGGCTCCGATATACTGTTGGACTCTTCGGTATTACTGTCACTGCATTTACTTTGGTTGGATGTCTGTGTTGCAGAAGACATCGGCGTCCTGCAGGATTTCAAGTAATTATCCAGAATTATTGGGCACAATTTAGCTATCTAATGTCACACGTTTAGTAGAAATTTTTCACTCAGTTGTGTTAACGCACGAAAATGAATTTTCTTTTAATTATAGGAAGGTGGAGAAAAATGCGAGCAGGTAAATTTGCAAATATTTGGTAGGCGTTATTGAAACGTGTAGCGAATTTCTTTTGTATGTACAGCAATTTTAACAATGCTGTATCATTGAATAAATCATGTTAATGTTGTTATTATAGGAGTTTAAAGATGGCAGTACTGCAGGACATACATCAACCTTTGAGAGCTCTCTTGGCAGTCTGGAATTAGAGGTATCGCGAACGGTGGCTCTAGTCGATCGTGTTCAATTTGAGCCCCTACCGGTGGAACGTATTATTCCTAATACCAAGGCAGCGATCAAACCAAAGCCACCACCACCGTCTCCTTCCTTATTTGGAGAAGATCATGATGCAGATCGATCAGCGTTGCAGGAACCATGTCGAGAATGGTTCGACACTGCCGGTCGCCACATACCCAGGGAGAAGCTTAAATATCTTCGGGAAATTGGACGTGGCTGGTTTGGTAAAGTGGTGGAGGGTCAAGCAGACTTTGGAAGTTCGAAAACTACCTTGAAGAACGGAGGCGTTGTAGTGAGAATCCTCACCGAAGAAGCAACTACAAAGGAGAAAGCTTGGTTTCTTGGTGAAGCAACACCGTACCTGAAACTACGCCATCGCAATGTTCTCTCTCTACTGGGTTCTTGTTTGGAAGCCGATCCATACTTACTCCTCTTCGAGTCATGTCCACCGGGTGACCTCAAAGGATTTCTTCTCTCAAATCATGATTCTCGTTCTAAGGATGCCCTTCTTAAGGAAAACATACCCACTCGTATTGCAATTGAAATAGCAACTGGTTTGCGACATATGCACGAACATGGATTCGCTCATACCGATTTATCCGCGAGGAACTGTCTCATTGCTTCTGATCTATCTGCGAAGCTGGGCGATTATGGAACCGGGGTAGAGAAGTATCCTGGTGATTACTACATTGTCGGCGATAGAGCATTGCCAATAAGATGGTCTGCACCAGAGAGTATAGAATGTACAGAAACTACTATTGAGACTTGGGAGATTACTCCTCAAGCAAATCTGTGGAGTTTTGCTGTTCTTCTATGGGAAATTGTGACTTGGGGAGAACGACCTTACGATAATCTAGGCGATGAGCAGGTTATTGAGATGTTACTTTCTTCAAAATCAGAATTTGAAAAGGCTGGCTCACACCTTCTTCTACAACGACTCGAGAATTGCCCACAAAATCTCTACGACGCGATGCAACCTAGCTGGAACCTAGATCCAACTAAGCGGCCTACCCTCGACGAAATAAGGCGTATCCTCATTGGAGAAAAACAGGAATCGGAAGACTTTGAGCAGCGGTGGGAAAACCTACGACCAAACACTATAAAGGAGGACAAAAGAAGTGCCAGTTTGCAAGATCTACGAGGTAGTGTTGATTCTGAACATTGGCCGCGTATCGAAGAAGAACTTCATTCAGCACCACTGGCATCCTTTCGCTTAGGACCTGGCGAACCTGTTAAGAATATCCCAGGCGCTATACAAAGTATATCGCAGCAGGAGTCAGGCTCTGAAACCGAGGAGGAAAGTTGGCGAGGGAGAGTAGAGAGAGGAGCCTATACAGAGAAAGTTCGACAGAAATCGAAATCTGTAGCTGATCTAATGGTGCTTGTTCACATAGATTCGGATTCCGAAGCCGAGTGGTCAATGGGAGCTCAAGCTGTAGAAAAACCTATTAAAAAACGTCTAACAGCCGCCGGAAGTGACGGCGATCTCAGAAGCACCGTACTTGCTGATGAATTCGATGAAGCCTTAAGAAAACTGCGTGACCCTTTACAGGGCAGTATACGGGGATCTAAGATGACTGACATCTCGGAGAGGCCTAAGCTCTTAACCTTAGTGACAGATCAAGAGAAGACACCAATATTAAGGTTATCGTTTGGACCAAAGGAAACTGAGGTCATCCAAAAAACCGATACATTTAGTTCAAACGCCCCTGCAACAGATATTAGTCATCAGGAAGAACATGTGTTGAGACTTTTAACCAAGGGAGATCCTAATCAGCCTCTCTTACGATATGTGCCTGATCACGCATCTTCTTCTGAGAACTTAAAGGAAACACAAGAATTTCAAACAATCTACTCTTATCTGGCAGGGAGCGAGTATGTCCCTTGCTTCTCGAATAACTTCAATGACGATAATCTTGATAGAAGTGATAGTAACACAGTAGATGTTGATCTCTGGAATCATGTGCTGGATTCAGCCCTTGAACAAAAATTACCAGGTTTCTCTGAGGAGGGTGACTTCAAGGTAGAATCGGAATCATCGTCCTATCCTGAAGAAGTAGCTCCGGAATTAATTGTGACAACAGCATCTGCACCGGACACACCTCAATCTCGTGGAAACTATTCCGAAATAGGAAATGGAGATGATGAATTGTCAACTGTGGAGGAACTCGACATTGAAAGAAAGAAAATTTCTACGGATGCTGAAGAGGAGATAGATAGGAAGCATCTCTCTACTCCAGACGACGAGAGAAGCTCTGACTCCGGATTTCGAGATAAGGAATCATGTGAGGAAGAGGAAAGTCCTCTTCCCTGTATCCCTCCGCCACCTCCACCACTTCCTCTCGTTCATACCATGCCGATATCCATATCACCGGAAGACGAGCAGCTACGCATACTCTCCGAATTAGATGCTATCCTCGACGCTGAGTATTATGGTACTCCTACGATTCCAGGAGGATTGATCGAGGAAGTATTATCACCGGATGTCCTTGACGATAAAATGATAAAATCAGAAGAGACACCCCTTTATACGTGTCCAGAAATTCTTCAACAACGTCCTAGGTATCATAGCCCTGATCTCATGGAAGACTTAAGGACAAGTGATAATCAAAAAAGTCAGGAATACGAAATATCAAAAGATGAAAGGAAACAGGAATTAGAAACTAATATTCAGAGTGAGAGTTCAGCTATCTGTGAAGGAGAAGAAAGCGAAGAAGTACTAGAAAAGCTCAGTATCAATACCAAAGTAAATGATTCAACTATCAGTAATGATTCCTCTCATAAAATTACTCCTGCGAACGTTACAGTAACTTCTGTCTCAGAATTTTATCAATTAGATAATACTCCAACGAATGTGGATCAGTTGTCAACAGGAGATAATGAGAATGAGGACGAAGACAGCTCCACTATTAGTTTACGTAGTGATAATTCGTACGTTTCCTTCTGTTTAGATGAAGAGTTTGTAGCAGCAATACGAAATGAGCTCAAGGAAAAGTTACCACGAGCTCAAAGAACTGTGGTAGAAGCTCAAGAGCCTCACGATGACGATGAGCCTTCCATAGCAAGTGACACTGCTGAAAGTAAACGGTGGGATGATGAGGATTCTGAAGAGTCCCAAGAACAAGGAAGTGGGGTAGTAGACATATCTATTAGATACAATATATACGGAACTCCTTTGAGTCCTATATTAGAAGAAAGAGAAAGTACAGTTACATCTGAATCTATCGTATCTAAAGATGATTCTAGGGATGATTCAATAGCTTCAAAGGAGTCAGTTCCATCTGAAGATGTACTCTTGGTGGATACCAGAACGAACAAAGCAGTATTGCTGGAAGGAGTTGGAGAACAGATGCCATCTGGTCAAGAAGATGATAGAGATACATCCAACGATGATCTTTCTGACGACGAAGAGAATGTTCATTATAACACTAGGAGTTCTTTACAACGTCACCCACTGGAGAACGAATCTCGAATACGGCCCGGAAATAGTGGTTGTGGTCCATTGCCAAGTCCTGAAGATGAGGGAAAGTGGCAGCAACTTCCTCCACCATTCCCGTTGCCATTACCCACTCAAGATGATCTCATGTCAACAAGCTTTGCTGGTGAACCAGATTGGGATAGTCATGACGAGGAAGAGGACGATGAAGATGATGGCGACGAAGTAGAAGAGGAAGAGGAAGAGAACAGTTCTAGTTCCGGCGAGTTTGTTTGGAAGGTATAAATTAAAATATGAAATTATATTGATATTCTGCAGACAATTAACAATATTTAAAAATCGTTAGAGGTACGATGAGCAGAAACCGGCTGGCAAAATGGAGGACGAGGGAACGAACGATGATAAAACTACAGGAGCGGAGTCTGAAGTAGATGCTGATGAGGATGGAGAGGTCGAAGATGAGGAAGAGGAGTTTACACCATCTGCCTGGGACGCTACATTGGCTCCACATAGATCAGCCCTAAGATCTCCGGATAAAACGCAGAAATCCGGGGTAAGTTTGAACTCGAAATTATCCATTATTTCTTTCTAAATTCTATGGCAATTGACAGGCTCGATTTTTTCATTGAATCTCGCTGCTAGGATGAATTGGTAGGTGTGTTTATCTTTAAAGCACGAAGTAATACGGACAGCTCGCGATCGGACGTGGCTTCCTTGGCTCTTTGAATTAGAGATTTTATTTCTAGTAGACGTAGGTCTATATTCAATAGGCTCCTCGTTTTACATCCACCGCGCGACATACATCCGGAACGAATTAGATCGGCAATTTGTATAGGATCAAAAGAAGAGCGTGTGGTTTAAGAAGCAGCGCTACCATTGCGTCTACGAATACCCTAAGGAAGCATTACCCACCGAAGCGCAGGATCAGACAGTAACAACCTGGGAGCCAACTTCATATGCTGGTGAGATAGTTGTTACATTATTTTAACTCGAAGTATATTCAACAAGTAATCTCATATCTAAATGATTTAACGATTTACATAGACTGGGAAGAAATGATGGACGAACCAAGATTAGATCTATATCCATTGGATTACGATGAACCTGATCATGCGGGTGAGCAATTGATCTATTAAGAATAATTCCAAAAAAATATGACGCATATTTCAAACTCAAATTACAGGAAGCGAAGAATTCTACGTGAGCAGTTCAAACCGTCCATTCCAATTTCAAGCTGGCAATGGTAAATACGTTAGTCAGTTCTTCCCAGGGGCAAATTCCAGCATGTTACAGCAATGTCAGCAACCGGATCAGACACAGGAGACTCATTTGGATCAAAACGATCAGCAGTCCTATCAAGATCAACAAAATCAACATCAGTTAGGCGAACTGAGACATACCAGAGATCGTTTGAAGTTAAATCTACTGTCGTCTAATGGTACTAATGTGATACCATGTAATCCCACAACGCAAAGTAATGATATCCACGAGTGTGCAGTTGATTCAAGAGCAGAGAAAGTACAAGAACCACCAGAGGTTACAATCCTCAAACAAGAGATAGTATCACCAACCGTACAAAATGAAAAAGAGTGCAAGAGCGACAGTTCTCCGGTAAAACCAGACTTGTCACCTTGCAAGACTGTCGATGATGATAAACTGATGGTTGTACCAACCGGACTACCATAGCCATCCGAAAATCATGAAAACGTCCAAACAAATGAGACGCGTAGTGTGTACTAGGACACGATTAGAAAATTCATCATTAACGAGAGGAAGCTGTAGAAAATGACAGAGTTCAAGAGAAGAGAATACCCGATTGGACAAAGTCCGTCCGTATGCAATCTCGTCGATGAGACAGTGTTTCCCTGCATCACAGACGAGATTATTACTGCACTTTCAATCTCAATTTTTTGTATATAATAACACAGGTCTAGCAATTACGATCTTACTATTGCGAACCGATCGGCAATTTTATATAGACACTTAGGTTTATGCACTGGCTTAACGATATCTAATGTTTTGTCAGGCACGTTTCTCATGAAATTAATTATGTTTCTCCGTCCAAAATTATAGAGATCTCAGCCACGCGTTGTTGATCGAATGACTTCTCGCACCAAACGAAAGATAAAATGATAAAGAATAGCGTAGAAACGGTATTATACAATAATAGCTCCCTTACATGCCTGTCCTCTGTCAGGCGAACACTGGAGTTCAAAACGGAAAATAAGTAAAGGGAGGAAACTGATATAAAACAAGGACAAACAGTACTCAAAATGAAGAATCGAGTAAATTGCGTTATGCGTGTAAATATTTATTGTTTTAATGGTACAGTGTACACATCAACGGTAGTGCCTATATTTTCAGTCATCATCGTTTCATTCTCACTCGTTAATCATTAATACTTTCATGGTTTCAATTTATACATATATATATTCATGCTATACATATATATTATTATTGTTATATTTAGTCGCAGACTGCTCTCTATTCTACAAATAATTATAACGAGCGCAGGTCAAATCTGCGCTGCTCGTTATCCCTCATATGTTGCCCTTTTAGAACGCGAACCTGTGATACTGGTTGCATTAATTAGTTCTTGTTTTTTTTTCTTTTCTCTTGTCTATTTTCTTTTTGACAGCCGCACGTTATGTGGTGAAGAAATCGTACTTTGATAGTTATATGGTGAGGATCATGTATGGGAACGTGTTGTCTGTTTTTTGATTTATTATGTCAGAATTGATTGGACTGTTTTGAAAAGAAAAATAATTTAAATAATGATGGTAAAGATAGGCATTGCAGATTTTGTAAGAGAAATTATTTGTATATTATATCTTTACTGGAAATCTCAAGGCGTAGAATAAACAGGCATTATTTGGATAATGAAGTTAAACGATTTTTATCTTTTACAAAAATATCTGTACTACGAAAATTGTTCATTTTATATCGTAGCGTATTTCACAGCTTGGCATATACACATTATTATATATTTTAAAAAAAGTGCTTACGGTGCTTGCTATATATTGCCGTTACTGGCGTCATCGTGATCATCACCGTGACTATTACAGCAGTTATCGTTATTAAAGTTACATCATAACTCTTATCACTATTCGTATTACTCTGTTGCGTCTAAGTTCTAACACAGTTCTATAGTCATTACTTATTATCAATATCACTTTCATCATCATACATGTTCATCATTATTACAATCTGTAGAATAACATCCGAATAGAGGACGATTAATATATTGTTATATAGAATCAGTATATCGTGATAATCGCCTGATGTTTTTCACACGATATCTTCAATCCAGTAAATCAATGATTTATAAATTACGTTGTCGATTTCGCCAAAGTATCACCAGACCCTGTTGATCCGCTGAAGCCAGGAGAGACTCGTCATAATTGAAAGACAGAGCAATTGTGGGTGCTGCATGTCCTTGTAAACGATTTACTCTCGCGCCCTTTCCTTCTCTTGTAGAATCTAGAAGATGAATAGCACCTTCTTCAGAGCCTGTAGCTATTAGACAGGCTCCCATCTGAGGACAGAATGTCGAACGCACCAGGTATTGCCTGAAAATACATGAGAGATATAAAGTTATTACGACCTCTACACAGAGATTGTTAATGCTACAATGAATTTGTTTCAATAATACCTATGCTTCACAGGATATTTTCTCCATATTGTTAGAAAACCTTGAGTATTAGCAACACGATAAAGATAAACTGTATTGCAGGCACTGCTAACCAGTAGGGCTGGCCATGGAGTCTCCTTTGAAAGCCAAGAACGCCAGGAGAGACTTGTAACTGCTCCACCAATTCTATCAATGCGACGTAATTTTGACAAACGTCCTGAACCAGAATCCAAGTGAAAAGAAACAATGATTCCTCTATCATTTCCAGCCCACACCAAGGAGCCTCCACTCTCTTCGCATGTTAATGCCAAGATCTAAAATTAACATGTGTTATTCTGCTGACTGTCAATATTATCAAACTCGTTACGTGGAGGCTAAAGGTTTACTGGTTGACCTTTCCACCAATCTTCGATGTTCCTCCTCGTGGATAAATTCCTGTTGATACATTAAGGACTTGCAGGAGCCCTTGTGTATTGCCAGCAATAATTAAATTATTGTTTGCAGGTACAAAAGCACAGCATAATACTTCTGACTGTAATTGGTCATTGACAACTCTTAGACACACTGGATCTGCATCTGAATGGACACCCCAGAGTCTGACTGTTGCATCTAATGAGGATGAAACTATCAAATCATTACTTATACTCCAATCTATAGCAGTAACACCCATTCTGTGTCCTTTCATAAGGACCATAACCTTTGGTGGTGTACTAGTTGCTTCACAGATAGATATTGAACCATCCAGAGAAGCACAACACAGTCTGGATCTATCATTATTAGCAAATTTAATCATTGGCACAGCTGCTGTATGCTGATCAAAGATATGATGTACACCAGCAAATGCAAAATTTTCAGCTATCGATCTTCTTGCTACTGTTCTTGATCTTATTCCCAAATCTGAGCCTTCATCAATAGTCGTTCGACTACCAAAAATACTTTGATCACTAGCACCTCCATAACGACGTCTTAACAATTCTGAACGTAATTTTAAATACCGTGCCCGAAGTTCCGGATTCTTTGAATATTTCTCACGAAGTAACTGACTTCTCCGTCGTATATAAAGAGTACCTGTAAAAAAAGATCAAACATAAGTGTCTAAATACTGTCACAGAACAATGAATGTTCTCCAGCTACCGAGGTCTCAATTCCGGTATATTCAAATACCGGAAATGGACTAAATGGGAAGTGAGGAGTAAACAAGGACGATGCGCGCGCACCGAGCGTCGATGGATGACAGAAGTAACACGTACCAAAATTAGCATGGCCTGCGGCACGATGAGAGTTGTATTTCGCATCAAGGGCGAATACTTGCTGATACCATAAAGTGGCTAAATTTCCCATAGCAATTGCCATCGTTCTTTTCTCTTTAAATAATCACAGGATGCTTTTAGGAACGTAAGCGAATTAAATGTATTCTCGTTCTACTCTTTACTATCCTTGCTGCTTTCTCATGTCCACTTGGTTCAGATGACATTACGATTTAATCGACACCTTTTCTTCCTTGTTTTTATCTTGTTCTAGATAATTGTCTTCCGATAACTATAAGTCACTGGGTGCAAAATTATCTAACGTGAAACCAGGGCGTATATTATTATCGTCGTAAGGATACACACGTTGCGTGGCCGCATTGAAGTTTGCGCAGGCGTACAGTTTCTGACATCGTCATTTAACTATCCAATCAAATGACTATCGTGCTGCAATTCGTGACACTTTGGCAGCTCATACAGCATGAACAATAGTGGGATGTGTTCCTGTGCTACATATTTACAAACTGCACGCTAATGAATTCTTGACAGGCAAACGGTTCGTGTCGAAAGTCGGCGTTCATCAAGTTACTGTAAAAAATAAAATTTTAGAGAAGAATTTACTGAAATAGAAACAGTACTAAGAAGTGTAGTAAATTTTTAATTGCTCAAGGTTAATAATGAGTTAGAAAATGTTATTTAACGACAATCTGATTACAAAATCGCTTGTCCATTTATCATTGTCGCTGTTCGTCTCTCTTAGCGAATAAATATCTGAAAAATTATAAATAAAAATATCAAACTATATATAATGTCTATAATATTAAAGGCTTGGGACAACTATGTATGTGTAATTTCGCATGTGGGAAACACCTCAAGCTTCATGGCGACATGCCAACCATGACCACCGTATTGCGTCCATGATTAAACTGTAGCCATGGCCAACACTGACTGTCGAGATTGGAATTCGTACTATAAAAACGATAACTGTGCCAGAGACACAAGATTCAGCCGTATTCTAATTTACCAAGGCTGTCAGGCTCTACGTATAGATATGAGTGTTCTTGTCACTCTCATCCCAATCCTTTTTTGACAAACGCTTGGTTAAGATTTTTAGGTCGTTAGTCTAGACCAGTCTAGAGACCGTACTAGCGTTTCTGCTTTGTACCTAAAAGAGTCTAAAAAAAACGTCCTGTCCAGGGGATATGACGTCTGCAGTTTCCTAAACACAGAGTGAAACAGGATGGATTGATCATAAAAAGAAAAAAGAACTATCGGTTATTCTGCTCCACTTGTAATTCGTAAAAAGATTTTTAATCTTGAGAAGATTTCTATTTTGATCGTATGGCTAACCGATAACCAGTAAGATTCCTGCAGTAAACTAAATAGCTCATAAAGCAAAAGAAGTTACAGACTATTTTATTATATTAAAGATATCAATGGTTCATATTGACAAAATTTGCATAAAATAGTTATGCAAGATTTAATAATGTCTGTTGACGGGTCAAATGAATATGAACGTGTCAAATTGATCTTGAAAAGTGATGTCAGATAAACGTTATTGCTCTTTACAAATGCTTCTGGTGGATACATGACGCATACATTCATTAAAACGAATAATTATAAGTTCGCGTAGAAAAAGCGAAGCCTGAGTTTATGATTCTGGGAAAAATCATAACCGGATGTAAAGATCAGCAGTAATGACGTTTCAGTGAGCGTCGTCCATACTTGGGTTCAGGTCGCATGAGCTCGCAAGTCGTAGTCTGAGTCGGTGTATGGATACCGTCGCCCGCGATTCCTGATAATATTCAGAGTTTCGGTCTCTACTGATACAAGCGTTACTCATGGTGGCATCGTAACCTCCAGTAGTCTCCGTTCGTGCAGGAGAACGTTTAGCCCATAGAGGGCCCGCCATTCGTGCCTGTTGTGCAGTCCAGCATAATTCGAAGGTAGCCTCTCCAGGGCTCTCCTGTCGTGGGCCGTCAGCTCAGCCCGCTGCTGCCATAATAACCATAATACCTCCCGCCGTGGTCGTGGTTCCCGTCAAGCCCATCAGTTTCCGCGGTCATCTCTCCTTCCTTCTTGATCGCCTCCCAAAGTCTTTTCCTATCTCTCACCGCTCCTCGTTGGGGCCTTCCCTCTCTGTTCTCTCCTCTGCTGAGCCACGTACTATCTGGCTTTCCCTGTCTCTCTTCTAGACTCTCCTTGCTGTCAGTCCTACCCTCTCTTGATACCTATCTCTCTCTTCTGGCACTTACCTCACGTTGAGGGTAAAGCCACCAGGAGAAGGAAGGCAGGATACTTCATCTCTGTCACTTGGTAGACCTCTCACTCAGTCCCTCCTATAGTCCCCTACTCTCTCGCCTACTCGAGGTCTCTCCGACTCTCTTGCACTTACTCTCTCTCTCTCGAATCGAATAGAATTTCCTTCGCGACTTTCCTTATTCTCGTGATCTCCTGGCGACGCTCGACGCGACGATGCAGGCGATTAAGTGCGTTGTGGTTGGCGACGGGTAAGTGTTATTATTGAAGTGAATTTTTCAAATGCGATCGTCGAAGTCCGTCTGGGATATCGAATACACGAAGTGGCACACAACAACGGGTTTCGCTCTTTTCCTGATAGTTTACTCCTCGTCGCTTCGTGATCCCAAAGGAAGCTTCTGCGAACGTTACGCCGCTGTTTAACGCTGTTCCCGTGAACGGTTTCTTGCACGGGCACGGGCGTGGCGGTTTATAGCTGGTTGCTCGCATGAGATACGACGGATTAATTGCGTGTGTATCATTTCTTATCCGTGTACAGGGCGGTCGGTAAGACATGCTTGCTGATAAGCTACACGACAAATGCCTTCCCTGGGGAGTATATTCCCACCGTATTCGACAACTATTCAGCAAATGTCATGGTGGATGGAAAACCTATAAACCTTGGTCTATGGGATACTGCTGGACAGGAGGATTATGACAGGCTGAGACCACTGTCCTATCCGCAGACTGATGTCTTTCTTATTTGCTTCTCTTTGGTCAATCCTGCCAGTTTTGAGAATGTACGTGCTAAGTGGTATCCAGAGGTTCGCCATCACTGCCCTGCCACTCCTATTATCCTGGTTGGCACTAAACTGGATTTACGTGAGGATAAGGAGACTATCGAACGACTTAAGGATAAGAAACTTGCACCCATCACCTATCCGCAGGTACATAATATTATGAATCTATTCATTTAGCCTGCGCATGAAGGTTTGGATAACTATAAGTTTCTTCGACACAATAGTTTCTTGAGTTGGATCGTACTGACATTTGGTATTTATTATCTTGTCACAGGGTTTGGCGATGGCAAAAGAAATTGGAGCTGTTAAGTACCTGGAATGCTCAGCTCTGACGCAGAAGGGACTGAAAACTGTGTTCGACGAAGCGATACGTGCCGTCCTCTGTCCCGTCCTCCAAGTGAAGCCAAGGCGCAAGTGTTGTCTCCTATAATATTAATTGTTTACTGCTGCCTAATTACCCTCGAGCACCCAACCTGCGCCACACCTCCTGTGTCCCGTATTTCCTATCGATTCACTAACGGCGACCCGTCCTGGACCCCCTCGTCCCATTCTGTACCTGGGTGATCCTGATAACTATCACCCAGTTCCCAGGCCAAACGGTCGAAACGTAGCTGGTACAAAAGCGCACAAGCTAAGCAAACGATACGGTGAAAGGATTAGACGAGAAAGAGGACATCATGCAGAAATCGAAGATTCAAAAAAAAGAGAAGAAAATCAGTAAACCAAGAAGATCTTAAGGATGAAGTTAAATAAGAAGCTACCACCCTGTCTTGGAGTATTTCTGTGGACGAGCACGAGTGCAAAAGGTAGGAAGGTCGACGATGAACTTCGAACTGGGTGAACGAGGCGAGCGGGGTGCGAGAGAAGCCAAAATGAACCGATTGTGTACAGTATACTAGAGTATATTAATAATATTATAATTAACGAGTATATATGAACGACAACAAAAATATTACTATATACATACCATGCTTTAAGATAGATGACTGTCTAAGTTTTAGGTGTATGTGATTCCAATAATGTGTCGCCATCAGCGACATACAATTAATGCCGAGTCTTCTCCCCGTTACCCTTGGCTCTGGTTATGGATCTTACACAACGTACCGTTGCTTTCAGTCGAGTAGGAACTGTCATTTGTACGCACAACACGCGACACGTACGTATCCGCGAGAACTGATTGAATCCCATTTAATAGCAGTGCTCGATGAAGGATAAAGAAAATGAAAAGTAGGTTCCTCAACGGAACAGATTGACAATTTATGTACCTGGGGGAGGACCTCGGCATCCTCGCATGGGAGAGATCGAGAGAGAGTGAATCTACGAAAATGAATGTGTATGCATGAGAGAATAATTGTTAACGAGAGAGTGAGTGAGTGAGAGAGAGAGAGAGAGAGAGGAAGAGAGAAACATGTACGCCTTTGTGCCTGTTACACGTATGTGAATGACTGTCTGGGGATACATGCGAGAGAGGGAGAGAGACAGCAGAACCATAGCAAATAATTGTAAATAATTGCTGGAGTTCAAACTTATTCCTATTACTATCACCTACACATATAAGCTACTAATCGAATCTAAAGCGAACGTTACTTGTTTTTTATATATATATATAAATATATATAAAACGAGACCGGACTGGGGGTGTCTGACGTAATTGCCACAGGTCGGAACCGTGCAGTATGCATGACGGAATAAGGCTTCGGTCAGAATGAAGAAAGGAAGCATAAATATTGTAACTAAATTTGCTTTATTAAATGGGTGTTTACTAATTCGCTGTTGTTCATCCTCTCAAATATATATTTCAATCTAATCACTTGAAATTCTTACTAGTTTTCTATCTTAAGCAGCGGTATCGAAGAATGTACCGATCAGAGCAGAAACTTGATCCGGCGAATATTTGATATATTTTTTGGGATTCTTGGAGAACGAGGCGTTACGATATTTGTTATAGAATGACGTGTATAAAGGAACTAAAGCCTGCTCCAGCTCGCTTCTTAGTTCTTCGCGTAGTCGAGGATCCGGCACAGAGTATGAACGCTGGCATTTAGCAGCTTCTTCAAGCTCTCGTGTAAATCCAGCGAAACGTTCTTTCAACATTTTGGAAGCGAGTTCTGAAAAGATTTCGTATGTTATTTTCATTCCTGCGCAATACAAACACATCAATCAAAATTATTCACCAGGTTCATCCGCCGACTGCTCCAAGTAAGACCGTGCCTTGGCAAAGGTTGCTGACACATAATTTGTCTTATCTTGCAGCAAAAGGTCTCTATAGGTTTGCTCTGCATTGGGCTCAGTGAGCAATAATAGCTCCATGAGAGAACTGCGACGTAGTGCATTCACTACGTAATTATGATTGTTCAACCGGAATAAAGCGCGGAGAGCCATGTCTGAGTAAGATGCGTCACTTCTGTTCACCAAAGCCAGATTTAATTGGGCCAATACCTTCTCTGTAATATTATAGTAGATATAGCAATACTTCTGAAGATTCGTATCGCAGAAACTGAAAATGTGAGATTAAAATATTACATACTGATGTAAACACCGAGTAATACTCTTTGTGCATTTTCTGGCTGCCGAGGAGCAGAGGAAACAGTCGTATCCGCATCGGTGTTACGGCGAAGCACTGCACCAGCTGTGTCTGCATATTCAGCCAATTGTTCAAGAAACACTAAGACATTGCTGGTGCCTTCACCGACGGTACCATCCTTAGGTAAGGCTGACCCTGAATCATTGCGGACGCTTTCAGCAAAATCTTCCAACGCTTTTGCACCCTGAACAAATAAAAAGAATTATACGGTGATAAGAAGTTAGGTCGTTAAACCAGCAGACCGATATGACAAAGATTATGCATGTATAAGTAAATGTATTGTGAGCACATACCGTAGCGTTTAATGTACTCAGAACAGATGCGAATTTTGACCTCAAAGTGTAATCACAGCCTTCAACTGTCCTCTCTAAATCTGGTTTTAATTCTCCAAGATGTTTTAGTATAGGAAAAACTACTAGGACGGCTGAGAAGTCACGTCTGGTGATGCAACGTTTAGCACGCGTTGCAATGCTCTCGCCGTCGTGGGCCATCAGGTCCATAGCGTCCCGCACCGTCGCCGCGAGTATCTGTGGCTGCACGTGCACTGGTAAAACTCGAGCTACCAGTGAACGCTCGGCTTGCATAAGTTTGTGAAGTCCTGCTGTCAGCAAAAGATAATTTTCCATTTCTTGCTCGTCAGGTGCAGCATCCTCGATCGCGTGTCCGGATGGAAGTGGTGCAGGTTTCCTTGACGAGGGAAAAGATAGACCTAGACCAGTTGTTTGCGAAGCTCTCATAAGCATTTGACTAGCTTTTTTCTCCAAAGCGTGTTGGAGGCGGCGAGACGCTTTGCGACCTACTGTCTCCTGAGTTCCTATTGAGTGGCGATTTGCAAACTTTGCTCTCTGTAAGGAAATACGTAATATTAAGCAATTTTTGAATAAGAAGGCTTCTGGATACAATATCCTCACCGGCATTGGGCTTCCAGCATGAGTGCTACCTCCACTAGCACTTCTCTGATGTTCTTTCAGTAACTGCAAGGATCGTAGTACTATGGAGCTACGTACTGAGGCATAAATACTCGTGTGTTTATTGTGACCTCTTTCTTCTAACCATTCAGCAATTTTAACCAAGTCACTCAGAGTACTTTCAGAAAGCTGACAGAGAGACTGTGGAGCATCCTCTCCACTGGTATCCTCATCGGAACCAATTAAATCTAATAGAACTATTGGCAGAACAGGCTTGCTCTGTCTGGCTAGAATATCACGGAACTCAGCATAAAGTGCTTTCAAACCAATGCCAAAAAGAGTTGAGACATTTTCTAATTCTACTGAGCTTGGATTATTTTTTTGAAAATAACGCTGAGCATTGTGGAGCCGGTTCATGGCTTCTAAAAATGCATCGAAACCTCCTGCACCACTAGGTCCACCACGAACAGCAGATTCTACTTCTTGGCATACTCCATAATATCCAATGGCATGATCCAGTATTGTCAGGGTTTTTTCAATATCTGTACATAAAGATACAATATATTATAATGTAGCAATTGAAGGTACAGTATAGCAACAATTAAATTAGTACCATGTTGTTGACATTGCAGGTTTCCAGTTTCGTTATAAACAGGAAGAATAGTTCTGCGAAGAGTAGCAAGTCGTTGCTCTAAAGAAGAAAGTATAGCAACCATACCACTTGTCAACTTTCTACTATGTTCTTCTGCGTCTTTCAAAGCTATCAGTCCTGCTATCTCAGCTTCCAATTTACATTCTATTTCGAATCTACGTTCAGAAGTATCAATTTGTCCTGCCTGCATATTTTTTATTGCTCCAATCACTCTACGGTGATACTCCCCTTTAGACAATCAACTAACAATCACTAGACACACTTCACCTGTAACATATACAAGAGTAGCAGTAGTGAAAAAATAGTAATTTACTAAAATTAATAATTATAAATAAAATCTGCTGTACATACATGCTCGAATAATCTTAAAAGTGTCAAATTTTATTGACATTTCCTTTATTCCATTCCTTATGTCATTCTGAATGCGAGATTACTAATCTTTGCTGTTACTAATGTCATTTGCCAATCGTATAAAATAGTATGGGGACTTTAGTCAGTGTGTAATAAAGTTGTGGCAAGACTGGAATACGGACAGCCGCCTATGTGTGTATAATAGTAAGTAAATAAAACGAGATCTCAGGATTTGTGTTCTCAGAGAACCACAGAGAACACAAATCCAATTAAAAAGACAAGAGGAAGAAGTTTAAAGGTCGGAGACATAGCGTTTTCAAGAATAATTTCATACGTGTATTACTTAACACAATTGACCTGGCAATCTCGGCATAACACGAAATCTTATAAGGTTCGCGTAACGTGCTTTTGCATAATATTGTGATTGCATACTTGTGAATTTAGAATCGTTTGAATGTTAAATATAAAAGTACTTTTCTGTGCTAGCCTCTAAGTGTTAGAATAGATTCCAGTATGGAGAGACCAGTTACATCGGATGTTGTGATAATTGCGGGCAATTCCCATCCCGAACTTGCAACTCTGATAGCAAAGTACGTTTTAATTACGATTTGTAATTGTTTTATGTTAATTGATTACTGTAATTGTTTTCTTCTTTATAATTATTCTTTAGCCGCTTGGGGGTAAAGAATGGTGGTTGTGCCGTTTATCACAAGACCAACCGAGAGACGATGGTAGAAATCGGAGACTCTGTCCGTGGCAAGGATATATATATTATTCAAACTGGAACTAAAGATGTGAATAATAATATAATGGAATTGCTGATTATGGCTTATGCTTGTAAGACTTCTTCTGCTAAGAGCATTGTTGGTGTAATTCCTTACTTGCCATACTCCAAGCAATGTAAAATGCGTAAACGGGGATGCATTGTCTCCAAACTTCTTGCTAAAATGATGTGCAAAAGTGGCTTAACCCATGTCATTACTATGGATCTACATCAAAAAGAGATACAAGGCTTCTTCGACTGTCCAGTAGATAATCTAAGGGCTAGCCCTTTCTTGTTGCAGTACATTCAAGAATGCGTAAGTCGAAAATAATATTTTTTTAGAATTCTTATAATTCAGGTTTTACATTATAGATTCCCGATTATCGGAACTCAGTCATTGTAGCCAGGAATCCTGGTAGTGCAAAGAAAGCAACTAGTTATGCTGAGCGATTACGATTAGGTATTGCTGTCATTCATGGAGAGCAACGCGAATCTGAATCAGATATGAATGATGGCCGTTATTCCCCGCCTGCACTTTTACCATCTCGTACCATGGAGGTTGGTGTAGGTGTACCTGTACATCCAGCCAAAGAAAAGCCTCCTATCAATGTTGTTGGTGACGTTGGAGGACGCATAGCAATTATGGTGGTAAGATAATTCCATTGGTTTCCTATTAAGCTACAAAGTCTGTGCTTGTTTCCCATAGATTATTTTTAGGATGACATGGTGGACGATGTACAATCATTTGCTGCTGCAGCTGAAGTGTTGAAGGAGAGAGGAGCATACAAAATTTATGTTTTGGCTACACATGGGTTATTGAGCTCTGATGCACCTAGGGTTATTGAGGAATCTGCTATTGATGAGGTATGAATGATTTACTTAAACATTACTTAAGCCAATTCATCTATATCCTCTTACAAACTAGTCTTCACCAGGTGGTCGTGACAAACACGATCCCCCATGATCTGCAGAAAATGCAGTGTCACAAAATAAAAACGGTTGACATCAGTGTTCTGCTGGCTGAAGCAATTCGACGCATTCACAACAAGGAGTCCATGTCTTACCTATTTAAGAACGTTACCTTGGAAGACTAAGTATTATTGCTCCATATTGATCTAATCCTTGGTAAACTTGCTAATAGACTATAAGAATTAAAGTACACTAAAATAAGAATGGAAAATGGAAACTAACTTTATCGCTCTGTGCGAATTGTCACGCTTGGACGAAGGCCGATGGAACAAATGATTGAGAGAAAAAATATGAAATCGGTTTCATGCCGGGTGTTACGTCAGGAACACATATCTATTCCTTAGTTTTCTATGCTATTTTTATATTTTTCGGACGATGAATAACATCGAAACTGATGATGCTTTTACCTTGAGTACGATAATTATTTGCTTTGTCGAGGAGTAGTTTCTCCGTGGCGCTTTCCAATACCAATGGAAGTCTTTTACCAGTATATTATTAATTTATGCATAATTCAGTATTGTAGATTTCTCATTTACTATCTGTACTTTACAGTATCCATAGTCGAATAAATAAAAAATTAGGCTGGTGTCATTGGGAGACTAATTGTTGACAAAGCTAATATACAAAGTCAGCAATGACGTAAGATGTTAAATTACCAATAATTACACTTACCAATGATGTAATGCTAGTTCAGGTCTTGTAAAGTTTATGGCTGCGTGTATTAGGAGCACGCTAGCATAAATAAATATATTTCTAGTGACGTATTTTTAAAACAATGTTTAAAAAATCGGATAGACATATACTTGTAATAAATGTTAGCGATCGAATTATTCGTACGAATATTTTATATTAAAATAGATCCAATCAAACAAATTTTTCTAATACATGCAATGTAGGTAGTGATCGATCAATAGTTATTGATACCGTTACCATAGCACCAAATGGGTTGTTGACAAATGGCATATAATAAATAGAAGGAGGAACCTTACTGAGGATTTCAGAAACGTAAATGCGTGTAGTCTAGTAGTTGTAGATATTGGGAAAGTCAGACAAAGAATATACAACGATGTCCTTGATAGAGGATCTTCGGCTTAATAAAATATGTGTGTCTCTGCAAGCTGGTGATAAAAAAAGAAGGAAAGAGGGACTTGAAGAAATTATGAATGTCGTCACCGACGCTCAGAATACATTGGAGACCAAGGATCTCGAAAAAATATGGGAAGACATTCACAAACATATTGTACGAATTTTGAACGATCAAGCAGAAGCATGCCGTAATTTATCAATTGAAATTCTAAAAAAATTCTTTGAATGCCTACCAGTCTCTGAAAAGAATATTATATATATTATTCCTATTTTGGCAAGACGTTTGGCATCCCAGGAACTCATCGAAACCTCTGAGGAAGTCAGATTGAATTGTATTTTGCTGTTGAAATTGATTATCTTAAAGTATAAGGAACATCTTCCAATATATTTGGAAGATTTATTAGGAATCCTGGCGAGAACTGTGACAGACAATTATCCAAGTGTAAAGAAAGAAAGTTGTGAATGCATATCTCTGTTAGCAAAGTCTATACCTAACCATTTTTATTCTCATTCTGATATTCTGGTTAAACCTATTTTGAGTAACTTCACTCATCAACATTACAAGGTCCGTGTTGCATCCATAAAAACAATAGGAGATGTCTTACAATATGGAAATAACAAATCCATTGAGGAAGTTGCAACACCTATGGCAGTAAGACTTTTTGATCAAAGTGGAGTTGTTAGAGAAGGTATGTCTTGTTTATTAGAATTCCGTAGATAATTACCGTATTTAATGAAGAAAATGCATATTTTGATTATTCCTTCATCGTGTTGTATGATTATTTACTTTCCTATTAGCTGTAGTAGAAGTAGCAGGACATTGGCTGCTAAATTTAAAAGATAGATACAGTTGGTGGCACAAACTAATTCCATTGTTAATGACCGGATTACATGATGAAATTGAAGGCGTAAGAAACAAAGCTACTCAATTATGGGATGCAGTTGGTAAAAAATATATGGAAGAAAATGAGTCTGACCAAAAGTTTAAAGATAAAATGGATTTTCTAATAGATGCTCCTGAGCATTATCCTACAAATGGTATACAGAATACATAAATATTTGTAAGATGACTTTAAATTAACTTCAAACATCAAATTATTTGCAGTATCTAGACCCAACTTAGGGTGCCGTGTTATAGCTCAACAAAATCTATGTAAACTTGTCAATGGGATTAATTCTGAACTTGGTGATTGGTTGGTCGATATTAGAATTCGATCTGCTCAATTACTCTGTGTGCTTGTATTAAATGTAGAGCAGGATGTTACGCAGCATATAGAAAAGTTACTACCAGCAATGTATCGGTGAGCTCAATCCCATTAATAAATACAAATATTATGTATCTGTTAAGTACAATATGGCAAAATACATCTTTTTATCAGAGCCTGTAATGATGAAAATAAGGGCGTTGTTGAAAACGTGGAACGTGCTGCAGAATACATGGGATACTTTGTACCACCAGATATCTTTACACATCTTGTCTTACCAACATTGGAAGAGTCACTCACAGCTGGACATCTTACAGTTTTTGCTGGGATCTTACGAGGCAGTCCACGACAACTTCTTACAATGCAATTAGAGAAGATTGGTAATTTCTTGCAGCAGGCACATATTTGTCAAAGTAAAAAAGCAAGATACCAGCAACAGATACTGCAGTGCTGCAAAGCTCTTCTTACTGTTTGCAAGGAGGTAGATTATGGAGATTGTAAAAAAATTAATCTCCAGTAGGTCAAGGATTAATGTGAATAATGTTTCAGGATTGCTTGGAAATTTCTCAAGAATTATTTACTACTATTTTTACAGTATTGTCAATGACAGTTGAAGAAGGGGTTCTAAAAGAGGCTGAACAGTCTTTAAACTTACTTAAGCAAATAGAGGATTTATGCAGCTTGGATGAACTCTATGTATATCGCATAAGATCTATTTTAGTGGCCATACAGAATGGGTGTGACTCCTGGACCATTCATACTGCAAATTACCAAATTTTTCGCTCTTGTCTTATACGAGCAGGCTCTGCTATTGCACAACATATGAGTCTTGTTATTCCTATACTAACTGAGACTATGAATAACGATGCTGATCCTGAGCTGAGATTAAAACAGTTTATTTCACTGACTGATTACCTGTTACGCAGGAACACAACTTTGGGTTCTACAGAAAACTTGACAGAGTTTACCAATTTGATTTTAGAGAGAACCATAATTCCTGGATTAATTTGGTCAGCTGGTAGAACTGCTGAAGCAATTCGCACAGCTGCTGTTTGCTGTCTCTGTGCATTATTAGACAGTACTGCCTTTAATCGTAATATAATCAAGGAAGAGAATAATTTCATATCAAAAGAACCTAACATTGATTTATTTTCAACCAAGGAGCACTTTTCATTATTGTTTGAAAAAATAATACCTATTCTTGTCTCCCTGGTTGATGACAATGCTAAGAAAACAAGGCTTTATTCTCTCCAAGCTATTTGCCTCGTTATGCATATAGGAAATAATCTGCTTTGTGTAACTGAGGAACATATTCATCAAACATATCCTGTAATACTAAAACGTCTTGATGACGGCTGTGATGAAGTACGTTGTGCAGCAGTAAAAGCTCTTGCAGTAGTGTGGAGTACAATACCAAAAAATTATGATTTACTATTTAGTAAGAGTCATGTTGATGCTCTCTATACAACAGCAATTGTACACCTGGATGATCCTGATCCAAGTTTTCAAGAATTAATTCTAAGTATGTAAAATTCAAGCTAGTATATAATTATCTCTAAATGTTCAAAACATGCAGGAGACGTATTTGACTTTCTTGATTCTTTTTTAGACGCCTTGATACAGCTGGCAAAAGTTCATCCGGAACTGTTACTTAAAAAGGTGGAAAAGTGTCGACCAAATTTCCGAAATCAGGCGGGTCTAGAAAGACTGATGGAATACACGCAAGCTTTGTTAATGGAGATGTAAATTATTGTCTTTTCTCATGAGCACATCCTGTGTACAAATTGCCTTTCGTTTTCAATAACAAAGTAAAAATATCTAGAGGCGCAGCTGTTACTCCTTCTCAAAAACAGATAGGCTTAATTCCATTATCAGATAATAAATGGTTATCTAAATTTGTCTTTATAACGTAAATCTAAAAAAAAATTTTTTTGATAAATTTTTAACTAAGAAGAATGCGATAAGGAAATCAGTAATGGATGTGGTTTCTAAATAAATATGTGTCGACAGATTTGAATCTCGAGTACAGAGTAGGGGTAGGAAGTCAAAATTTTACCGATCGAAAAATGGCAGTCTCTGACCAGTATATTCTGAATTAAACATATTTTCCATAATTACAATATCCGCTATTCGTAAGATTGATTGATAACTGAGGTATAATTCAACTATTTACATACCAATAAAAGAATATTACGATTTGATGGAAAGAATGAATTGCATTGCTTACAGGAAGTGGTCCGCCCTTCTGTAGGCGCCATGTTGTACGTGTCTTCCGTTTGGCAAAGCCGACGAGAAGAGGTAGAGATAGGCCAGTGCGATCGATTTCGCTGATAATTCGTTATATTTTCAGGCATTTATAATCTGTCGCGTTAGTTTACTTCAGTTCGGATTGTCATACGAACGGTGAGCATCCATTTGAGTTATAGTCTCTCGATTTTACCCCGTTGAGATACTGTGCTTGTCGCTACTAAATTCGCGGTTATCCATCGAGTAAAAGTGTCTGAACTGGTTTATGTTCTTTATTTGTTTGTTGTTCTATGTTTCTTTGTTTCTCTGTCACTTCTATTCTATGTGCTTGTCCATCTGCATTTTATTATACTGCAAATAATGTACAGTATTGTACTAGCTTGCTTCAACTACAGGCTCCAGGGGGTCTACATGAAGTGTCTGTCAGAAGCTTGATTAATTGTTAAAATATCTTTTTGAGAATATTTGTTGTGTGATGACTGACTTATATAAATCTTTTAAACCGTGTACACGAAATAAGCAGAAAAAATGGCCTGGCTTAATACCTACATATGTTCTGGAATGTGTATGAATTATTTTTGTTTCTGTGTAAACCAAAATCATGGTCACTAGAAGGATTATATATATTCCACAGTTGTAATGGCGGATCCAGCAGTTGATCATGTAGATACTCCTGAAGAAGAGCTAGAGGTTGAGTCAAACTATAAGCCTCCTCCAGAGAAGACAATCGAACAGATCCTTGAAGCAGATAAAGAAGATGAGAGTCTAAGGAAATACAAAGAGACATTGCTAGGAGAGGCAAAAGCTGGGGGTGTAATTATTGGTAAGACTATTTTCATAAATCTAATTTTCGTCTAGGAGGATTTTTATAACAATGGGATATTAATGATTTTTGGCAGATCCTTCTGATCCCAGGAAAGTGATAGTGAAAAAATTGGCTCTTTGTGTGACTGATCGGCCTGATATGGAACTAGATTTAACAGGAGATCTTACACAGCTAAAGAAACAAACCTTCGTTATTAAGGAAGGTGTAAGCTATAAAATCCGAATTGACTTCATTGTTCAGCGTGAAATCGTCCATGGTCTTAAATATGTCCAAAAGACCTATCGCCTTGGTGTGCCTGGTAAGCTGATGCCTCTAGTTAATTTACCATATTTGGTCATAACTCATGTATTCCCATTATTCCCGTTTCTAATGCACTCTTATGTGGATCTATTAAAGGCGTTACAGGTAATAAATTAATGCTTGACATATGTTAACCTGGCCTTGTAAAAAGTGTGCATCCATCTTTGGAACGTAGTCCCTGGCTTCATGTTCTTAGAAAGCTTACTTTCCATTTCAGTGGACAAAATGACACATATGGTAGGCTCTTACCCTCCAAAAACGGAGATTCAATCTTATACGACCCCAGCTGAAGATGCACCTGCAGGAGTTATGGCCAGAGGATCGTACAGTGTCAGTTCTCTGTTCACCGACGACGATAAACATGAACACCTCAAGTGGGAGTGGTCATTTGACATCAAGAAGGACTGGAAAGAATAGACTGGCTCGTTGTCCCTGCGTGAATGATAACGACCAAAATCTTAGCCTTAACCCTACGCAATTATACATAAGGATGAAGAATGCCAAACCTATTTCAATGAATTTTTATTGCTCTTTAGCTATGGTTGGTGATGCCATAAGAATTAATTATTAACTAAGTACTAAGATACAGTGGTATTTATTTAGTATTCACACCTTGCTTCGTAATCAGAACGTTGCACTCCAAGTATGATCCATACGTTGGTAAATAGATACGCGAATTTTCGTCTAGATATTGCGTTTATAAGCGGCGTGGCTACCGTTATGCACGTAGACGAATACCAAATAATTACCAACTTAAAGAACACAAAGTCCAATATTTGGAAGCGGAAAGTATTAAAGGTCGAAAGATTAACTGAATTTTACAGTTTCGTACATTTTTAAAATGAAAATCTTCATAGATGTTGTGTAGATCAAACTTTCCAGATGTAAATCGCTTGACTTTCCATGCGCTCTAGCAAGGTTTACTTAACAAATTTATCGAAAGAGAGGGGGGGGGGGGCGAGATTAAAGAAGAGATGCGAGATTGAAACGTTTCGCGTATGCAATCGCTACTGCTAACAATATGCCTAGTATTATCAATCATCATCACACATTAATTATTAATCACATCCATGGTACTGCTCAAGGCTTCCAATGAGTTTCCTTAATCCACAAATTCAATACAGTTCACTTACACACAACATAAAGAACGTATGTTTCAGGGACTTCATACTACCATCTAAGAATAACAAGATATATAAATTAACACTGTACATTAATGACAAGCACTAACGAGCGCATGCGCGAATAGAAATAGAAGGATTTTAAGTGTGGTTAAAAAAAAAGATCTATAAAATTCCATACAAGCTAACGTGTACGTGTAGAAGGTACCTTCGATTTGCATAATACGTTATGCAAGTAAGGAAAACACTGGACCGAAGTGTACTTGACGTATATGTGTACTCGTTTGTGACTCTGCCACGCTATTGTAACCGTGAATACAGTTACTCCATTCAATATACAATTTTCTACTATTACTTCCTTAATATGTATCTCGAGAGATCCGCGTCCCGGCGCACTCTTTCACCGAATAATTTCATCGTTATCACGGATACAGTGACGGATGCCAGGTCTATTAACAATTTCCACTTTTAATACAAGTTCACTAGGTGTACTATACGTGGCTACCGATAAAATGGGTATTCGGGTCGAACTGTTTGCACATCGCAGTACTAATGCAACTCGGTCACGGTCACGGTCACGGTCACGGTCTGTTCGTTGATTCGTTCCCTCCTCTAGCTTCTTCCCACTTCGTTTTCTCATTCCTTACCTCTCTTATATCCCTTCGTTCTCTTTCTATACCGAGACTTTACCTCGCCGGTCAGCGAACTCTTCCTCGATAACAATCTGCACTTTAAAAGCTTATATACTTACGACACACGAACGAAGTCATTTTACCGTAAATTAAAATACATTTTGCCTAAGTAATTATTGAAACGAATGACTTTGGATACATTGTCAGCATGTGATGATACATTTACGAGCAATTTTTGTAAGATATGGATTAACGTTAGTATCAATGTATCACGGTGGGTGTGCACCTTTATATTGACACGAGGAACGCTTATTTCTGTGTAATGACGCAACTTACATAGCGGAACGTTGGCACGTGAAAAATTTTGTTAAAATGGCCTGTTATATCTTCTAACAGCTGCGAAGAGGCACAAGTGTTAAAAATTGTGAAATACTGTGGTCAAGAGCCTAGGAATCATTGAAGATTCAAGATGTCCTAGTTATGCTAATCGAACTAAATCATTCTATACGTTAGGTAAAATCGTTTACAAACTTAAATTTCCATATAGCGGTTATTTTATGTGTGATTGATAGCGAAGTGCTCACTGTATAAAGTGTTTCCCGTTACACTTCATTTTTACGCTCCGTAATCGTTTTTGACGGTTTAGCCAGACGTATAAGGATATCGCATGTTATTCTTCGTGCGACCTACACCTTTTCCTGCATGGATATAATGTTTCCAAGAAGGTCGCGTTACCTTGCGGAAACAAGTAATTACAGCACGGCACTGTTTCCACAAGGGACAGTAGACGTGTTCATTTCGAGATATGATTTATACAGAGATTACCAGAATTTTATCTAATCTGATACTATAAGATTGGGTTGATGCTTCGTAAAAAAAGAGAATAATAGGCCAATAATAATTTTGTTTTAATCATACAGATTTTCAATGATATACATATTTAATTAATTACTATTGTCTTGTACAATAAGTTTTTCTTTCACCTCCTTGTGACTTTATCTTTTAAAAAGAAACATATGACAGATAATACATTCACCTTTTGAAAAGTCACAACTGCTAGTCCCTGATATGTATTCAGCTTGTGCGTATATTGATTAAATTCTAAGATTACGCTTATCCGTGAAAAAAACGGTCTGTTCGTCAATTGGACAGTGTATCTTATTTATGCTTTTTTAAGTGAATCCATTGACGCATAGAACAATCGTTAATTTCATGATCGTCAAAGAAATCGAAAGCTCTTGTCAGTCATTCGTTTCTTCAGTGTTTATTTATCTAGTCATTCTTATCGTATCTTTGACGTGCACATATGCGTCGTCTGGAAATTTTGAGCTAAATGTGGATTCTTGATGGGCAGACATTTTCGTAAATATGAGACGTGTTTCATTACGCAAAGCTGCGGAAAGCCGACAGGAAATAGAGCGACGGCGTAGACCCTGCAGTAAGATTGAAGAAAGAATACGCAGTCGTAGGTTAAATAATGCACAGCATGTCAGGTCACCGGGATTGAAGATCAGCAACGTTCAGTCGACATCAAAAGTAACTGACTGGGATTATAAATGCTCTAATGAGATGTCACCGGATTCTTCGAGTTTAGACAGTGACGATAGCATTCCTCGATTACGCACGAGTAAACAACGAGTGGATTTGCTCGAGTTAACACCTCGTCGCGGTTCTTTGAATCGACCCAGGAAGGACAAGGACGTACGAAGGTCTATTTCAAGAGCTGAAAACCTAGTTAGGACGTCAATGTTGATCAGGGTAGAGAACAGACCAAGGAGCGAGTCCCTTACACCGTTGTTCAGAATAAAATCACCAAAGTATACGTGTCCTAAGGACGTTTCTGTGGACTATGTTAAAGTTTTGGATAAAGGCTGGATAGGGCAGAAGAATGAGGAACTTTCAATGGAACCGAATACCGCGCGTGACTGTTCATCCACTTCTATTGACCATCAGGATCTTGAGGAAGACAGGAATATCAATATAGATTTAGTGAAGCAGGAGGTCGAAAAGAATCCCGTAGTTGCTGAGGAACAAATGAATCCTGACACCAGGGAAAATAATTCAGGAAAACATAAAATAGTAAAAGGGACTTTGAATCCAGTGGAAAGTGATTCCAATTATCATTGCCAGTTAACAAAAAATGTATCGATTCAAGAATTAGACAGGATACCAGGAATAGCAACATCTGCACCACATATTCCTTCTACAAAAATATTAACCACCGGATCCTTGCAATATGCAACTATCCTACAAGAGGAGCAATGTCTGCCAGGTGCTCCTGGTAGGCCCGGTGGTCAATCTTTTAGTTCGTGTAATTTAAAAACGTGTGGTAAGTTTCCTTTGGATCAATCATGCATCACAACTGACTTTACTGTTGACAAAATATCTCCAATTAATGATCCGACAGTCAGTACCCAGGAAGTTTTCTGTGATAGTACATCAGATATTAACGGCTTAGAAATATCAGCAACCAAGAGTGACACTCAAGTAACAAATGAGCTATTCAACGTCTTCAGTGCATGTTGTTCTAAAACCACAGCACCTGATTCTGGAGTAACGAGTGAACTTATAAAAGGAAGTGGCACACAAACCCTTCCAGAAAATCCGGAGGATCCTCAGACTTATCAACATCCTCAAGCGAGTGGTTACCCAATGGAATGCGGCAGGACCTGCTCTCACAGCAAAACTAACGGATCCCATAATAAGATTCAGCCTCTGCTCACGATGTCTGCGTGCAATTACGTTAAACGCGCAACTTGCATAGATTGGAGAACCAGTAGAGGGCTGACTGATGATCATCTCTGTATTCAATATCGCTGTCTCTCTCATGATTGTCATCACTGCCATAATCCCTGCCATGATCGTAGTCTGAATAACAGCCGAAGAAGCAAATCCAGGACGAAGAGAGTAACATTCTGTTTGCCTGATGAAAATAAAGAATGTAAATGTAAAAATCAAAGCTCCTTCTGCACAGAGATACTAAATAAACATCAGGATATACTAGGAAGTAGCTCAAAAGAGAAACATTGTAGAACTCATAATAAAAAGGATTCAAGATTATCCAATGCTCAACAATATTCTCAGGATCATCTTCGTTCAGGAACATACTGCATTCTCTCATGTCGTAAGGAACTGTTGTCACAGTTAGAAATTTCATAAAGTGAAGATATTCCTTCCAGAGAAGTGTGAACGGCCATTAAAAGCAGAAGGAACGACAGCAGGCAAAGTAGGAGAATCCAAGAGCATTGATCCTTCAAGATATTCGACATCGGTAAGATATAATTAATAGAATAGCGTCCATAAGCATGTACCGTTAACATTGACACAAGCTAATAATTTTTAAACAGATCCCAGAGTGTTCAAGATGTCTGGCTGTTTTCGAAAATACTTCTGATCGTTTGTCCCATGAATGTTCCAAGAAGAAGCGTCATCTAATTAGGAATTTATGCAATAACAATGGTAAGTAGGACAAGAAAAAAAATATTCATTACGAACATCATCACAAAGACTATTTGTGTGGATTAATTCATTGTTGTGACAATTGCGAAAGTGCTGACCTGCGGCTTCTATGATTACTTGTACAAAAGACAATGGTTTAACCTGAAATCTATTGTCGCTATTTATCGCGTGCAAGTCTAGCACAGCGATTCGTGCTACGTAGGATACATGTGGGAATTCCAGGAAAATCATAATCGCATACGTACACTTATGTATGAACATCATACACGTCCCAAAAAGCAGTGCGTGGCGGTTACCAAGCAGCATTTCTATACTTTATGTACAGGGATAAAGATTCCAATTAGACACGGTCCACGTAGTGACGCCTGAGCCAAGTCGAATGAAATTCTGGTTATAATGTTAATTAACGATCGGTTAATTAGGTTGCCTCTTCTTTTAACATAACACAAGGAATCAGGTTGCTGCTATTGCAACTATCTAGGTTCGTTATACTTTACAGAAATATAGACGTGTCATTTGTATTACATTACAGGTAGACAGGACGCTCTGTTTCTCTTTCATTCTCTATTCTTTACCCTGTCAAAATAAAAAATCAACTTAATTCCGTCTCCTCTTACAAAACGTGTTAACAATTACCCATATAACCAGGATCCTCTGCCATGTTGTTTACGTTGAGAATTGATAATTACATCAGCACAGAGTACATTGTCTGCATCTTTGTTAAAGTGTACCTCATTGGGGATGAAAGAAATGTGTAAAATTTAAAGAAAGATGCGTCAAGCCGACGCATTCGAGTTCACCGGCCGGCAACAAGGCTAGGAAGCCTCGTTGGAACAGTTCGGTGCATTCTCCCACCGTCGTTCTGTTCTCACTTTCTCCCCACCAGTGCTCTATAGTCTCCCTATAGTCTGTCCTGTACCTTCCAGGCTTATTGGCCGATGTTCCATCCTCACTAGGGTATATAGCTGTCCTCGCACTGTCTTTCTTGTACTCGCGTACAATACTTCGTCTCTCTTTCTCTGCTATGCCGAACGTTCTACTCCCCCCCGAGGACTCGCGACGAGTCTTCCTCGCCGGCTCAGTAGCGCGAAAAGCGTCCAGTTGTGAGGTTCGGGATTGTTTTTCTCTTCGCCGAGAATAAACTCTACTCTTTGTGTGTTCCTCACTTGCAAACGTGAATCGGTCATCGTTCGCTTGAGATCCGAGGTGAGTACATAGGTAGTTACTTTGGTACAATGGTTTTATTCCAGCAGAAATATATGAACTATAGCGTTACAGTCGAAGAATTCTTGAAGATCGACAGGAATACATTTTGTCATTGAGAACAATGATGGCCGCTGGGATTTCGATCCAATAGAGAATTTTCAAAATAACTAACAGTGAAATTGTATAGGATATATACTTACTGACGGTACACTTAGGCAAGTTTATATATATGTGTGTGTGTCGAGAAAGATATATAGGAGTTAGAGTTGTAGTCTGCAGGGTCAGGGTCATAACCGGCTTTCCTGATGGTCCCTGACATTACACTGGCGTATGGCCCTTCCTCTTATCCTGTCATAATTATTTCTTATACTCTATCATTTTACGATATCCTTATTTTTAGTAATGCCTGTGCTATTCGTGTTATCCAAGCAGGAGGGATGCACGAGGGTGGGTTTATTTTGACGGGGTTTTCTCGTACTCGGTGACTCACGTTCCTGAGGCCTGGGTGGGGCCGAGACACAAGGCCGCTGCAAAAGGGTCCGTAGCGCCTGTCAGAAATACAAGACAGACATCCACCTCAATCGCCTGCATTACCTACACTTCTTATTCAGAATACAATTCAGGAAGAATGGAACTAAATAAGAGTTACAAGCTTCGTCACATTAACTCACAACTATTCCAACGCCTTTATCGCTTCCCGGTGACCACCGCATGTCCTGTTCCTCAGGAGGCTTAATGTTACCATGCTGACAGTACCACGTACTGATAAGTACATCCCTGGTGTATAAAATTTTGTCAGTTATCCAGCACGGATAACGTTGCACCAATGGACGCTGCCAATGGAGGGATGGTTTGATCGATCTCACATAGTGCATGGAACCATTAGAAAACCTGCTTTCTATACTACCATTCTCAACTATTCCAAGAGACAGAAAACGAATGTACATATATACCCATACTCACATTTTCTACTCTGTATCATTCTACATCACGGGAACAAACTAATCCTCATCTCCCATCCTCTCGTGGAGCTTTCCCCAATCGACCATGGGATAGACTATATACGTACTACGTACTATATTTGGCCTTCGTGGAGACAGAAAAGACTCAAGCTATCAGCCAGTATGAAGATATATATAAGGAAGCGATGCCATACACCTTCGAAAATTGAAATCAGTGTACTATAAACACGCAAATAATGATTGTGGACGTACAAGTTAACGTAGAAACCGTGATTACAGAAGTCGACATGCAATGCTTCTTGGTTTCGCAGTTCGCTGCTCAGGACTTCCTGCTTTATACGATGTGGAGTTCCTAAAGCAGATGCTACCATATCCCTTTCTATTGCTTCATAATTGTTAACGATCGACGATGATGAGCCTCGTTATTTTATTCTCACCAATAGAAATCGCCTTGCCATCAGTCCAAACGTTCATAACGGTTTCCTGTGAGATTCATTCGTCGTGCAGATCATTCAAGTTCCGCGAAGATTACACGACCATCAACGTGAACTGATTAAATAACGGTTATTATTTTTCATAGCTTTCTCCAAATCAGCTCGTAATATCGTTAGATGTCTTATAATTAAGGATTCTTCATATCATGCACAGTCTGATATTAATTTATTCATTGAACTGCTATTGCTATTCGTTTGGAACTTCTTGCCTGTTTCGGTAGTAGTCCTGGGTCAGTATAGTCGCAGACTCCCAAGCCTAAAACGGGGGATCAATACCTGGCTCCGATACGGTTTTACTCTGTGAGCTGGGATGCCCCTCGACTTCCGCGACCCCTCACCCACACCCTCGCCCTCACCCTTCACAACCTCTCAGACCTCCCCTCACCCAATCCTGAGGGCTTAACCACGCGCGATACTAGTCGTGCGGATGCAAACACACGCCTCTGTTCAGATAAAGAGTATGAATAGGAGAAATGAAAATGAGGAAATATACTACGGGGGAAAAAGAAATATCTGCCCTCAAGTCACTCTAATGGATGCTAAGGCTTTTATGTTGTGTAATTTTTTTTTGCAAATTTGTACCTCTATGACTGACTCATACACTTTGTAATATTGTTGAATTTCATCGGTCAATGATATAGGTGCTCTTTATTTTTATTCCTACAGAAACTCACTCGCAGTGGAGGAATAAGTGGGAGGATAAAACGAGCAAGCGGACCAGTCCTTTCCTTGGACATTTTTGTAACGCTGATTTCCACCGTGGTATCGTTACCATGCAGAACAACGGTTCCGAGAGTGGTAGCTCTGAAAATGGAGTAGACAGAACTGGATGGACGGTAAATTTATGATGGATCATTAGATTGTTTATTGGATGCTAGATGATGATCATCATGCTTATGTCCTTCTCAAATTCTTGTTCACAGGTTGGACTCATCAATGGCAAGTTCAAATATCTCACTGCTGAGACATTCGGTTTTAAGATCAATGCCAATGGGGCTAGTCTTAAGAAGAAACAACTTTGGACTCTTGAGGGTAGCGAGCACCAGGTCTTTCTGAGATCTCATCTAGATCGTTATCTCGCTGTCGATCAGTTTGGTAATGTCACTTGCGAAGCTGAGGATCCATCCGATCCTGGGTGTGCTTTTCAAATTCAGCTTGCTTCCGATGGTGAGTTCCCATACGTGATTAAATTTCGCGCAATGTATGTTAATGATGATTCTTCATGGTCACAGGAAGCGGAAGGTGGGCTCTTAAGAACGTGCAGAGAGGGTACTTCCTGGGTTCTAGTCAGGATGAGCTCAAATGTACTGCTAAAGCTCCTGGAGAGGCTGAATATTGGCTTGTACATCTTGCAGCCAGGCCTCAGGTAATAATAATATGCAATATTGTATTGTTTATGTTAATTTTCAACGTATTAAGATAATTTATTGTAATTTCTGTCTTTATTGATCCAGGTGAATTTACGTTCAGCCGGACGGAAAAGATTTGCTCATCTTAGTGCTGCTCAGGATGAGATTCATGTAGATGCTCCTGTACCTTGGGGAGAGGATACACTCTTCACTTTGGAATTTCGCCCAGCAGCAACTGCTGACAACGATAACTCTGCTGGAAATCGTGCTAAATCTGAAGGAGGACATTACGCCCTTCACACTTGCAACAACAAGTACCTTGCCCGCGATGGCAAACTCTTGGAGTCATGTACTCGCGATTGCCTTTACGCTGCTGAATTCCACGCGGGTCTTCTCGCTCTCAGGTACTAATCATTATTTAGGCTCACTTTTCTTTACATTGACTCTCATATTACTGTATTCCGTCTTTAGGGATGTTCATGGAGCTTATTTAGCTCCCATAGGCAGTAAGGCTGTCCTAAAGTCCAGGTCGACCACAGTCACACGGGATGAACTCTTCTCCCTGGAAGAGTCCTTACCTCAAGCCTCCTTTGTTGCTGCTCTTAATCAGCGTTACGTGTCTGTCAAGCAGGGTAAGGAAAGATTTATACAGGTTTTCATGTACTTCCGCACCTGGACCGGTCCGGTTCCTCTCCTGCTGCTCTCTCTCTCTCTCTCTCTCTCTCTGCTCACACACAGTAAATTGAATAAAACGCGTAAACCCGGGACGTTCGCCGGAAGCGAGGAAATTATACATTCATAGGCGCCTCCTTCCCTCTATCGTGTGTCAGGCATACTAATGACAAAGCTTGTTACGGGAGGAACAAGTTCTGCCGACTCCGAATCATGAATCACCCATGTCATTCTACGATTCAAGGACGGGAAAGCCACAGAGTGGAACGTCGATTCGACCGACTTACCAAATTAATTTAATTGCTTGAGCTATCTTTGTAACTCGATCTTATACCTTCTAAGGATCTAAATGTGAATGCCTTTCAAATAATTATTTTATTTCTCTTCAGTCGTGACCAACCGATTCGTTTATCCTAATGACCTCATTCACACTAATAGTCTTAAAAATATACTTCCAGGAGTTGACGTAACTGCTAATCAGGATGAAATATCCGGACACGAGACGTTCCAATTGGAATTCGATCGCGTCACTAAAAGATGGTACATCCGCACGATGCAGGACCGTTACTGGAGCCTTGAAGCTGGTGGTGGAATTCAGGCATCCGAGCACAAACGTTCCTCTAATGCTCTTTTTGATCTGGTTTGGCAACCGGAAGACGGCACCGTAGCTCTTCGAGCTAACAATGGCAAGTTTTTGGCTACTAAACGGTCAGGACATCTTTATGCCAATGCAGACTCACCTTCTTCCGGTGACTCCGACGTATCAAAGTACTACTTCTACCTAATGAACAGACCTGTTTTGGTACTAAGATGTGAACAAGGCTTCGTCGGGCCCAAAAGTGCAGCTAGTCCTAAGCTCGAGTGCAATAAAGCTGGTTACGAAACGATTCGCGTGGAACGTTGCGAACGTGGGGTCGTTAGGTTCAAAGGTAATTTAAATAATTCTTCAACAACTTCCTCTCTGTAACGTCCTCCTACATTGTTAATCTTTCTTCTGTTCCCAGGACAAAATGGAAAGTACTGGCACGCGGATAGCGAGGGTGTCACCGTTGACGCTGATGCACCCTCCGATGGATTTTACTTGGAACTACGTGAACCTTCCCGTATTTGCATAAAATGCACCGACGGTCGTTACTTAACTGCTGGGAAAAATGGAGCCTTACGTCTTGGTGAGACCGACTACGAGACGGCCACGAAGTGGGAATTTTAACGGGAATGCGTATCATATCAAGAGCGATTATCCTCACAAGGTCCCTTTGCTAAATTAAATGCATCATCAAACAAACGAATACTAAGAGCGACAGCCCAGAGAGTGATATGAGAAAAATTTTTTTTTTAATAATCAAGCGGAACTCGATTAGTACTTAATCGACTGATACGTCCTATCCAGCAGTTTTATCCTAAAAATGTAATTTGGATGAAAACTTGCTCGTCGTATCCTGGGTCCTTTCTTTAAATGCTTAGAATTCATCCTAACCCGGCGGTGTCTTCACCTTTTAAGAACAACGACCCGATTCATTCCATCTTGAGAAAATTTTATACGTATCTACTTTTATAATCCCCTACTATCACCCTAACTCCTCCTCCCCTACATATTTACAATGATTGTAGCTACGATTGACGCTTCGCGGTTTATGTGGCAAAGCCAGTAAGTACGAGGTAAGCTAGCAGAATAAGTTTGCTAGTTACCGATAACCGGTAGGGCGCGTTCTGTAAAGGTATTGGATATTATTTTAAAAATTTTCAGACGCACATGACTATTTTTAATCTGTTTGGCTAGGTTTTCAATAATGGATGATTAATGATTGTTCGTTGATCATCTCGATTTGTTGTCAGGATAATAGGTGACCGACACCCGTATCACTGCAGCATTGATTTTATACGAGAATCTCATTTTGTGTAAATATAATACCTACTTCGTCTATTCCTAACTATTATCGCTAAGGATATATTTCGTATCGAGTTTTTTACATTGCTGATTGCTGCCCACGTACATATATAATATCGAAAAATAGGAGACTAGTATGTAGAATATTTTATTATTTTAATATCATTAGTTACGAGGTACAGGATGGTCATTTTACGAGCTATTTTGAGAACTTGTATTTCTACGCTCCACGCACACCTGAGGATCGACTCAGAAGCTACGATGTTTCCCTATGATTTACAAAACTTATCAACAATCGACGAGAAACGTAATAAACAATTTTTTATCGATCGAAGAGACTCGTTTCTGCGGTTCTCTTTTACCATTTCAGTTTTATTTTCTTCATTTTTTTTTACAAATCCTAGACTTCCATTGAGCTATTTTTACATATGGATTAAGGTCAATTCAGTTGTTACATTTGATATTCGATAAACTACAGAAATTCTTGATTCAGTTTTTCCAATCTCAATTGTCTCTTCGTTGCTCTTTCTTCAAGCAATACACAAAATTCACTGAACATCAGTCTCAAGCTGGGATACAGTAGAGGAAGTATCGGAAGTTGGGCTAAGCTTACTAGCATATTGTCATAAGCTATTCCAACGTTATCAAAATTCTTTCCCTGAGAATCCTCTGGGATGCGAGGCATCTTTGAGTAGCGTTGACTGAAGTGAGTTAGCAAAATGAATTTTGCTCTCATATTATTGCCAGACGTTATCGCTTGAGAAATTGTTGAATGAAGTTTCATTCTTGCTTCAGCTTCCATGTCATCCTCCATAGTAGCTTCATGTATTAATAATTCACAATCAGCTCCTAATTTTATTAGGTTATCACACGGTACAGTGTCTCCACTGAAATAAAAATATTTATATGAAATTATAGTAATTTGACGTTTCGATTTAATTTAGTATCATTATGCCTTTATTTACCTGTAAACAATTTTATTACCAGCACTGTCAGTCACAGCAACACCATATGCAAATGGACAGTGCTTCACCCGTACAGTGCTAATATCTCGCACATTCAGTGCACTGTACAATTCTTTTTCTCTCGCGTTAGATAATCCATGTTCGTTTAAAAGAATATACGAATTAGGCACCAGGGTGTACAGATCCAATATGGACTCGAATCGTTTATGGTAAAGTTGAAGCCATGCAGAAATTTGTTCAGGTGCAATTAAAAATAGTGGTTCCTCAGTTACTCGTGCTCTCTCTTTTAGCAATCCAATCAAACCGATATGATGATCAGCATGTAAATGCGATACGTAAACAGCCTGTATAATAAGATTTAAATTGTGAATCTTTAACAGCACGGGGAAAAGAATGTATAAGAAGTGGCAAACCTTAATAGTTTTGAGAATACGGGTAGCGTTGGATTTTCCATAAAATCGAATTATCTGACCCATAGTTCCTTCTCCACAATCTAGTAAAATACTGCGTTCCTTATCAAGTCTTAGAAGAATGCCACTGGTGTTCCTAACTTTGTTTGGTATACAGGAACCGGTTCCTAGCATCAAAACCTTTGGGTATTCAGGTGCATTGATTAGAGATTTACTTTTTGCTGCAATATTTGTTTGGAGTTCTGCTAAGGCATCCAGGAAACCATCCACAGCGAATGCTTCGTCCACATATTGCTTTGGACTAATAGATAATTCTAAACTTTTATCCAATCCAGTCAATGGACGCAGATTTATAGAATGAAGAGTTTTGACACGATGAATTATTGGATTAATTTCTTCGGTTTTTACCTGTATTTGATAGTTGTATATTAATACAGAAACCATCATTGAGTATTATTATTAAAAGCTATAGTCTCACATCTAACGTAAGGGACTTACAGAATCTGGTGAAATTCGTTCTGGGGAATTTGCCTCTTCGCTCTTTTCAAATGTAATGCTGTCAAAGAATGGAAATATTTCAGGATGAAGAAGGTGCAGCTTATGTTGAATTCTGTGAACTGCTTCACTGCCTATACACTCATTTTCTTCATTAATTATTATGTGTTGTGTTTTCTGGGAAAATTTATTCATCCATTCCTTGTAACGTGGATTTTTAAGGACCTCTTCTGGTGTAAAATGAACCACGCAGTATGCAATGTTGTCTTCTTCGGAAGCTGTTGCCTGGTAGTTCTTGAATGTTTCATTGTTCGTTAACGAATCTAAATAATCTACTGTGGGACACTCGATCACTGCAAGAATTAAATTTCCAAGTGAAACAAAATTAATAAAAATATTACGTCTATAATTATTCTACTGCACTTACCAATGAATACTGGACCAGGACATTGTGGTGTGCAGACATCTGCGCTTTTTATCAATGTCCCATCTGGAAGTGTCACATCATTTCCAGCTTTTAATTGACCCAAAACCGGACCAGGTGTTACACCTTTTTCTACACATTTATTCAGATCCAAAGATCCGGGTCGAGGACGTAGTTTACAAATATAGGCCATAGAACCTGTTACACGGCCCCCTGTAATCCGCGGTTCTACTTTTTGCAACTTTCTACTGCTTCCACCATTATTTGATTTTCTTTTGCCATTTGGAGCAAGTTCATGAGAATAATAATCAGTATTATCAACTGTTAAATCATTCACAGTGTCATCAGAATCATTGTCAATTGTTGGTTTTGTTAAAAGAACATAGTGCACAGTCATAGTTTGATCCTGAAATGGATGAAGCTCATTGCATGCAGCTGGATGAACAGTCAAATCCTTTAGAATAACAAACTTCTTAATAGCATTAAATAAATCGATAGATCCTTCAGGTCCATGGAGTTTAAATTCCGATACACCATTATCCTGTACTGTCAGAGCTACTCCTGGCAGCCCTCCCATATTGTTCCAAGTAGGTGTCGTTACAAAAACATGCTCCACTCTGGTGAGCTTACGTCGATGCTCAAATGCCAGTCTCTGGGTTCCTTCACCACAATTAAACAAGTACTTTGTATGATCGCTTGATACATAAAGGCATCTTGCTGATCCACGAGCTCCACTACCAAGTATCTAGTTATAAAAATTACATAATTTAATGTTTAATACACTATGACATGTCAGGATATTTACCTGCAATTGCACAATACCCGGAATGACCTTGAAACTCCTCTCTTTAATATTCTGTCGCTGTCGTTGCATTGATAAAATAAATTGTTTATCTTTTGGCATTTTTGAATCTGCTACTTCTTGTCCAGGATCGCGCCAAGGAAAACCCTTGGAGTATGGTCTTAGGCTTCGGGTTGTCCCGAAGTGTCCAAGTATTTTCCTTGTGAATGGACGGGTACTGGTAATCATTCGATTTCTAATTGCGTTTCTTTCGTCCAAAAATTATAATTACGCGCCTAGCCTAATCATTGACATTTTATAATTTACACAACTGTCTTTCACGCCACGTGCATCATGAGCTACCTGTGTGAAGTTAGCCGGCTAACTTTTATTTATTAAACTTTTTCTTATTCCAATCGTTTTAATAATCCTTTAACGGTGTTTGGTGGTTAAATGTGGGTAAAACGTTTTATAATCAATTGTTTTTTTTTTTCAGAAAATTAAAATCAAAATCTGGTGTACAATTAGCCGTCACTTTCTTGTTTCTAATTGGATTTAGCTTTTCAGGGGCTTAATCGATGCAGAATCATTTGATAGTTATGAATTAACAAATACAAACGTTTGATAATCCATTGTTTACTAGAAAAATGAAAAAGACCATATGCGAATCGAGGATTTTAATCGACACGATACAATCGATTCCTCGATTGATGTGTCATTGAATTAGATAATATTGCAATATTTCTACTTCCAATCGTTTGATAGTTTTTGATAGGCTTATAAAAACGTTTGATAGTCAATAATAGAAAGTAATGAGCTTTTAGGCAAACGAACATGCAACATCATGTTTGTTTCAGTTTGCTTAAATGCGGATAGCAAAACCTTAAACGAGATATAGGTATACTTTTGTTGTGAATCAATGATACCAACGAAGAAGAAGAAACTGAGCGAGATACTAATTTGAATTACAATAAATGCAGGACGTTAAATGCATATATATTTTATCGAAATTAAATATATCATAAATCAAATACATTATATTGATTGTAGGAAGTCAAATAATAAGATTCTTTATCCCTTTATATTAAGTGATGTTTTTGTTCTCTTTCTTGATTAATGAGCAGTCCTTTGTTGCTATCTTTAGATTTAGTTTAAAATAAACAGAAAATGTAGTCTATCAAAAACACTTTTAGTATGATTACCTAATACAGTCCACCTGAACAGTAACTCGAGATACTTATACGATTAAATAGTGCATAACTTCATGTTTTGTAACAATGAATCTTTATATTTATCAGTAAAAAAGCTTTTTTGTTTTTTAAAGACCAATATAAGTTTTAAGACTGCTCAGTCGAATGGTATTTGCATTAGCAATATATTTGATACGATTCTCTTCCTATCATTGTATCCCATTAAAAAGTTGAATTTAATCACTAATTAAACTGGGTATCGAAACAACTCCACACTGTGTGAATGAAATGGAGGAGCCAGACACATATGCTATAATAATAGGTGCATCTTGTCCATCAAGTTGCAATTGAATCAGGTCTGCTGGCTGTATAATAACGTCATCTCTTTTACTAAAAAAAATTACATGGTACAGTATTTTCTAGAATAAGTAACACTTCAAAAAACATTAAAATGAATAATACCTTGTAACTACCACCCTAAAAATAGGGACACCAGGGCAGCTCTTCTTGAATGGCTGTGTACTCGAATACACATTATATGATATTTTATAGTCACATCTTCTTCGTCTAACACTTTTTTCAGAAGCTGATTTTATTATTTGAAGTTTCTCATAAACTTCAGGAATGCTGCTAACGTTCTTCGGAGTTACTAACGGTTTAATAGTTTCGTTAATAACTTGTACCTCACTACAATCCATATCATCCTGGGTATCATTATGTTCTTCATCATCTATAATAATAGTTTTCTCGTCGATCCATTTCTTCTTTAATTCCTTCCACGAGGAAGCACCAGGTAGTTTAATAAACGATGGATGGTTACTATTGTCCTTATCATCTCCAAAATGATTATGGTCATTTTGAATATTCTTAAGATTTGTTTTAGACGTCGCAGATTTAGGTCCATGATTATATTGTTGATTGCGAGAAGTCCGGCGAGAAAAAGTTTCTTGATGTTGAGAAGATTGTTGGCTCAGAAATATTCCATTTTGGTAAACTAATGGAGCAGTTAGAGATGGATGATACTGTTGTAAATTATTATGCCACATTGTTGGATAAAAGTAGGATGATTGAGCCGTTGGTGTCCCCAGATTGTAATTTTGATGAACCATCGAAAAAGAAGGCCTACGATGTTCTAGAGCTGAAGGATAATTTGGATATCCCTCATGATGTGACCTGAAATGTCTCATAATATGAACTGGATTATTAGAAATATTACCTTGAAAATACCTTGTTGGTATGGAGTACCTCTGGGTTTGATATGATGGCATTCTGTTCATATATCGTGGCATTCGATGTCTTTGTAGATGGGTATTAGTCTGCTGTGTATATGCTGGCAATATAGATCTTGCTATATTCATCAGTGCAGATAATATATATCTAAAACCTTGCTCTTCATTTTGATTTTGATTATTACAAGTGACCATTTCAATTTCAGGTACACTAGGTTCAAGTGTGATACTATTATTTTGGTTTTCCACGCTATTTGTTGCTTCAATTTCTGTCCTTCCTGTTTTAAAACCCATTCGTATTCTTTTATCTGCTTCTTGAATTTTATACATCTTCCATCGTACATATTGATAGGTATTATTTTGGGGCCTGACATTCTGCGGTAAGTATCTTCTTGATATCTTTTCTGTGATAATTGACTCCGATGCAATATTTGGTAAAAAGTTTAACATCTCCATGCGAGACATGCTGTGTGGAATTTCTTCAACCTCGTCATCTGATAGTTCTATAACCTAAGGATATAGAGTGATAGAGGAATGTTACTATAATATTAATTTTATATTGGTTATTAATTTCTAAAGTGTCTTACCTCTTGTTTGGATCTTTTATTTTGCGACAATACTGAACTCACTGGACACTCCTTACGTTTCTCTGAAGAACATGGAGAACTGTTTAATGACTCTAACTCATGTACCATTGAAATATCTGGGAGCTCTTCAGGAGCTGTAACATTAGCCTTATCGTTTCTTTTAGGTAACAGTTTCACGTTTCTTTGTATGCGAGAGCCTGGCCATTTTTGAGCCGAATTTCCAAGAACAGCTTTATCACCTGGAGTACATTTTATCAATCTTACTGGTTCCAAAATAGTTTCCTCTGATATAATTCCAATTTTTGGTTTTATCCTTCTTCCATTATTATTTAGAGAATTCGCTTGATGCACATTGCTAGGACCTGGGAGTTCTTGTATACGACAGTCTTCCTGCTGTGTATCTAATACAGCACTTGTCTCAGCTAGTTTCGATGACGATGAATCATTGGTTTGTAACGTTTCTTCTACTTTTGGTGATTCAGTCTTTTCCTGTTCTATTTCATTAATCATGTCATCTATTAATCCCTTTACATCACTGACCAAGTTGGCCATAGAAATTGATAAATCCTTTTGCTCCTTCTCTTTGATATCATTTTGAGAATTACCATCATTCATTCGTAATCCATTTATGGGATTCACAATAAATTTTTTCCTTTCATACACGTTTCTAGTCATTCTCACCCACTTTACGTAACCACTCACAGATGATGTGCAAACATCTCGACAATATCGTTGCACTCTGTAGCCTTGTTTGACTAGATGGCTGTAAACTCTGTATTCATCTATGGTACATTGTGACTCATCTTCTTCAATTAGAATTTCATAAGCTTGTTGTACCGATAAGACTACATTATCCCAAGTAAGCTCCAAGCAATTCTATAAGCAAATATATACATATGTATAGAAATTATATGGATCTCATACTTATTTCTGACACATTATTATTATACCAGCTCTATGAGTATCAAGGCCTCTTCTGGTGTCAAAAGCAATCCTTTTTTTGTTTCAGTGCCAAAGCAACTCCAGTCCTGTCTTGATTTTTTAATGACTTGAGCTTTCTTGTCATGTTCCAACCATATAGCAGTTGCTAATTGAGAGTTACGTTCCACCCTCTGTATATTAAGCAAGCTTTTGCGATTGGTAAGGCCTTTCTCTATTTGTTTATTTTGAAGCCACGAGTTATTTGGTTCAAATTGCTTTTCACCAGTTTTTGGAAGGACTCTGGAGGACTTTTCCCATTCTCCCCAGGCTTCATGTCTGATACCTCTATTTTTTAACAGTCCCTCTGCACTATTTAAAGTAAATACAATCAATTGTAATTAAAAACTTCTAACTCATTGTTGTAATCATATCAAAATTACATAAAAAACATACTTTAAGAAGTCTCCAGAAGTTTTTTCAGCTCCTTCAGTCATTACTATCGCAACAGGCGTTTCTTTTTCATATAAAGAATATCGTTATAAATCCTGTCGAAACGACTTATTAATTGACAAATGCGTTTGCCAAATTTTCACAAAATACGATGACCAATGATCACATGAACTGAAGGTATGTTTATGAAGTTCTCAAGATCTGACATGTTGTAAGCTCTCATATTTAGACCAATCAGGAAGTTGGAATAAGGAAGATCGGTACTCTCATTGGTCCAAAAGTAAATCTAAATGTCAAATGAACGTTTTTAGTTTTCTTTAAACACACCTCAGGTTCTCCTTTGAGTCCTAGTGTGGAACATATTTTTGAACATTAGTTAAAAAGAGTTAACTGTCATTAACAATACATTATATAGGAAGCTACGGGCTTGTTATTATTGCAATTTGTGTTATTTCTTTAAATAATTGAATTCATTAGGTTTACAATCAAATAACAATTTAGTATACCAGTTCTCTAGATTAGGCTAGTTCTTCAAGCTGACCGCGTGGTTTCGAACAAGTAGTGTATATTGCTTATTAAAAATGGATGTTGTTAATGCAATTTTGGAAAAAAATGTGGATTCGAATAGATCAATATCGGTCCATAAGGATTTGGAATTGGATATTGACGAGGGAACTCTTCTTGCTTCTGATTACAACGTTTTTGACAAAGAAAATCTAAGGTAACCTCAATTGGATCTGCCTAGCAACTGTTTATATTTATTGACGTTATTGTTAATGTTTTCAGATCAAGACAAGATACATATTTGAAGGACTTAACAAGGGACAATGTGCAGGTGCTCATTAATAAAATCTGGACGTTGCAAACAGAACGCGTAGATGAGGCAATTGTTGGGATACTTCCAAAACCTGTGTTTGTGTTACCAAGAGCACGTTCTGTACCTAAGCCTAAGCCTTTAACAAAATGGCAACAATTCGCAAAAGAGAAAGGAATCACTTCAAAGAAGAAGAATAAGTCAAAAGTCACATGGGATGAAGAATTGGAGGTAATTAATCCTATGGTATATTTTATATTTAATATTTATATTCAATGAACATCAGTTTAATTATAAGTATATTGTAGAAATGGGTTCCAAAATATGGCTACAAAAAAGCAAAGGCAGATGAACAAAAAGAATGGCTGGTGGAAGTTAACGATCCCACAAAATTCACCAATGGTGAAGATCCTTTTGCTGCTTCGAAGACAGCTAAACGTGAAAAACAAGCAAAGAATGAATTGCAAAGGTTGCGTAATTTGGCAAAGGCCAAAAACGTTAAACTTCCTCGAGTTGGTATTCCTAGTACAGAACATTTCCGAGATGCACGGCAACTTGCTGCAGCTACAACCATAGCACGAGCTTCCACTGCTTCAGTAGGAAAGTTCCAAAGCAGGTAAGGTCTATGTGCACTAGAAAAGCTCTTTGATCCCTATTTCAATAATTGAAAAAATGTATGTAGATTGCCAAAGGAAAAAGATGGAAAGGATATTGCATCACATGTGCCTGGCATAAAAAAGAAACGTAAAGAAGCTCCATTAAGTGTTGTTCAAGAAAAGCAGCGTAACAAGAAGTTGGCTGAGAGTATTCTTCGTTCCAAATCCACTATCCTTCATGTAGATGCGCCTGTATCATCCACAACGTAAGTACACCTTTAATACAATTAATTTCCTCACAATCATAGAAACATAAGTAACACAATGTAATGCACAGATCTGCCAAATCTCCAAACAGCGGCGGTAAAAAGAAATCCAGCAAGAAAGAGGGTAGAGGAGCAAAAAAACCAAAAGGAGGTAAAGGCAAAAGAGATCTACGGTCGAAAGTTGGTGGACGAAAGCGTAGATAATAAAACTATCAAGATTGTAATTATTTAATACACAAATAAAATGCAAGTTTTATCATCCACCTAAATCAAGCACCTATTATTTACTCTCTTCCGTGAAACATCGATCGAGGCAGCAAGTAAGATGACCCGGTCAGTTAAACAATAAAAAATTAAATCTCAACAATAGAATAAATTAAAAATAGGTCACAGAATTAAAAAAAATCAATAATCCAAGTACGTAACTAATCTATATTATCCATTTCCGTAACCTAGCTAAGAGTTGATTGTGTCACAGGAATAAAAATCCATAAGGATGTCCTAACGTCGATAAGGTAGATACCATCAGTGAATATTGGTTCGCAGGGGGTGAGTATTGAACATCAGCAACAACAGCAGTAGAGGCAGCAAAAGCAGCAGCAGTGGCAGCAGGCATCGGGAATCGGGGGTGCGAGAAAGGTAAAAGGTCAAAAGTTGCCAGGACGGAATATCGACTAGGGTCGAGGCTGGGTCGGGCTGGCCTAGTCGCGGCGAAGCAGAGAGTAGGAGGGTAAGTAGTGCGGAGACTGGCCTAGAATCGCAACAGTGCGGACAGTGAGGGTGGCGGTGTTTCTTTCGGGGGTGTTCAGGGGTTCTCTCTCTTTCTATAACCGCGTTGGATATTTCAGTGAAGTCTTATATGCAAGGGTGCAACAAGGAGGAGAGACTCGATGTGCGCGAGTGCATGTGTCACGGGGACGACGAGGCTGGCAGGGTGCAGAGAAAAAAAAGAGAGGGTGGTATGAGTTGCAATAGCGTGTATTCGCGTTGGTAATCGTATCCGCAACGAGGCTCAGTGATCTTTCGATGCCCGTGCATCAGTGAGGACGCAGGCGATCAGCCAGGGGTAGCAGGACGGAGGCTGCGAGTATAACGGTGATGAAGTGACGTGAGGGAAAAAAAGGGAGTAATCGTGGCTCGGACCTGGGTAACGTAGCCGTGGCGAAGACATATCTCGCGATGTCGTCGTGAACAGAAGAGAAGACAGAGGGTGAAGAGAGAACGTGGACGAGCAGACAGGACGAACGAACGGACGCGGTGTAGTCGGTGTCAAAGCGTTGGTACGCGTTACATCTTGAGTGTTCCCCAGCTTGATGGTTGCTTTGCTGTTGCTGTTGCTGCCGCTGTCACTGATGCTGCTGTCATCATCGTCGTCGTGCCCGCCGTCGTCGTCGTCGTACTCAGCATTGTTCTCGTCATCGTTGTTAATAACGCCGTCATCATCTTCGTTATCGTGGCCATTGGGTTCGCCGATATACATTATGACTTGTTCATTCGGAGTTCGGGGATTCCCCTGGTTTTTTACCATGAAGAAATCGCGTTAAATTTCTCAGTCTCGTTAACCCTACGATTATTCCGAAAAAAAATGATCTCGTGCCACCAGTCAGCCTTCCTTGTAATCGCGCGACCACGCGAGAACCGCCACTAGATGACGTAGAAAAATTAGAGAACAAAAAAACCTCTGATGACCTCGCCGAAATGGAGAATGGAGTTCTGCCTCTGTAGTCCGAAACTCCGTGTTCGCTTCTCGCTCCCTCGTGCACGCACGTAACACCCACCGTTTGTTCGCTCGATAACAAACGACCCTGCTCTGCTGCCTGTTCTCTGTCTGCTTGCCTGCCTTTGCCTGCCTCTTGCCTGATCGCCTCGTCAACTTATACCATACTTCTCGAAACCGAAGGACTAACTCCCTGTTTTTTATCGACACTCTCCAATTAATGAAGATCCCTCACTTCCGTTCTCCGTGGTATCACTGTCTGAACGGATCAGAATGCAATAAAATATTTTAATCACGCAGTTTACAAATCCTGTCATACATGTATCATAATTCTTGAAGCCCCCTGCTTGCCTTGTTCTTACTGTAATAACAAAGGCATTGGTCGTATTCAATAGCCAGAGTGATATAATTATTAACAAAATTAGTTAGAAGACACTTGTACATATATATGTATATATGCATCCAGTATAGAATGAGTGAAAGAAAGAATGCATTCCGACGAATGTGTTGCTCGATAAGAAAAAGCTCATTTCTATTCAGCCCTATATCTAAATAAGTGCTGAAGGACCTTGATCGAGTGGAGATCAGACGACGATAGTCCACGCGAAGATCGGGGGACTTGGGTGAGTTCGCCGGGTTTTTGAGGTAATCAGAGAGAGGGAGGAAGGCTTTCCATGAAAAGACAGGTCGAGGAGTTTCGATCGTAATTTTATTATGGAAGCGTATCCAAGGCAAAGCAATTCTAAAGATCGACCATCTTGGCAAGGCCGACCTCTGTGTGTCTGATATCTGTTACGTAGAGGATGAATAAAAGTAGTATGTAGCCGATAGCAAACGTAATGATAAGAAAGAAGCTTAGGTAATACATATATATATATATATATATATAGATAGCAGTAGGGATGCGTAGCACTAGGTATAGTTTAGAAGGTACACGCGGGGGAGGCGTACCGATGCCTGGAGCACCGTCACGTTTCTTGCCTTTACAGAATGCAGAACCATGCACGATCGTTACTCCTAACGAGGAGTCGCCTCGCCCGAAGGCGTTAAACCGGGAAGAGCCACGGAAAGGATCCGGAGGAGAGAGCGATGTACGCTGCAGCGGGTGGAGCTAGCATTGCCAACAGGAGGAAGCAGAAGCGCCTCCAGCTGAACAGACGAGGCGGCGATGCTGTAGGAACACCAGCAGCACCTGCTCCGAGGATCAGGAGCGTCCCAGCTTCCCATTCGAGCAAATTTGCTCGTTCGCACTTTCTCCCACCGTCATCGGCTCCAGTTCCTCTACCATCCTCGGCTAACGTAGGAAGTCACGAGCGTCACAAACGACTCGAGAAGCACCATCACCACCATCATCACCAGCAGCAACAGCAACAACAGCAGCAGCATCCACAGTCCCAGCACCACCACCACCGCAATTTCCACCACAACCACCATCACTATCAACACCAGCTCGTGCCTCTCTCACCAACTCCATTTCCTATATCTCCCCCGCCGCTCTCGCTCGAATCGCCCAACTCCTTCACATTCGCCACCAAGTCGAACAGCTTTCCATTTCCACCGCCCTCGATCCTCGATCTCCGAGTCTCGCCCTCCACTTCGGAACTACAGGTGGGTAAACGCGCTTCGCGACTCTTCGCTCGCGTCGTCCTCGCCTTTATTTTCTCTATTAACTACTATATTAGTACTATTACTATTACTACTCCTGTACTATCTCTTACTCCCCGATGCACCGCACTCTTAACGGCACCCAATTCAACGATTCGGCTGTCTGGTGGCGTTTCCTCGCGGCACGTTTCCGCCCTGCTCTCTGACAGAATCAATTCTTACGGTTCACCCTCGGATCATGGACACCGACCAGGGGTTTGCCAGTCAGTTAATGGCGAAGGGCTGGCGTGTTGTTGTTTCGAGGGCGAACCTGAGCCTGACGAAAGATCGGCATTTAGCAATGTCACACGCTTTTACGTATTTAGTCTCGATCCGGAGCAGGAGGATCCCGCGTAAAAGGGAGACAGAGAGGGAAAGAGAAAGAGAACCTCGTATCACATCTGTCATTGTGTCGACGGCGTTCCTTACCGGTGCGGTTAGCCGATTATTCGAGCAAGCCCGCGATTAAACGGAAGTGAAGGACCGTCGAACTGAACGATCAATGAACCAGGCAAATGAATGAGCGGAATGCAGGCTGCTTTATTAATTAGAAGGGAGAAGCAACGTTTACGGGGGGGTAAGGCTGTGAACTTTCGAGAGTTACCCTCCAACTTGGCCACCAGACTCATTCCGCCGCTTCCACGATATCCCCCGCGATCCTATGTATACGGGGTAAGTATTTTGTTCTGTCGATAACACCTATCATCCTCGGGGGAAAACTTTTAACCACCAGGTACTCAACAAGTAACTGTGCCTATAACCGGATACGTGAAACGAGTGCGATCAGATATAGCACAGCTGGAACGTAATCAATCAGCCCCAGAAATACGGATCTTGCACCTTTATGTGTCCTTGTTTTCTGAGACCTTAGAGCATACTGGTGTCAAATGTTATATTGTTACAGTGCGGAGGCCAGGGTCCTGGCAAGGCTGCGTGGCAGGGTTGTAATAGACCATCCCCACTTCCTTTATCGCCAGCATCACCTCATGGATCACGAGGAGAAGGACCCAACTACAAGACCAAACAATGCGAGGCACATCGACGATGGATGAAGAGAAACAGGGTATAAGATTTCTTGTTATCGCTTTTGAGCTATGCAAAGCCTCACTTTTTACTCACTGCGGTATGTTGCTTTTAGATACGAGATGCCAGCCACTACTACGAGAGCAGCGGCGAAGATGAGGATGAGGAAGGAAGCGGCTTTGCGGATCGTCGACGGGGTGAAGTCAGCGCTGCCGTGAATACTGTACTCTATGCCGGTCTTGGTACTACCGCACTAGGCCTAGTTATCTCCTTCGTAGGGACTGGCGAGAAGGGATTTCAGAGTCCTGAATTAAGACTGGTCGGACCGTCTTTACTTTGCGCAGGCCTATTATGCTGTTTACTTCGTGTGCTCCTTTGTCTCTGCTTATGCCGTTGCGGAGAATGTCGATGGAGACCCTGTGTTGTTTTTGCTAATAAGAAAAAAGGACGAAAGGCGGATAATAATGCTCCTACGGGACCGCAGCCAACGGCCTCTCTTTTGCCGTCAATACAACAACAGCAACAACAATTACAACCGCCGATGCCTTCGTCCTGCCCTGTTCCATCAACGGCGACGAAAGGACATGAGCTACTGCTCTCTCCTGCCCAATTACCCGAGTGAAGTACGCAAAATTCTCCTCGCGATTGAACTTTTTCTACGGAATTCTATACGCCGATCTCTACTGCCGGTCCTGTCCGAAATAACGTAGTTTAGTCTAGATCGATTCTGTCTAAAAATTGATCTGACTCAGCACAGCCTAGCCTAGATTAAAGTGGCTTAGTGATAACTTGAACGTAATAAAGGATCGGCTGCTGTTTTCTATACATTTGGTCACGTCGTCTTTTTCAACCTGCGAGAAGAGCTAGAAAGCAAGGTGCGATTTTTTTGCCGATTTTACCATTTATTTCTTCATAGTATTAAGTCTTTTACTATTTTCGAATGAATACCTTGATTAGCTTTTTATACAATAGATCATGTTACCGTAGCTCTCCATAATGTCCACGATTTAAGATGGGACACACATGTATGCCTTTGTAAATTACAAACAAGAAAATCGCGAAATATGAAAATTCACGAACCTTGTTTAAAAAGGTATAGTCAATTTGAGCCACAATTATCATCCTATGTGCAAATGGGGAATGATGATGATGTGAAGGTCAATCTTGTCCGTCAATGCAATTGAAATTGCATCTGGTCAGAAGAGGAGTAACTATATATAACAGGGGCATCGGAAGTAGTTGCATTTGGTGCAGTAGCAGCAATGGCAAATAGTTGATCCTCGTAGATGGTTCCTTGGGTCTCTGTCTTCCCATTTCCTGTTGAGGCACCAGGTGTTCCAGCAGGAATATCACCCTTTGTAGCTTCGCGATACTTTTGAAGATACACTTTCAATGGCTCAACATAATTATCAAAACCAAGGGTTGTCATTGCAAAGAGGATATCTTCTCCATTTATGGTTTTCCGCTTTTCCATGTGGCATCTGTCGCTAGCTTCAGATGTGATAAACGAGATAAATTCTGAGACACATTCCTGGACACACTCCCTTGCATCTTTTGCAATCTTTCCAGCTTCAGGAATAGCTCTCTTCATTATCTTAGCCACATTTGCTATTGGCAAGAAACGATCCTGTTCTCGAAGAGTGCCACCACCGCCTCCACCTCCACCACCCTGCAAAGGATCTCCAGTCCCATGGTTCGAGTCATCTGTATTTTCTGGATCATCTGCCAATGAATATTACAGAAGAGTGAACGATACTTGTTATAAAATATGTACAATTTGTAAAGTAAAAATATTAAATATAGGGAGAAGTAGATAAAAAAGTAAATCATATGAAGTTACAAATTCATCTTTTCTATCATGGTATGATCAGTAAGTGATATTAAAAATAAATTTTAAAATGAAAAGAAAAATGTACTAATATATAATAGCCGTTGAATAATATAACGTCAATAACAAATTGCGCAAACGCGACTCTTATAACCAAATTAAGTACAAATTGTCATCTAGTTTTCTAATTAAATTAACTTAACAACATACCTTCCAAGTCGTCTGATTGTACGCCGATATAAGATGCGGAAACATCACTACCGCCGTGAAGAAAAGATGTTGGACCTAAAGGACCACCGTCGTCACCGCTTTCACCACTGTTTTCCATTACTATAGTACGTTCCGCTTTTAACCTACAAGTTTCACTTTGATTTCTCAAGCACTCTTTTATCCTTCTTTTTCCGTATTCTACACTGTTTTACAGTGTATTCAAAATAATATCTCTTTTCATTAGATAAAATTAAACGCGAATACTACTTGCAGTAATTAATAATTTTATGTTAAAACTGTGAAATGGTATTATTCAGTATAACTCAATGAAAAACAATGCAGACGCATTAGAAACTTTAATAAGTGTAAATTGAAATCACGTTAAAAACAGAGCACAGTACTAATCAGTGCTAATACTACTGACTTACAATTAGTTCAGATTAAAATGTTTTGAAACAAAAAATTGACAATCTTTTGAGATGTAAGGCTGGCTCCTCATATATGCGCCAATACTCGGACGTAGGATTTTGGTTGGTGAAAAATGACAATTTTTTCTCACCATCTGGTATCCACAAATCAAATTCCCGCGTTCGATTGCTAGCGCTTGTATGAAAATCTAGCCTAAGACATATATTTTAGTTGCTTGAAAATAACATTTTACGTACCACCATTTCCTTGGCAATGATCACAATGATGTAGTATAGTAACAAACGCAATAAGAACACTCACGCGACGGGCGCGATTGTCCGATGTTGGTGTCAACAACGAGCACCTGAGCGCACCACTGTTGCATCAAGGCCGAGTTGCGGCAATCTTTAGACGACAAAAATGTATTATTAGCATATATCATTCGTTTCATTTTACCGTAACTCCCGAATATATATTAACCTATTTTGTGCTTTGTAAAATAGATAGCGGGTTGGTGGGTAGTGTATACCCTCTGTTTGTTGTCGACTAGTTGATTTGTTATAACTTGCTGACGCATGGTTACATAGTAAATATACAGTTCGAAGTCGCCTATCGCACAGTAGTTTTTTCTTATTAATCTATGAAAAAGATGTATACGAATAAATCGCATGCGTAAAGAAAGCACCGTATTTAGGGCCCAGTCACACTCGTCAAACGCGCGTTTGAACGCAAGTCCCGACTAATAACACAACGTGAATTCCTGTGGAAGTGTTATATCATTGGTCAACAGTTTGCGTTCAAACGCGCGTTTGACGAGTGTGACTGGGCCCTTAATAATTTCAAAATGCCTAATAAATGTTTCGCATCACAATGTCAAAGTGGATATGCCAATGATATAAAACGATTAGCGAAAGAAAAAAATGTCCTTCTCTGTTTAAACCCCCGGAGGTACATAAAAGTATATATTTAATACGATGAATTACCGATAGCATCATTAACTGAATGTCATTATTAGGGATCACGATCCAGGGGTGGACACCATCCAACGAAAATTACTAATCGAATGGTTTTACATTTGAGAAAGTATTTGAAAGCACAACTTAATTACCATCTCAAATATTTTATCACTCGAAAAAGCATTTGAAAGTACGATTTAAAAAAAAAAATCTTGAACCGAGGTTCGAACAATGAACAATAGGATCTATAGATCAAAGCTTAACTGATTCGGAAATCTTGCACACTTTAAATAGAGCAATTATTCTTATATTTTAGTATTCTACCTCGCTGTGTACGTACTCGCCTTTTTTTTTCAAAATTCAATCAAATATTTTCATAGCGTTTTTCTGCAAGAGTCATGAAACTAAAAGTTATAAACAGAGTGAAAAACCAGCTGAAATTTGCGTGTTTAATGTTTGTTTTGCAAAAAATAACATTTTACTACTTATGCATATAGTGCGACCCTTTCACGAGTTTGAGCGCAATTTGGTAATTTCATTCAGAAGAGAGAAAAGATATTCTGGACAGGGAATATTTCAGATCAAAGAGTTCTATTTTTATTGCATGGAAATGCATTTGGGACCCTCATCGTACCGATTGAATTTGTTTTTTTAATTCAGAATATTAGAAGCTGTGGCGCTATTCTCCCAGACCGCCGATTTAGTTCTTTCTTTTTTATCATAATTGTATTATTCTTCCTTCCTTTCCTTATGGCTATATCCCAAATGGCGGACATGTGCCACTCATATTTTTATTATATTACAGGCATTACATTAAAAAGCGATAAATACTTATATAATATAAAAAGGATGCATCCCATTCAATTCAGCCTTCATGCGCTCCGAGCGCTACCTGTTGTGAAGAAATCTAACTAACATCCTACCGTCGAAATGAGCTTCACATTTCTTGCAGCCGAGGTAGGGGAGTAATTCTTATCGGGTTTATTACTAAGGACATCCATCTCTTGACGCACACATGGCGGGTGCACGTATGCATGACTGCCTGTTACTGTATCATATTGTCAAACTATTTATATAAATTTATAAACATTTGTTAATAATAAAAGATTATGATTAATATACCTTAAGATTTATATAATGACAGTTTTTAAAATTTCTTACAACGGTCAGTGCTGGCTTTATGTCTGCAGATAATGAAAGGTACATATAGCCGAAAAAGCCTCGCTGTGAAATTGTTAAGAAATGTAATATTTGTGTAAAATTTTTTATATACAAAATTAATATTATGTGATATCCTTTTTAGTTTCTCCTAAAAGGAATATGTCAGTTCTCTCATGTGGAAGGGACAAAGAATGTTGAGATTCCCAAAAATGTCGGGATTACAAATTAGAAAATTTATAACCCGTACTTGTATATTAATGTTCGGAAAATAGATGGCGTATTATTCCGCGTGTAGTGACCACAGACAAAGGATCACATGCCGAAAGACTGAAAATTTCAATGTTCATCCGGATTAGTTGAATTAATTAACAATTTACGTGTAATTATTTGACTGCATTGTAGTCAACCTTCACGGACGAGTTAGCCGGTTATGGCTACGAGTCCGGGTAGATCGACCGAACGTAATCGCGGTCTAGGACTGCGTAAAATGAAGCCAGGATATTTCATCTTTCCTTGGAAACAAGGCTCCAGAGAAAAAACTCAATCAGTTGAAAGTTCTGATGAAAGCAAGACTGACGCTTGCGACAGTGACTGTACGTCTACTAATGAAATGCCTGTAGGATTTTTTCAGACAATTAAGAAACGTATATGTTTGAAGAATCTGATGTCATGCAAATTGAAACAGAAGGTAAAGATGCAATTTATTTTAATAAATATTGTTTAGATTTTGTCATTTTATGTTAAATGTTATTCAGGTAAAGGCTGTGGAAACATCTAGTCCATCAGATGAAATTGATGAGGATGTAACTCCGATTTCTGATAAACCTATTGCTTACTTTGAAGAAAACAAAAAAGTTGGTGGTAACGAACAAAAACTAGCTGTCAATTGTGATACTAAAGAAGAAAGCTCTGACTATGAAGGAGATAGAGTATGGAATGATTGCTGTGTACCAGGAACAATAGGCACAACAGAATCTCATTCTGATATTGCAAATAAAAATTTGCAAGAACTTTTATTAAGTAGTATTACGATACCAGACTTATATTCTAGTAATGAAAAACAAGTATGTGAATACACTTCAACAAGGATTACTGGTGCTGAAGCATCAAATTCAGAAGCTTACTTTAATGATACTGCTGAAACAGAATGTGATCTGGTAGACGTACAGTCTAGAAGTATGAATGATGATGAATTAATAACATCTTCAAATGTCAATACACAAAGTACAAGTGATAATGAAGTCAAAGTCAGCTTAACAAAAGAATTGCTCAAATTAAGCAAATATGGATGGTATTGGGGACCTATATCAGGAGATGAAGCTAATGCCAAATTAGAAGCTGAACCTGATGGAGCATTTTTAGTTCGAGATTCATCGGATGATAGGTTAGATTTCAACAAAATGTAATTTAAATTTTGTAATTTAACCATTTTTAAATATTTCATTCAGGTACTTGCTAACAGTGAGCTTTAAAACAGCTGGGAAATTGTTTCATGCTCGTATAGAACACAGCAATGGTATGTTTTCCCTTTGTACTGATACAAAACCTGGAAGATTTTCATCAGTATCTGCTTTAATCAATTACTCCATGATGATGAGTCATTCTGCAGTGTTTTGTTACTCGAGGCCCAGGTATCCAGGTTATCCTTTGTTCCCAGTACGATTAATTAAACCGGTAAGTCGCTTTACACAAGTTAGGAGCTTGCAATATCTTTGTCGCTTTGTTATTCGCCAGAATACTAGGTTAGATAATATTCACAAATTGCCTTTGCCTAAAACGATTAGAGGCTACATTGAGGAGGCACATTATTAATAGAAAAAAATTTATCACAAAACTTTAAAAAACTCATTGTACAGAAGAGAATAAGGTTCCACCATATAGACACACCTAGGTCTGTAAGGAACAACCTATTTCGCTTGTGGCTACATTAACATTATTCAAATAATAGATTAATATTTGCTTCCATGTGATATGATATAAAGGCTTTGTAATCGTTGAAGAAAAAATTATTCTTTGAGATGTGTACTCATGTTTTTATAGAATATAATATTCATCCTTCAGTTGAGAGATTTTTATTATAACAATTTCTCTAGAGGCTGATAACTCGTATTGTCTTACATATTTGGTACATTACTGACTTTAATTTTAACTCGGAAAAGTATTGATATGTTTACTGCTATGGAAAAATGTTTTCTAATTAACTGATACTATGCATAAAGATAAAGACGAATATAAATATTTTCCGTTGTCAGAATGATATTTGTAAATAACTATCTATTGTTGCATGAAAATAACCTGCGATTCGTACACTTACTGAAGTGTCGAGTTCATAAAGGGTTATAGAGGTATATGGATTTATTTTTTAAAAAGTCGTATTCAGTGTTCGTAACACATTGTATACATCAGTGATTGTTAAGCCGTTGCGCAATAAAAAGTCTAACAATTCCAGATGGAGATTATAAGAAGGATATAGTATATCGTGTAAATACGAGTGGTTTGATTGAACAATCAAAGAAGCATTTTTCAAATTAAGACTGAGGGTAATAAAAAATAAATAAATAATTTGTTAATTAATAATATATTATATATTTTAAAGTTTAATATATGCATACAATCAACTCATACTTTGTCATTTTGCTATTGTCATATTTTTGGCCATGAAAAAATATGAAGTTACGTAACTTTTTCTAAAAATATTAAAAATTTATTCAGCATGAATTTTAGTTAACTAGTCTGAGTATACACGATACTTATAATTATATTAATATAGGAGTTGTATGAATTTTATAGTAAAGAAATATAGCACAGCTGATACGACTGCGGTATTGATTTCTCATGTCTCTCTATGCCTATAATTATTATAATAGTGTAGCGTTATACTATATGTATTCTAGTGAAATTCTATTATGCCATTATTGAACATAAAATAAAATAAAAAATATGCATAGTAAAATAGTATGCACTTATTCAGTCATGTAGGATTGGTGAGAGAAATGGATTAATAACGACGTATTGTGATATACTGCTTTATTTCTTATATTAGTAAAAAGAACATTTTTGATGTAAGCTATAAATACTCTAATGAATTTACGCGATGCGCAAATAGAACCCGGAATCCTAATACTTCGTTTTATCTATTCCAGTTAAGTCCGAGTATATTTCGTGCCTGGCATAAAATGAAGGCGTTACATTAATCAGAGATTTACACTCGTACCATTCATGTTCTAATATAGATTGGAAAAGCTAATCCTAGTTTAACTTACCGTTATGAATGCGGCACTGGCGGCTTCGGTAGCTCGACTTATTGCTTGATCAGGTGGTGGTATCAAACCAGGTGTAGCAGAGAGCAATCTGTTAAGCTGTGCAGCATCTTCGATTCTTCTTTCCAAGAATTTCCATGTTTGTCTATGATCTTCACTATTATCTTGAAGCATATACAGCTCAGTAGACTTGTATATACCTGCCAGTACTACTCTCCTTGTATACCAGTTAAACTAGAAAAGTAAAATTTGTGCTATCAGTGAATTTTTTTGCGGCTAAAACAACTATGATTGTATTATTTTCTCTACTGTTCACCTACATCTACGGATCTGTCGCCAGCATAATAACAAATATCATCGACTAGAGTAAGTAAATTAGCTAATGCCATAGGTACATTAGGTGGTAAACTCATAAGACCCATAGCTTGTGGCCAAGTTTTCTTGTATGGTATTAACATTCTAAGTCTTGTCTCTACAGCATCCCGTACGTAGAACTCAGGTGTTTTCTTCGGCTTTGAAGGATCATCTTCAATGGCTCGAGCTTCAGATTCTAATATCTTATTCAGATTATGATTGCAGCTCGAGTAGAAATGTTGAACTAATTCAGCTCCACCGTTGGGAAACAGACCGTGGACTATTCCTGGATAGCCAATAGTTTCTGCACCTGTTACACACATTATAGAAATATAATATTGAGATATAGTAATTAGTAAGATGTGTATACTTATATGATATTATGTACTACCGGCACTGATAGCTTGCTGGCTCCAACCCAGATCGTTAACGAAAGGTAGAGCAGCATTCAGAATTTTTAATTTAATGTTATTGTCATATTCCTCTTCAGCATCACTTGTAGAACTTTCAGTTCCACCATCCTCATGGGCGACCTTTTCAGATTGATTAGCAAGCCGAGCCCTGGAAGTCCATAAACCTCTAAAACCTAAGAAAATTATAATTCTGTAATTTTTTACTTAGATTGCTTGATCGATGCTTCTCTTTGTGACTTCCAGTGAATGTTCATTATTTTATAGACAGAAGTATATGAGGATGTAATTGTACAAATGAATGTGAAAGTAGAGAAAATACTTTATTCAACAAACAGAAAAGAACATTATTGTGTACAACTTAAAATGCGCATCAACAATAATGTGCAACTTTATAAAATTAATTTTTAGTACAATGGTACTTCGCTGTATAAACATTCTAATAATAGATCAGTGTACGCAAATGACATTTAAAGACGAAAATGTGTACATATTCACCATTCGATTAGTTAACACGAAGAAAAGAATCTTTCAGAAAATCTGTAGACGCCATTTGAATTAGTGTGTCGAAGAATTCTCAGCAATACACTCATTTACTCTAATAAGGATACTTTCCATTACATCTAACGCATTCATTGCCTGTTCGCAGAATCTAATTTTCTCTGAGATTGGCATAACTGGTAAATTTTCTCCGCCAACTGTTATTGTTACTGAATCATCTAACTCATTAGTTTGTTTTGCATTATATGGCAAAGTTGTATTTAAGTTTTTCAAAGGCTTCTTTTTCTGAAGCTCCAGATCCTTTATTTTATATTTCCAGTGGGCATGTGCTAAATCTATGCCCTTTCTCAAAGGATTTAAGTAATCAGTTTGCAATTCTTCTATGTAATCCCAAATGCCAGTGGCATTTTCTTTGTCTCTAATAGTTAGGAACCTTAGGAGATTCAAAGCTGTAATAACTTCATCCGATATCTCTATCAAGTCTGTTGCACTACCATGAGATAATCTACAAGCTCTGTTTAATAAAGTTTTCATTTTCTTGCCTAGGAAACAGGGATTGTGCGGATTTTCATTGAGGCACATTACTATGGAGCTTTTAAATGCATTGGTAATGATGCTTATTAAGCCAGTATGATTGCTAGTTTCGTACAAATGCAAAATTACCAAGTATCTTGCTTGTAAATTAAAAATCTTTAAATAGTCTTCAAAGACCTGAAGAGCAGTGTGTCGCTCTTTCTCCGATTCACAGTATACCATGATTTTTGTTATTGTACCAAAGAGCTCAGAGTGAACCGATAATTCCAGAGCCTCAGGACCTACTGAAAATTTATCTACATGTTTTAATAATATTTGTATCAGTCTCAAACCTTTACGGATAAGTGTATCTTTAGATTTTTGCAAGAGGCACTTTGCAAGATAGAAACAAGTATGTATAAGATAGTGTGGATGGTATACTCGGGGTAATTTGTTTTGTAATGATTCTAATTCCATCAGGAGGTAATAAAATTGCGCATACGCAAGATCAGATACGTTTTCTTCTGATGCAAATAGATTGACCTCGGAATTTCCATATGATTCATGCTTGTCTGAATCCCCAATGAGTTTTCTACTACGTTGGTTACATCGGTCATCAAGAATTTTAAGAAAGCGAAACGGATCACCCGTAAGATATGTAATGTAAGTGACAATGATTTCTGCTATGGAACGATCTCCTCCTGTAAGTATCGATTCCAAGTCCACAAGTTCTGTCGATATATAACAGAATGGCTTTCCCAACAATGAAAGAAGTAGACTCAAGAAGTAGTTGCGGCTCTTGCTGGTGATTCCTTTTTCAAGTGATGCTTCATTGACTAATGGCTCCAGAAAGTTGAGAATATTCCTGTACACCTTCATGATCCTTCTTGATATCACGTCTGCATCAATGTGAGGCTTGTCCTGAATATTATTTTCTGTATCAGTGTATGGTAATGGAAGACCATCTGTGTATGCTCTTATTGTACTGACACACCATTCGATAGCTTTTGTTTTATCATCCATTCTGGATAAGCTTGTTCCAAGAGGTTTTAGAAGCACAGAAAATTTTACATCATAGTCATCACATTCTACTTGTTCCAAAAATTCCAGAACTGTCTCAGATGGACAACATTTTTCAGCTACAACATCCAGTATCCTTATACAGCAGTTAAATAAAGGCTGCTCGTTGAGTTTATTTGTCATCGTAAGATAAGATGAGACCAGTGGAATGACATCCCACGAAGAGTCAGGAATGACAGCTGCATATTTCTCACTGATAAAAAGTTCCAAAGCCTTTTCTGGCTTATTATTCTTGAGAAATGTCTCAAGCTCTTCGATAAACTTTTCTGCCAAGCGTTTATCACACTTTGCTTTTGACATTGCTGCTAAGGTTATGCAAGTTTATATATCACACGTGATCTTCTCCTTTTACAAAGTTAGTATATCCGTAATGTTGAAAAATACATTCCAAGTTTATATGTAACTTTAATGAGGATAATATTCACTAATTTTTGATAGGTTTCCAACAAACAGTATATACTATTTGCTGAGAAACTTGGGTAATCTTATAAAATTTGATCAATTCTGAGTATTTGCACATAAGCAGTAGATAATGCAGCAAAAATCGATTTCCTCCACAACGGATCGCTTTGGAATCAGGGAATGAATCCAAGATATTTTCTTGTAAAATGTCTTTTAATCGCTTTCGCAACGTATGAACTCCAACCGTAAATGTACGCGTCTTGCAAAAATTGAATTTTTGCCAAATAAACGAAAATAAAATTAATTCTCCTTTATCGGCCGAACATTCTATTTGGTTTAGTAGAAGAAATTTCGACCATACGGAGGGATTCTCGAATTGTCATTTAGATTTTCAGTACGCAATCCTTATTTCCGCGATAAATACAATCAAATATCCGACATGACACACCCATGAGAAAACAAGAAGTGCCTTTACTAATGGGAAGCTTTTTGTATTTTTTTACGAGAGAAGGAAATTTGCTCACCGCTCACTGAAAAACCTTTTCGGAGCAGGAGAAGACTGCATACAGACATATTCACAATTCCACCTGAAGCCCGACTGAGCTCGACTTTAAAAACGAATTTCTCGTCGTACTCAATTGTGCTCAATATATTGACTCGGTAGATAACGTACTTGACGTCGCGGTTATCGACAGGAAAGAAATGTTAAGATTTTTGGCGCCTTCACGACTTCGTTAGACCATCTCTGGTTGGACTATCCGCCCGTCTCGGAAAACTTTTGTAATAAGTTTTTTTAAATGTAGAAGTAGTTGATTTTGGATTTTATTTGTATTACTAAAGAAAGAATATGGAATACACAAGGAGACGACGTACGATTAAGCGTGATATAAATAGTCTTGAAGAAATATATCCTCACGACATTCAGTTGTATGAAACACCACCAACTGGTGAAGTTGAATTGAGTGAGTTTCAAGAATTGGCTGTTGAAAGGGTTAAAGGTAAAATTTTATATTACATATAAAGATCATATATTATATTTTATTCATACAAGATCATTAGAATGCAAGTATTGTTTTTTCAGTTCTTCAACTAGTGGAATCTATAAATGCAAGAACAGATCTTAAAAATTCTGAGGCATGCAGAACCGAACTGCTTCAGAGTTTAAAGAAGGCTGGCTTCACTTACTACGCTAAATTAATAAATGGTCAAGGATGTTCTTCTCACAGTGATGTTGAACTTCAAGCAAGAAGGAGAGATCATATTTCACATTTTATATTAAGATTGGCATACTGTCAGGATGCTGAATTACAGAGGTGGTTTGTTACTAATGAAGTGGAGTTTTTTAAATGGAGATTTTCTGGTTTGAACAAAGAGGGCATTACAAAATTGTTAACGCTGAGCAATTTCAATTATACTCCAGTATGTATATCTAATGTTCTTTCATGATTATCTCAATCTAATTGAAATTGGTTAAATTATTTTTTTAATTTAGATATCACAATGTGAGAAGGATGAACTTCGTGAGTTGCTTCATATCTCTACATCGTCAGTTAATAATATAGACACTACTGACTTTTATAAAGTGCCTTTTCAAAAGGTGATTGATTTAATTAGAAGTCGTAAAGTTTATTTGAACAAAGGGATGGCCTATATTCCACAGAATGAGCTGGTCTCAATCTTTGTTACTTATTTTAAACAACACTTATGGTCTCAGTTGGATGTAAGTAATATTTTCAGGTTTACAAAATTTTGTATATCAATGAAATAATTTTAAAATATAATTAATGTTTCAGTATTCAAGTACGTGTTTAGAGGAAATTTCAGATGATTTGAGAATAAATTCGTTTTTAAAACATCTTCCAAATTCTTTTACCGGTATGACCCGAGTAGTATGGAACAGTACTTCTACGCCTCTAGAAATGTTGGACGAAGTAATTATTTTGATTTTTAAGATATACTAATTCTTGATTTAAAAATACTTTTAATATTATTTTTTAGTTATCAAAATCATCGTATCCTTTATGTATGAGGACACTTCACGAAGCTCTGAGAACTAATCATCATTTAAAGCATTCTGGAAGACTTCAATATGGTTTATTTCTTAAGGGCATTGGTGTCAATTTGGATAACTCCGAGAAATTTTGGAGAGACGAATTCACAAAAGTAATGGATGTTGATAAATTTGATAAACAATATGGTTATACAATTCGACATACTTATGGTAAAGAAGGAAAATTAACTAATTATACTCCTTACGGATGTAATAAAATAATAAATAAAGCCGTTGGACCTGGAGAATTTCATGGTTGTCCATATAAACACATGAACATCGATGTGCTTCAACAAAAATTGCTGAGCATTGGCATACCAATGGCTGGTCAGTATTTTTATTATATTATATTATCAACAAATTTTAATGTATAGTAAGAGATTCACGTAATATGACAATGGTACTTTTATAGGTGTGCAAGAAATAACAACATTATCGAAGGGTGGCCATTATTTGTTAGCTTGTACAAAGTATTTTGAAATTGTTCATAAATCTCCACCTTCGAATCCTTATGTGCATCCCAATGGATACTTTATGGAAAGTCGACAAATATTAACAAATAGAGAAGATTCTAAACTGGGTAAGCATGACAAATCTTTTAATTCAGTTATACAGACTTTAGTTTTTTTTATGTATTTAATCTAGATGTTGCAAGTGCGAAAAATTCAAACAAACTTCCTGAGACAAAACGGCAGAAAACCGAACCTACTACAAAAGAGGATTCCGATATGGATTTGAATATGATGGATTTAGAAGATTTGAAGGATTAAATAAAAGTCAGATTAACCTAAGTTTATATTAGCCTTTATTGATTTATGTTTTTCTCTATATCGACGTCCTTGAAGAAAATAAATATTTTTCTTATGCAATTTAGGTATTCATGATAACCACAATTCTTATATCATCCTTAAACGTAACTATTGACTTCAGATAAATCATTTAATTTAGGCATGCAATTTTTATTAACGTCACGCAACATACTTGTAACAAGTTTGTCAAGATCATATTTGTGTTCCCATCCCCAGTCACAACGAGCTTCGCTGTCATCGAATACTTGAGGCCAAGATTCAGCTTTGAAAGATAAAGAAGAAAGTATAAAACATCTTCACTCATAATTTTTTACGATCATATAATTATTAAGCTTTACCAAACTAATAAAGTTGTCGCTTACTTAATGATAAATATCTAATTATCTACCATACTTCGCGAAAGGTAATCACATTACATTACATCATCAGCCAATCAATCAGATTACATTAAATCACATGAGTTCCATTTGAGAATAGAATAAGACGAGTAAAAAGTATCATTCATTTTATGATTATCAATATGTAATAATTGTTAATTACTTACCAATGAGCTGTCGGCTATCAGGTTTGTAAGAAATTTGTAGGTCCGGAATATGCTTCGTGAGTCTAGAGAATAATTCCTCGGGCGTGAAACTCATGGCAGTAACATTGTAAACTCGCCTACGTAATTTTTCATTCGGTACATTTAAAAATTGAAAGAGCGCTGATAAACAGTCCTCGATATAAATCATTGGAAGCCTAGTGTGGGGCTCCAGGTAGCATTCATATTTCTTATTTATAAGACCCTCATGGAAAACTGCTACAGCATAATCTAAAAAAATAAGGAAATTAATATCATTAATTACGTTCTTATCCGCCTTCGCATAATGCATTAATAAATATCGAATATTTATCCAAACATTTCCGAATTGTCAGTTTTATAAAACACAAGAAGAAACCAAGTCGCCTCGATTTAATGAGATAAAATTAGAATTATGAAAATTTTATCCGGATCATTATTTTAAAAGAGTATCATTGAGCTCGCTCTAATTCTCTAAAAACGGAAATTTGCCATCAGGCTCCGACAGTTTACTAATATATCAAGTTGAATTCTGACGAACGTACTTTATTGATAATATTTAAATAAGTGTATGACTTTATATTTACCGGTAGTACCACCGCCTGGTGGGTCACTGCTTATTACACCAGGGAATCGCAGGCAACGAAAATCTAATCCAAATCTATGGTAATAATATTCACCAAGAAGCTCAGCATGCACCTTACTGACACCATAAATTGTTCTTGGACGTTGAATAGTCACATTTGGCGTTGGATTACGTGGTGAATCAGGACCAAATGCACCAATCGTAGATGGTACGAATATTCGCAGATTGTACTGTTTAGCTAGCTCGATGACGTTATGCATACCTGAGTAAATATTATGGCAAGTAGGAAAATATATTTTGCAAAATATAAAAAATACAACAACTAATTGTTATTTCAGTGTTTTTCAATCAATTGTTTTACCTTCTATATTAACTCTAACAGCCAACGGGACATTTTGTTCTCCAACTGCGCTGAGAAGAGCACTAAAGTGGATGAGCCAATCAATCCTATAATTCACTACGATCTTCTGCAGCCCTTTGAAGTCTAAGATATCCGCGAAGATAAATGGACCATTTTCCAAATGTTCATCAGTTGGTTTGATGATGTCTGTAAGGATGACGTTATCACTTCCATAATTCTTACGGAGTAATTTCGCGCACTCGGTGCCAAGTTGTCCAAGACCACCTGGCGATGAAAGAATCTGATATTAATTCTCAGTGTAAATTCTTTGATATGGAACACGTAACAATCAATTGAAATCACTAAACTTACCTGTGATAAGTATTCTAGGCGGATTACTCGTTTCACATTTACTGTTCGTCTTCGTCGAGTACTTAATTTCCCTGTTTCCGGTATTTAAATGTTTCAGGATGTTTCTCAGGTCACGATGCTTCGGGAGAATTCTTGTTAACATATTTTTAAATTATATTTATATTTCGAACTAAAACAAGCAAATCACTACTTCAGAAATTTTCAGAATTTTCCAGAAAGTTTTAAATAATATGATATAGAAGTAAAAACAGCATATATAAGAATTTTTATAAGAAGTCAATCCTTGCCTGTTAGACATTCGCAACTGGCAAATAAGGACTGAGCTCTCGTATAATTATTCATAATATATTATGGTTCATTTTGAAAACCAGTCATGGCGCGTGTGTGTGTAACCATTTACGTAATATAATATCCACGTTCTCTTATAAACCACAGCCTGTTTTCTTCTTGATGAACGTACGCATGATTGGACCGATAATATTCAGACAGCACAAATTCCGAAGACATCAAGAGAACGTTATTTAGACATTAGGCGTCTGATAACAATACGTAATACCTTCTGAAGATGCTTTGTGGACTTCGTAATTCGTACAAAAAATTCTCCATAATTAAATTTTAGTTGCAGATATACATAATTCAATTCTAAATACATGCTAGCGTGTGTGACCCCATTAAAACTTTGCGTTTACCTGTCGAATCTTCAGAGTGAACCGGATTTTTATTGAAAAATCTACGATTCATCGTATATGAAATATTTTTAAATAATTTTTTTCAATCGGACATTAAAACTTTACAACTGCTTGAAATTAATATCACAAGTTTTTCCGCAAAGAATAAACTGAATGTTTAGCTTTTTTGTTTTTAATTAATAAACGCAATTACACCTAGTACTTGTTTGTCGCTCTAAGCGTTCATTTCATTAAGTACCTAGATAAATATTAATACCAGATTTCGAAGTATATGTAATTATGGTTTTTCAGGGTCAGTTACAATTTATTATTTGCAAATGAACACCGAAGATCATAAACCTGATGATAGAGTCAACCAATTGTAACATAGAAAGGGCAGAGCCTTCACTGTCAATATATATATGTATGTGTGAGTGCGTGCGTAGGTATATGTGTTTGTTCCAATCGACAGATGACGGATCTCTGTATATGACCGCATGCGGTCCCAGCTGTTCTGTGCTTCCAATGATTGATTCTACATGCGCACAATCATGAGTGCTATGAATATTTATATCAATAACAGGAGTTTGAGCAATCATGACTTATTTGTTGTTTGTACGACGATGTTAGAACACGTGTTGGGTTGCATATTTTGAAGAAGGGAAGACATTTTTCTGTGTAACAACGTGTGGTCTCAGTTTCTTCTGAGTTGCTATTAGCTGATTCTACATTAGCATGATCATGATCGTTATCCATATTTATACCTCTAATAGGAGATAAAGCGATCATGACTTTTTTATTTTGCGTACAAGGATGTTAGAATATGTGTCAGGTTGTACGTCTTGAAGAAGACGTTTCAAAGACACGGTGAGAAACAGACCAAGACTTCTTCCTAATCAGGTGTGCTAATAGGGAAGAAATTTTTCGCTAAAGCGAATCCAATTGGGAAACCCCTGCATATATGTATATGAGGCTGGCGAATTATTTGGAAAAATTTTAACGTCTCAGCGATTTGAATGGAGATTCGAGGGAAAGGAAAGATTTCCTGGAAGCATGTCTTCACGGTCTCTGGATACGCACTTCGCAATTCTCCTTCTTTTATTTTCCTTTTTTTTTTCTACCGCCACCAGGCTCTGGGCATCCTCCTTCTTTTCATACGACTACACCTTTGCACGAAACTTCTGCAAGGCTTTTGGTACTTGTACTCTGGAGATGTACTGATGTGCACTCGTTTTCAAGTCTCTGTATGACTTTGACGGTTCATGTAGTGTGAGTCCATTTGCTTTGGTGGCATCGAAAGAATAGTGCAGTAAATATCATTTTGCAATAATTAATTGAAACTGGTGTAATATTTTTTCTTTTGGATACATCTTTTGGCGTCTAAGTAAGTAGTTAATTTTATTACAGAAATTTCCAATTAAAATTCGGTTTACTCGTTAGACGATTCTAAGAAGTTTTATTATCAAATTTCATATTTAGCACCATAAGTTTTTGTTGTTTTATTAATGAAATACTTCGTGAGTTAACAACATTTTTTTTTAGTTACGATATGCAAGTTATACGTTATGTTTACTGTTTCCAATAACTGTTCATACTTTTTGCGACTTTGTCGTAAAACCAAGAAATAATTATTTTAGAATTGCATAACGATGTATGATTAGACGTACGAGTGCCCGTAGAAAATATCACGGAAATAAGAATTACTTTCACTCGTGCACTTTATTCGCTGCTCTGTCGTCATCCAATAAAAATTCCACTTTTACAATGCGATTCTCGAAGTACAACAATCGATATTTTCGTATCTTTGCGATATCTGGCAATGCAATGACAAAAGAAATAAAAAAAATCAAATTCTCGTACATCTTCATTTAAAATTCCGATACCTATACAGACTTAATAAAAATCATGCTGATAAGTCAGAATCATTGGCCCACAGTTTCAACCTCGAAATTTTCATTGATCCGAGTCAAAATTTAATTTCCGGGAAAGTTTCGATCTGTTTGTATAAACGATGCTTCCTACTTGGTCTCGTATACTGAAAGCGTTTACTGTGGCTTATAGCTTCGAAATTCTTCACGTTTCACCTGCTTTCCAGGTCGTCGTTCTTCTATGAACTCCTTGGTAAAGATTGTTATGAAACATACTTGTTGGAGCTTGACAGTATCCTCGAAAATTATTATTCCATATACAATGGATGCTTTATGAATTTATATGCAAGATTACGCAATACCATAGATCACTGTACTACCGCCAAAAGATAAATAGCATTCACATCCATGCAATAAATAGATTTATTACTGTGCAGATATACATTACGTACGGTATTTTAAGATTTAATTAGTGGTCCAGTCTCTGGGACAATTAGCTTCGGAATTTCATTATTTTCTAACTAAAATGACTTTGATCCACACGCGTACGTTGGCAATTATTACGGAGGATGATTGTCTAGCGGTCCTCAGGTTTGCTTACGGTATGAGCATCAATTTTGTCGTTTGTGACCGTAACGTGTCTGTACTTAGAAGGGAATAGCGTGACGCCCAAGGGTTGTACATTTAAGTTTTATTGGCACAAACTATACTTGTGTATTTTTTGCATTATGCCAGGGAGATGAAATCTTATTATATTTTTAATGAATGAAATATCTATATGACTTTACGTTTTCCATGATCTTATAAGTCGTGAAACCGTAAACAATTTTTAGCGTCGAAGAAGAAGTCTCATGTATGTTATATGTTACTCATGACCAGGAATACATCTGGAAATTAATGGAAGAAATTGGAATGAGAATTTAAAGGCAATGTGACCTTCGGATTCATGGATATAGAAAGACAAATGTGATCAAGATACATCATGGGTAAACCGCCCGAAGGAGGAGGTCTTATTGTAGCAGGATTTCTGATACTGTACTCCTTGGGTTCAGGTGCTCAAGTCAGTCCTGAATATGGATGTCCTCCACAGGACAGAATTCTACCCTGTAGATGCTCTACGCGAGATATGGAATTTCAAATATGGTAGGAAGGTAGCTTGATTGGAAATTATATATGCAGCCAGATCCTTATAATCGTAATGAAAATTTTAGGTGTAGCCACAGCGAGTTGCCAAAAGTTCTAGCAGGTCTGGAAGCAGTCAGCCATTATGTTGCACGTCCTGTGGATGAATTAATTTTAGAGAATAATAATTTGCCAAGCTTACCAGGACGTGCATTCGCGAGTCTTCGTGTACTCAGATTAATGCTGAGGAACAACAGACTCGAAAGAGTCTCTTCAGGATGGTTGGAAGGCCTACATGATTCTCTGTTGGAATTGTTCATGGTGGAACCTGATTTACGATCGCTGCCAATTGATAGCCTTGACAATCTTCAAGGTCTGGAAGCAATCACATTGCAAAGTCAGTCAATGATGAGATTACCAAGATTCTCAGGATTGCCAAAACTGAGATATCTACAGATAAATTCGGCAGCTCTCTTGGAACTAACACCAACGAACTTCAGGGATTTACCTAATCTAGAGCAACTCCATATATTTGGTAGCGATAGACTGATCAGGCTTGAAGCCGGATTATTGAGAGATTTGTCAAGATTAAAACTCGTCAATATCAGCGACTGTGGCATCAGTTGGATCCATCCAAGATCTATGATCTCTTTACCGGAACTGAAGGAAATTTCATTAGTTGGAAATTCCATTGGAGATGCTACTATGGTAGGAAGGGCAGCTACAGATCTGCCGATGCTCTCTGTTATTCGACTTGACCGCAATAGAATAACAAGACTCGGAGAGGCTTCCTTTGTGGATCTTCCTATGCTGAACAGATTGTATCTGTCAAGAAACAGAATTTCTGAAATCTTTCCAGGAGCCTTTCAAAGGATGCCAATGCTAAGGATCATTGATCTTAATCATAATTTAATCAGTAGAATACATCCAGAATTTTTGCCGCAGAGAACAGGCAATAGTCTTGAAGAAATGTGGCTGATTAATAATGATCTTAGTCATGTTGCGGAATTGAGATCAGTTCTTGAAACGTTACCAAGATTGAAATTCTTAGATGTGAGTTATAATCAACTTGAAGAAATACCATTTGGTGCCCTGAGAGGTCATCGTACATTGGAGAGACTCCATTTGGATCATAATAGACTGAACTTCCTCCAGAGAGAAACATTTACTGCTATGCCAGCACTTCGTGAACTTAGACTCAGGAACAATTCTTTGACAAATCTGATTGAGGTACCGTTTTGGAATTTACCAGCCCTAAAGGTAACTTTAACATAGAATACTTGTAAGTCAATTTGTTATATTCTCGTTACATAAAATAAATGAATCATATGTATTTCTCAGGGTTTAGATTTGTCAGAAAATTATTTTCGACATATTGAACCACGTCTATTGGCTAATCTACCTAATCTGCGACGATTAGATCTCAGTGGAAATAGTATTGCAGTTATAGAACCACAATCATTCATGAGAGTTCCGGCATTGGAGCATATTAATATTTCCCGAAACGCGCTGTCAGCCATTCATCCAATGACGTTTCGACATTTATCAAATTTATATGAATTGGATATTGGCTGGAATCGTTTAGTAGAGGTGGTACCAGGTCTGCCAAGAAATATCGAACATCTTCACATGCCGATGAATAGAATACTAGTTCTTCCACCGATGACCTCACCAGATTTGGCACTTCCAGTCTTGAAATCCTTAGATATCAGCGCAAATGGGATTGAGAGGATATCACCAGGATCTTTGAGCGGACTGTCCAATTTACGAAAATTAAACTTTGGATATAATTCTTTGCGACTCCTTGAAGATGGTACTTTCGATGGTCTGTCAAGATTAGAACAATTAGATCTAAGAAATAATAATTTGGTATCGATTCATGGTCGAAGTTTTAGGTCCATGGGAATCCTCGTGGACCTAAATTTAATGGGTAACCGATTAGAAATGATCAGACCTGAGATATTTCAGGAGAATTCAAGATTGGAAATATTGGACCTGAGTAGGAATCATCTGAAACACATTCCACATGCTACTTTTATCAATACTAGGTAATCATATATGTGTATGCATATACTTTTATTTTTCATTGTATATAGACAACGACCTCAATTATCAGAATAGTCTCGACTTTCTCAGTTGTCACCTTTAGACCGTTTTCAAAATTATGCGAAGCGTAAAGCCACGAGCATTGTCACTTTATTTCTTTTTTTTTTTTTTCTTGCCGTTTTATATGTATACTTGCACTAGTGGAAGACTAGTTTCACTCGCTATTGCTTCTGGTTGCATCACTGGCAAATTGGTGCTTAGAAAGTTCTCATGTTCTTTTGCTCACAATAATTTCTTCTCATCCTATCGCCACTCTGGCATATCGAGTTATTTATTATAATAATATAAATTGTGTATGAATGGAATAACTGTATTGTATCTAACGAATAAGAAAAATCGTGCACTATTAGGTATAATGTTTAGAGATTTTTGTTTGTCCCTGATCTTCTGATACTACTTTAGCATTGTCATTGGCGTAATATTCTCGTCATAGTTGGTAACTGGCTAAGGAAACTTATGAAAAACAGGAACCAACTATTAAGATAAATGTTGACGACAATTGCAGAGACCTTCGTGAGCTGTACGCTTCACACAATACCCTGACCGAGTTACCCGGATCGTTGCACGACTTAAAAGGACTTCAGGTACTCGACTTGAGCTTCAACAACCTGAATATCCTGTCCCCGGAGACGCTTAGCAGTTTGACATCGTTGCTGGAATTGAAACTTGTCAGAAATAAGATAAGAGAATTGAAAGAGGGAGCATTTGATAGATTGCCAAGGTTATCCTTGATAGATTTAGAGAATAATGACTTGAGAGTCATTGAGAGGAACGCCATAAGGGCTTTGCCAGAATTGCAAGCCCTGCGTCTTGGAAAGAATCGTCTACAGGTAACATTGCAGAAATCCTTAAAACAAGAGAAAATTATTTAATTAATAATACACATCATTTTATCATTAAGAGTATACCCAATGGTGCCTTCTCGGAATTGCCGCTTCTTCAGAGTGCCGAATTGCAGGAAAATCATCTTCAGGAAATTGCAGGCGGTGCCTTTATAAACGTACCACATTTACTGTTTCTGAATCTCAGCTACAATATGTTGCCCAGTCTGGATCACATTGGTCTGGAAAGTCTCAGATCCCTGGAAGTCCTGGACTTGAGTAACAATCGCTTGTCCAGGATCGCGAGCGAGAGTTTAGCACCCATGGAGTGGTTAGTCGAACTGAAGGTAATAATTGTATTAGCGTGACTTTCACGTGGAGAGCGAAACTTCGTACAATTATAAAGTGGTTTCTTCGTTAGTTATGCTAGATGAAGATAGTTATTCAGACTGTCTAATTACAGCGTACGTATTTACTTTATAGATCGACAACAATCGAATTTGCACCATTCAGGGTTCACCTTTTGACGACATGCCCAGGTTACGCGTTTTAAGTTTGAGAAATAACAGAATGGCGTCCGTTTCAGAGAATGCTTTTAAGAGGCTTAGATCTAACATAGCAATTCTTGATATTGATGGTAATTGATTTTAATTACCGAAAAAAAAGAAAATAAATATTATAATATTTGAGAATAATTTAAATATATAACAGGAAATCCACTTTCTTGCTCATGTGGAATGCTCTGGCTACGAGGATGGCTCCAGCAGGCATCCGCTGATGGTCCTAGGTGTGCTGACGGTTCTCTCTTCAGGGAAATTAGACTATCTCGCGAGGACTGTCAACGAGAAAGACAAATAGAGCATGTTCTTCCTGGATGCGAAACTGAAGTTATTAGTACTGGTTCTCCGTCATCGGCATCTTCGTCTCGTAAGTTGAACTTCGATCGGACATTTTATACGTAATTTGCAGCTGCATCGATATCGCTTTTAATTTTCTTTATTCATTAGTATTTGGAAACACCGAAGGACTGGCACCATGGATGAATTTTAAAAATCCGACATCTTTGCCACCATTGCCAAATGAATCGGATTACTTTTACGACGAGTATATAGATTATCCGTATGAGAATTCGAGCCTTTCTTCATTTTTGAATTCTACTGCATTGCCGACCACGCTGCCACCATCGCCGGAAGTATCGCAGACAATTCCGGAACAACTGCAGTCTCAACCGGTAACTATTAGCGAGGACACAACGATAGGAACCACTAAACAGAGGAACAAGACATTGCCTGGGAAGCATATGATTCCGCCATCACCAAGTAGCTCAGGATTCACATTCTTCGGTGTACCAATACCGAGTCTGAACTTTAACCTTTGGGGCACTGCTGGAAGAAAAGCTGATCGTAAAAACGATGCTTCCGGTAGACCTGGAAAAGGAAGTTACAGAGTATATCCGCCAACTGAGCCGGAAATACACAGGGGTGGTTTTGTTCCTCTACCTAGAGGACAGGGTGGCTTTGTACCGATAGTGGATCCTTGGATTGCATACAGAGAAAAGAAATTAAATGAATCATTAAAAAATCGACATTCAAACGAAATGGATATTAAACATCAGGAAGATCACAAAAAAGTGGAAAATTCCAATTCTTCCACTGAGAAATCACAATTGTCTAGCGGGAGTCGTCAGACGGTTATTAAGATACGCGAAGAATTGTCAACGGTGAAAAACATGCCTTTGATCACATCCATCTCTAAAAATTCTTCAAAGGTTCCTTTCAACGGAAGTCAAACTACTGAATCAACCACAATGGCCGATGATTATACAACAGCGGCTACTGATGACATTGCTGCAGCTACTGAGGTTTATAAAGGAGAAAGGCTTGACGAAGATGCGGATGAGACTAAACATTTTTCAGGTTCCCAGGGTGAAGTAGCTAGTAGGATAGTATGGACAACGCCAAAGCCAAAGGACAAAGAAACTATAAGAGGCAGCAGTAAGGAAACTATAACAGCCACTATGGAAGTATTTGAAGCAAAAAAAAGTAGTTACTGGAACCGTGAAGAACATTTTAATTCTAGAGAATCAACAACAGAAGCCGTGACAACTATAATGCAAGATATAGTGACAGGTGAGTTTGGATTCTGATAATTGTGAACATGAAACTAATATCGTTGTGCACAGTAAGTATCTGTAGTTTTATATTGTAGATAATCCCAATATCATGACAACTGATAAGACTTTATCTCCACAATTTTTATCAACCATGACAACTTTTACTACAATTCGCCCTATGGAAAATCCAGAGTTGACCTCACAAGCAATGCGTAACATGGAAGCTTCCGCATTGTCAGCTTTTTTAGTACCTGGAGGACAAATTCCAGTTATAGCCAATGTGCCACGTCCTGTGGGACGCTCGACTATTACTAAAGTTCCTTCTCCTAATTATGCCTCTACTGCAGAACAGTATCAGAATAATGATCGAGATAAACTGCAAGCCGATGCAGCTGATAAAGGTTTTGAAGAATATCGACAACAGGAAGCTTCAACTAAAAGAGTAAATGAATCAAAGGACAATACGGATGAGAATATGAAACTGATCGAAGACAGTTCATTCAATTGGTATTTTCAGCATTATAATGATACCAATCTTGAATCTTTTGTAGGAGTAGTTTATAGTTGTAGTGTTGATAAAACAAGTATTTGTTCATGGACATTAATTGTGGTTCAGATATACTTCTTACTATGTAATCTGTAATGACTCGCAGCATAAAAGTTTGTATAAATATTTATAGATTTTTTGTATAGCCAGGAGATTTGGTTAACTATATTAATCCATGATGGATACTTTAAGATATCAAAAGTTAGGTATATTCAGATAAAAAAAGTCATAAACACGTAAAGAACGTAGACGAATGATGGACTTTTATTAATGATGCAGTTCGGACTCGTGAAAGCTAGGTTTTATATAAAATACATTGTTTAGTACAGATCGGCAGTATCACGATCGAAGAATCATACGCTATATGAATAAAATGGAGAAAACGAAAGTAATGGACAGTGTTACGTTCGGAAAAGTGCACCAAAAGTTGGGTCCGAATTTTCTGTTGGTTTAAGAAATCGCGAAGTTTTCTTCATGCTAAATAAAGAATTTAATTTTCATTGAATTATTGACAAGAGTACAAATCTTTTGCCAAACATACGATGCTATATTCTTTTAGTAAAACTACTTATTTTCTTAGTTAATTGTTCAAAGAATGATATATAAAAATGCATACATTGAGCGTCATCTTACCAGTTGCTCTGCAAACATCACAGCTATTGGAGACTTGTCTTTGTATGAGTATCCAGCTAACTTATGCTCTCGTATGATTTTCATTTGCAAATAAAAATGTATCGATGCTCCACCATGTTTCATTGCTCGTAAATATTCTCTTTGTTTACTTCAAGTATTCGTTAAGTCGTCGACCGTCATTTCTTCAGAATGCGATGTTGATTTGTACAGGTTGAAGGGATCTTTACTAACGATAGATTTATACAAAAAATTCAAATCGTTCTTAAGTTTAATTGACCGATCGCCACTTTGACCGGTTTTAAGATCACTCTCCAATCACCCATCACTTCACTTTAGCTTTTTCCTTCTCGTCCCTTTTATCCTCCTCTTTTTTTTCATCCTTTTTTGCTTCTTTCTTGTCCGTCTCCTTTTTCTCTGCATCGCGATTAGTCAACTTGTTGTTGATCAAGTTATGCAAAGCTATGATGGATCTGACCAGAGCTGCTAAGTAAACGACCAGCATTTGATCATTCGTTTTCACATAAAGAGAATCAACGAAAGTGTTTTGCGTCATATCCGGTAACAAGTTGAAGATGTCTTGCAGTTGATAGACAATTTGATGATTGATGGGTAATTTATCATTACCCACCTGTCATGAAATAAGTATTTCAGATAATATACTTATTGTCCATAAGGAAAGAATGTTTTATTGAGACTAAATACAAACCTGAAGGAGGTAATCTCTGATTTCTCGAATTTGAGCATGAAGTCCTTTCAAGCCAAGAAGCTGATTTGTAATTCTTTGGCTAAGTGTACCAACAGTTGTGTCTTTTATATCCCTAAGTAAGTGTTCTACACCAACTTCCTCCGCTTCTTCTGCTCCAATTTCACTTGGGATATGCTCAAAAGTTTTGGAGGTTGGCGAACCATCCTACAATGAAGAAGAAAATAATGTTTGGTACTCAAAAAGTGACACAAATTATAAAAATTATGCTGACATCATGAACTTCTTCAACAGCTTGATAAGCTTCTGTAGGAAGACCCAAGTCCTTAGGTTTGGCATCAATTATAACCAATACTGAATTTGGACAATATCTCCTAATCAATTCATTAATTGCCACATCATTTTGATGAAGTTTAGGTCCAGTATGATACCATCCCACTACCTTTTCACGAGCTAAAAGAGTAATGTAATTAAAAGATATCAGACAAAGAACATAGAACATATAACATAAACGACTAATGTAACTCAACAAAAATTTAATGTCATTAAAAATTTGTCATTTAACAATCATTCTTTTTATTCTTACCATTAACTTTTTTAAACATCCCATACATATTTTCCAAATAATCGTGGTCAAGAAACCATACAGATTTATCCTTGTCATCCTCATCAAAGGGTACTGAAAATAACAATATAAATCCTCATCTGTATTTACACATACTATTCTGTACATTTTTTGTACATACATAAGATCTATGTGATAAAACAAGGTATTATATCCGTCGCAGTATTCATAATAATTAATACAAAATATTATATATGAATTACGTGAATTCTAACCTGCAAAACTATTTGACACATCCAATACCCCTTTCGCTCTCCAACATCCTAAAAGCACTCCAACTACTCTTTTTTGGTTTCCAATTTTTCCCATACGATTAAAATGATCCACTACACTGAGTAGAACCAAAGGGTGAACCACCACTTTCGTCGTGAGTACTTCTTGACTCGGCATTTTTGATCACTTTCTGCGCTAAACGCTACAACGTACGCTCTTGAATCACCCCGAACGAAAGTGCCCTGAATCAAACCCAAATGTGTGAGCCACCGAATGTGGTCTCTTCATACAAATCATAGACCAGTACAAATGACTACGTTTACATGGCGGTCTTCAACCGGTTTAGTTAATACTGATCTAAAGGAATTGACCAATCCCAAATATTCATTACAAGTAAAAATATCTATGATTCGAGAATTCCTTTAAATCAGTATTAACTAAACTGGTTTAAGACCGTCGTGTAAACGTAGTCACTGTTGCAGTTGGTTACAAGTTAGTATATTATCGTCTGTTACCTAATTGGTAATTTTAAAAACCAATGGTATGCAGTTTTTAACTTTCGGTACGCGTAAAAGAAGTCCTGCATAAAAGGAAGCTGACATAAATAATGGAGATTGAAACGTGCTTCAATGCCCCTGAATCCATTTCTCAGCCAATCTTAGTCTTCTATGCTTATATTGCTGCAGGGGGTCGATCGTGTATCTCAAATGTAGTGAAAATACCACTGAACTTTAACCATACTGGAATCCGTACGCCTGTATTCGGAGGTAACTCGGCGGCGCGCAGCTGTCTCACTCACTCTGTGGATGAGGTTGTCCTTTTCGAATTGGACTGCGCATGTGATGTACAAGTCCTGCAAAAATGTTGTCCTGCCGACATATCGGTGCCAGCCGTGATGCACTGGAATACAAGTACATATAAATTCTATTTAGGCTCCATCATATAAATATAGAGCCTTATAAAAACGGCAGAAAAATACTTAGCAGTCTTCGAAATACAATGTGCTACTATTTCCGCTTGTGCGCGCTACTTTATCCCAGCTTAAACTTTTTCAGAGACTGTACGGTGTGTGATAGAGACAGGCTGCTACACTCATCTGTATTCTTGCTATCTCTCTCTGCGCGGCCCCCACCACTACTCTACGGATTCCAGTATGGTTAGAGTTCAGTGGAAAATACGAAAAGCGAATAGCTGTTAGCTAATCGCGTGTTAGGGTCAAAAGAAGATAAGCACAGCCATTGGCTAACAGCTATTCGATTTTAGCATTTTTATTATATTTGACGTACATACACAATCGACTTTGTGAGGTACGATTTTTCGTATCTCGTGCATTAACTAATGACCAACAAATGTTTTCAGTATGATATTTGTAACTACCAAATAATTTAGATTCGATTAAGTCCTTGCCGACTTTTGAGGATGATTTTCATTGAGAAATATGCATTAAATGTATACAGCCTAGTTTACAGCCATCCGGCATGGCTGTCCTCGTTGTGCACGAATGGTTTTTCCTAATTTTTTTTTAGGATAAACGTGGGACCACTAAACGTTTTCACTGACTACGTTTACACGACGGTCCTAAACTGGTTTAATTAAAACTGATCTAAAAAAAATTTTACAATCTCAAACATTCCATACAAGTAGAAATATCTATGATTTTTCTATTACTTTAGATCGGTCTTAAACCGGTTTAAGACCGTCGTGTTAACGTAGTCACTGTGACATTTGTGAAGGGTGTGGAAGTGTGTGAAAGGCTTAACCATCTGTGTGCATCTGTGGTAATCACCAAATGATTGCACATTGATTAACCCCTAGTTGTATTTATTTTTCAGCTAACTTCACGGTCAGATTTTAATTATTTAATTAAAAGAGAACGATAGACCACCAAATATTTTAATAAGGCTACCCATGACCACCGAATGAACATCAATCAACTAGGTATACATATAATCAAAAGTTGAAGTTGTCCGGATTATGTGACTGAGGTCCGTTTTAGTTGTCCGGATTATGTGACTGAGGTCCGGTTTTATTTAACCAACAATAAGATTCACGTTCGCCAAAGGCAGACAACGGAATTCCAATAGAATAATCATGTAGGAATTGTTTTCTTAAGATAATTAAGTTAATTATTGCGATGATGCTGATAAGAGACATCGCGCATTTCTTCATTTCCAATATATTTTAAAATCACAGAGATATCTTCAAACACGTGAAACTTTGGGACCTCCGTGAAGTTAGCCGAACAACTTTAACTTTATAATTATTTATCATACCTAATCGATTGGTGGTCGTTTGG
>JARQTI010000435.1:99725-125335 GCA_030142655.1 Trachelus tabidus | reverse complement strand
ACCAAACGACCACCAATCGATTAGGTATGATAAATAATTATAAAGTTAAAGTTGTTCGGCTAACTTCACGGAGGTAACTTTGGGAGTATAAAATTCTATATTTTGCGGTGCCACCAATACAACGATCACAAAATATTTATTGTAGAGTGCATGATGTCAATAGCAGTATGTAATTGAATTTCATTATTTACAGTATGTCCAAGCCCATCGTGTTCGTGACTGGTAATGCGAAAAAATTGGAGGAATTCGTAGCGATATTGGGAAAAAACTTCCCTAGACAAGTAACGAGTATGAAAGTTGATCTTCCAGAATACCAAGGTGAAATCGAAGACATCTGCAAAAATAAATGCAGAGCAGCAGCAGATATTGTCAAAGGCCCAGTTATCATAGAAGATACTTGTTTATGTTTTAATGCGATGAAGGGACTTCCAGGGCCTTACATCAAATGGTTTTTGGACAAACTAGGCCCAGAAGGTCTTTATACGATGCTAAGTGGATGGGAAGACAAATCTGCTCAAGCAATATGTACTTTTGCATTTTGCAATGGTGGAACGGAGGACCCAGTAATTTTATTTCAAGGATGCACGAATGGTACTATTGTAAGTCCCAAGGGACCAAGAGATTTTGGGTGGGATCCTTGTTTTCTGCCAGAGGGAAAATCTGAAACGTATGCAGAGCTGCCAAGGGAGGTTAAAAATCAAATTTCTCATCGATTTAGAGCAATAGAAAAATTAAAAAATTATTTTTGTAAAAATAGTCAAAATTAACTAATCTGCTTATATAGATTATTAGATAATTATAATTTTCAACTAATTATTAAATTGTACAGAATAATTCAGTATAAATAATACCACCCAGATTTGACAGCTGTTTATATTAAACTGTACAACTGTAATTAAAGTGAATAAACACATTGTGTTCCTATTATAGACACTAATTAAGAATAACATAATAATGAGCAAAGGCATTCATTTCTTGATTGTTATTTGAGGATCTCCATCTCATCATTAAGAAGCAACTTGAACTGTGGAAGGTGAAGTATCACATGAAAAACAAGATATAACGGTGCTAACTTATTAATAACAACTTACTAAATATAATGTATCACTGTTCATATGCGATTGGTGCAAATGGAAAGATTAAGATATTTATATATATAGTATGCAAGATTATATGTCACTCTTAATATGGTGTACAATAATTAGAAAACATTGATTAACATGCATCACATTCGGTTTAACTTTAAAACCTAAGTGATATGGTAAAAAGTGATTCGTGTATGTACATGTCACAAAACATTGCATAAGTATATCTCTACAAGAGTTGAAATTGGTACAATATTTTAGTGTAATATTTGTAACACAGAAATTTGTTATTGATATTTTCATATTAAAGTATTATATGGGATATATATATATATATATCGTTTTTACCGTTAATTATATGGATAACATTCATGATTTAAAAAAAAAATGGATAGCATTTTAACCGCGTGTGTTATGTTATGTTAAAATAAAACAAACCAGTTCAATATCGTTAAACCGGCCCCTACGCGCATTCTCCTCTATATAACGAGTGACTCCGCTAACCGACCCAAACGTTCTAAAGTAATCATTATCATAATGTATAACATTTTAGGGCCGTTAAGCTTGCAAAATTGTAAAGTTTCTGTATTCCTTACTGTGTTTGTATTCTATGGGATCATCCTTGAAAGAATATTATCGAATACAAATATTAATATAAAGATTTATTGTCGTGAGTTATTATTTATAAATATAACGCGGCACTTATGATTAATGCATTACTAATGATCTGTGATGCAATTTTTATTTAAGATACCATAGCGTGTGATAATAAAAAATAAGGTGCTACTGGCGTCATCGCAATACGTGACTTTCTCATCACGATTGCTATTGGCATCACGTTACGGTTGTGAAATTACTTGATGTTAAGAATTGAGTGATGTAGAGTTGAAACAGAGAATTCTTTCAGTTTAGTCAGTTTTTTTATCGAGTTGTATCTATTGTGTCAACGGATAGATATTGACGTATACTGAGGAGACCTTTCTATTGGCTCTCATAAAACTGGTCAAAAAAAAAGTCTGTACACTACAGACTAGAGCATAGTAATTTTTTAATCAGACTATCCATAGAAAATTTTTTTTTACTTTTCACTTTTCAGGTCAAGTGCCAGAGCAGATTGGTGTTTTGGTGACAATTACAATACCAAAACTACATTTTATACATAGAAGACACAATAAATTTCATTGCGTCCGTAGCCTCTTTGGAAAGTTAATGTGTTTTTGGACAGAATTTACCACAAACAGACAGACAGAAATGAGTGAATGCTTTTTTTGGATAAAGTTCCGAAAACCGCATACTTCCAAAAACTATCGTTCTTTTATTCTGACGTATTTTGACGTACTGATGACGAATATAATAGTTAAAATACCCGCAAAATTAATTTAAAAAAAATAGCCATGTTTTAAGAAAAAAATACACTTTTGATATTTTTTCAATAAATATTGATTTTAGAGACAAAAAGTTTTAAGTAAAAATTGTAGCTTGTAAAAAATTATATCTTTTATGTCCTATGCATTTCTATTATAAAACTATTATTTTTCGAGAAAAATGAGATAATGTTAAATAAGCGAAAAACTAACCTACCTAAAGAAACTGAAGAACATAATGAAACTAATGAATGTGGGCTCCACTCGCATGCTCACTTTACGATTAAGAATAAAATCCACCCTGTCTAAAAATTCTTTCTAAAAAAAATAAAATAAGCAAAAAACTGACCTACCGACAAAAAATCTAAAAAACCTAAAGGACTTAAAGAACACGGGCTTCGCTCAGAAATATCATCCCTAATAAAAATTAGAAAAACACATTAGTGATAATAAAACATATATAAATAATAAGAGAACATATTTGTTAATTACAAAATACAAGAAATGAGAAATACCTAACATAAAAAACACAAGAAAATACAAAAAGCAAAAAAAACAAAAAGGAAAAGAAATGCACTTTGAAATCTAATTTTTAAACTTCTCGTGATAAAATGCGTAATTAAGTAATCATGTACTGAAACTAATGGAATAGTAGTAAAAAAAAATCTATCAATCATAATTATTCTTTATTACAATTTTTCCTTTCTACGAATGTAAATAAACATGAACACTCTGAACATTATCTCATTTTTCTCGAAAAATAATAGCTTTATAATAAAAATGATAGGACATAGAAGATGTAATTTTTTACAAGCTACAATTTTTATTTAAAACTTTTTTCTCTAAAATCAATATTTATTGAAAAAATATTAAAAGAGTATTGTTCTTCTTAAAACATGGCCATTTTTTTTAAATTAATTTTGCGGGTACTTTCATTATTATATCCGTCATCAGCACGTCAAAATACATCAAACTATAGCCCATTTTTTGGTATCTACGACCGTCAAAACGTGTATTTCCATCAAAATCTGAGAGTAGATTTTTTTTTGGATTGCAATACTTCCTTACATACTTAGTATGTGCTGAGAAAGTAAAAATGTATGATTGTATATTAACTTTGAATTATATTGATAAATAAAATATTTGCGTATACTGCAAATGTTTTTATTTTAATATTGTTTCCCGGCAAATGCTAGACACTAATACCCCTTGATACATACATATGTCCAAGGTTATCATCAGGTCTTCCAAAGTAATCTGTAGTAAACTTACAAAAAAAAAATTAATCCGAACTGCAAGCCAACCTTCATAAGCAGTTGAGTAAATTGTTTTTTTTTTCATATGATTAACGTTAATTACAGGCCAAATATTTTCGCGAGTTTCACTACATGGAAAGATATTGATTAATTACGCTATGTCACTTTGTAGAAACATATATAGTTCGCTAGGAACTGCAGTTCGTGCAAGATATTGCGCGATGTTGCAACAATATATAACTACACATAATTGATACATACATGATGATTTGTTGCCGTCATAGAAAATGCCATAATTTTTTTTAAAGCTAAATTTTAATTAACGGACAAATAAACTCAAGTATTTTTAATGTAAACTGCGTTCAACAGTAGTAAGATGCACTGTTCCAGGGTTATCTAACGTTGATTGGCTATAGTCACCCTTCTACCGAGGTTATCATGAGGAAATTGTTATATTTCAATAATTTTTTTTTTAGATTTTGTTACCTTATAAAAAGCAGGGACACCAAGTACTTCACCAGTCATTTGTCATGGGGCTTTTTATTGATGTGGTCGCCGGTAAGTCCCCCTCTGCAAGAAGATGTCGCCTTCGTATTTACATTAACAAAAGATCGAAAACAAAGTTTCTAAAAATTAGTTAAAATCGATTACAGTTACATAAACACGTAAGATATTGACCAATAAAAATGTACGACAAAGTGATATACAATAATTATTTATGTTTCGTCATCACAATTATAAATTGAAAACAGTTTTTTTTTTTCGATGTGCAATAATTCATTGTGTGGCTGGCAGTTTCATTATTTTTATTATGGTTTTTTTAATTGTTGGCCTAATCACTAAAATCATTAACAATCATTTTGTTTTAATAGGACTTCTGGCGTGTCTCGTTGTTATCAACGCGGTACCTGGTAAGTTAATTATAATTTTTCATGGAAACAGAACGTAGTCATCTGTGTGGATTAATAAATGATGACACAAGCGCTTATGTACTAGAAGAAATATATTCTTTCATTTCCATTTTACAGTGACACATTTTCCTCGTGGAAAAGTAGTGGTTTATAAGTACAATGTCGACGTGAAGGCAGGCACTATCGAACCGGTACCATATGCCTCACAATTCGCAATAGATGGATATTTATACGTGAAGCAAGATGTCAGTGATCCGGCGCTGAAGAATGCTTATTACTTTACACTCGCCGATTTGAAATATAGCCTTTACAATGGTAAAGCTGACCATTACGAAAAAATCGATGCAATTCATCCACTATCCGACAGCGTACGAATACTTCAAGACCCATTCGTAGTCGCATTCGATGATCATGGCAAGGTACAACTAAATTGACAATTGATTACATTGCTTAAGAATGAAGAAAAAAAATATACTACCAGTATCATTTCTTCTGACAGATTCAAGGAATTAAACTTGGCGAGAGCGAAACTGGCTGGTCCAGGAATCTTAAGCAGGCATTGGCATCCATGATGCAAATTGATCTGTATCGTTCGATGGTTGAAAAGAAGCCTAACGTTGCTCACGGCTTTATTAATCAAGAGGTAGGTAATGACTGACGGGAACACTTCAGTTCTGGTCTAATGTTCTCTTTGGTTGTTACCACCAGGATACAATACATGGAAGTTGTAATGTTGCTTATGATGTACATCCGAAGTATAACGTCACTTCCGAAACAGATGCAAACGTATTTATCTTGAGCAAGCTGTACGATTTAGAAAATTGTACCGGTTTTATTAATCGAGTATTTAACCACGTGGATGTTCAGCCCTGTTACTTGGAGTATGAGGTATTTTTGGAAAAATAATTTATTTAGAAATGTTTCCCTGCACATTTTTTTTTGGTATTGTTACAGAATCCATTGACAACCTCCGTTAAACGAGTTTTTGAGATTGAAAATTTGGAAAATGAAATTCTCATTCGAAAATTTATTGGACACAGTGTTATTAATTATTTCCCATGGCAAGCGAACTCCGAAGCTCATTATTTACTCACTAAGTATGTAGCGATTTTTGAGAATATTTATCAATTTGTGGATTTGACGTATAATAACATTTTTTTAATTTCTAGTCAATCTTTGATTTTGGAAAATGTCCTGCCCGTCAGAGAGGTTCAACTTCCGGTTGTTAATTTTGAAAATATTACAGTGATTTCAAATATCACTTATATGAAGCCACAAAGAAATTATGCTCTCCATGCCGCAGAAGATGTCACACATGGTCGTCATATAGTGAAGCTTGACGTTTTAATGCCGAAATTGAAGAAGATGCTGGGCGAGGCTGCTGATTATCTTGAGGAAAATCATATAGTGATGGAAGATCCTGATTTCAAACATGGCCAAACCATCAACAGGCTTTTAAATACAATGAGATATATGGATCTTGGATCATTTGAACAAGTCTACAATGTCATTAAAGACGGTACCACATCGAGGGATATGACAATTTTGTTCGTCAAGTTTATTTAATGAATAATGAGGACGGAAAACGATTGAAATTATTTTATTGTGTTTTATTAATCGCATTTTTTTCAGGAATATTTTTCTAAACGTGATTCCACACGTTGGTACCACAGCATCCAGTCACTTTATAAGAAACGTAATCCGCGATCACCAGATATCAGACATGAATGCCGTTTTAATGCTCCATACACTGCCGATGTATATACGCGTGCCTACGGAGCAGCTGCTCATAGAAATGGAAGATCTTATTAAATTTGGAGAAGATGTCTCTCTGCATGTACGAAAAGCGAGCATTTTTTGTTTTGCAACATTGATCTACAAAACGTTCCAGCATCATTATCATCATCATCATCTACATCATGAGGTACCAGCCAATGTCAATCTTCTTGTGAACAGATATATACAACACTTCATTGATCATGTCAAAGGTAAGTTATTCCATCAGCTTCTATGAGTTAATCGATTACTACAATCTGATACCATTAATTGTCACAAAATTCTTTAACCATCAGAAAATCCAAGCTATGAGATGAAGATGGTTTATTTATTGGCCATCGGAAACATCGAGATCGGTAACATTCACCAGGTTCTTTCTCCCATAATAACTGGAGAAATTTCTATCTCTGATAAACCCAATCACATTAGACTCTTGGCAATGATGGCCGCCTGGAAATCCGTAGGTCATGACATTGAATTCGCTCATGACCTGTATTGGCCAATAATGGCGAACGTAACGTTGCCTCTAGAAATTCGTATTGCTGCATATAACGTACTGGTACATCAATTACCACATATGGGCAGATTAATGAATCTCCATTGGTTCATGGTCTATGAAAAGAACGAACACTTATACAATTATCACTACACGACAATGAAAAGTATGGCAAACTCGGTGGACCCTTGCCTACTGCCAGTTCGTGAAATGGCAAAAAAAGTCCTTCGATTTACAAAAATAAGAAACGTATCTACATCCTTATCGTCTAATTACCTTATCGATTACTACCATTCCGTATACGGTTTTGGGGAGTCGTTAAATGTGATGACAAAGGTGGATGAGCGTACTGGAATACCTAATATTGGATATATGGAGTATCGTACGTCCATGTTGAGAAAGCCTGTTAATCGTTTTGGCGTAAGTAATCATTAAAAAGCGCAGAGCATTTTTAAGCAGTTCTGCCATGTATACGTATAAAGCATATCTGTATTTTTTTGTATTAATTACAGCTATATTGGAGAGTGCACGGATTAGATCATATCATGCATATTTTAACGCTGGAAAATACCTCCTTAAAGGATATTTTAACGAATGAAAATGTACTTCAACTTCTAATAAAAGCTGCTCAAGATATGCCACCGTTAGAAAAAGTACACATAGAACTGTGTGTGCTGGCAAACGACCGAGTAGTCTCTTGTAATTATTATGATGAAAATACAATCAATAATGTGGAAAGTATGAGTAGTCTTCAGGAACTCTTTAATTGGGTTCAAGTTATTGAGAATATGAACATGCAGCAGATTACATATGATACACTGTACGAGATGCAGGTTCCGACTGATATTGGATTACCAGCTGTATTTGGAACACAGATTCCTAATTTGATGTCAATCAGATGGCATATGAACATGCAAGACAATTTGAAGTTCGAAGCAATTATGAAAACGTGGCGACATGGAGTACATTCAATGTCGGTTTACAATCCAATAGTTGACGTTTGGCACACCGTACAAAGAGTTTTTTCTCATGATGTTGCAATACCAATTGATATGGAAATTGGATTAAACTTAAAAACGTACAGTCTAAAGGTCCTGCTACCAAGACTTCCGGCGACAAAATATTCGGTTTCTGGTATGCTCATACACGCTAAGAATTACGTGTCTGTCCTTGAAGATGAGAATGATGTTCTCAAGACGTGCTGTCCTACTTGTCATCATCATGAAACCGTCACTAAGGGTACTGCACATAAGAAAAACTATCAGTACGATACTGATAGCAAGGAACTTGGTCTCAAGTTTACTACAGCCATTTTTGATTGTGAGACTGGCGTGTCACTATCTGAACGTATAAATAACGTGATGGAAGAAAATAAGCAAAAAATTAATGATTGGTAAGTCTCCTCAGGGATAACTTTTCATATTAACCAATTTATCACATTAACGGATTGATCTTACGTTTTAGGGATAATGAGTGGATCAATGCATTTATTGTGAATCGTCGACAGCTGGTCGAAGAACTTATTTCACCGGAAGTGGGAACTTGTGGTATTATATTAAAGTCTGAACCGAGCATCGTGCATCCAACGTCTCACGTGAGAATTTATCTTTGATAAGAAACCGGAAATTAGAGGGAAAACAAAAAACAATAAATGAATTTTCAGATTGATATAAGCCTAAGGGCTAACATTGACGAATATGATGTCACTATGAAACCTTTGCGTACTCTTAGTGGCCAACATATCAATATTCATGCTACCTATGACGTTAAAGCGGCTGCTACCAACACGTCAGTTAGTAACTGGGATATGAATGTTAACATTGATATGTCACCAGGACATACCGATAACAGTTTGAGAGTACAGTTGATTAAAAAAACACCAGGAGAGAAGGATCTTGTGGTAATTAATAGAATTTCCATTTGATATCTATTTCACCCTAGTCACTGATAACTATATAATATAAATTTTATTTAGTTTTGCGTAGACGCTCACAAGATTTATGTACCAGTTAACGTCGATATTTTAAAACTTGGTACTATCAAAGATGAAACCAATGGTAAGCTTACGTTCTCCATGGGTACCACTGAGAATGGAACTTGCGTGCGTGATGATACTTTGGTAGTCATTACCATGAAGGGTGAATTGTCAGATGAACAGAAAAAACAATTTCTTCATGATATTGTACATGGTAAATGTACGAAAGATAAGCAGAAATCAGTTTATCAGAATGAATTGAATCTGGTTCCAAGAACTTATGATTGTATTCACGAAGCGATGCTTTACACGACTTTGAGAAAGTACACGATTAATGTAGCACTTAAGAAGGTACGTTGTACTCCATAATGTTTGGGTACATCATATAAATACGTGGAATTGAATGCTAATTAATTAATTATATTATGGGTTTCAGATGCCGCAAAACACACAGTTAATGTCTGATATCATTGAGCTTAACTTCAATTATCAGTGGCACTTTAATATGAAATATACTCCGAATCATATTGAATCAGGAAACGCGAAGATAACTGCAGTTTTTCCGATGGACAGCGACGATATTGAACTCTCAGTGATAACTCCGAATCGTACCTACGAAAAAAGTTTGTCAGGATGGGGTGATCCTCTTTGGACTATTGGAATGGACAATACTCGATTTTCGAATGAGTTAATGATGGAATACATACAGGGAGAGATCAGTAAGTTATTATGATTCAGTCCGAACATTACCGATAGATTTGTCGAAAGATTAATGATCCTTTATCATTTCTCTTGCAGAAGTTTGTTCCGTGTATCCTGAAATTCTTATAACCGCTGATAATGGCACCTTCCCATACCTTGTCCCTGAAGAGTGGGTCCTAGTTTCGGGCAATTACGTGCTAAAGACCTACGCCATTTTTGTGAAGGCTGTTGAAGGTAAAAAATTGGCGCTCAAGATGATCGTTTCTGACCACGAGCTCGAAGTTCATCCTGGTAGCCCAAAGATGATCGTTCAAGTTGATGGAAATATTGTTGAGAATTACGAGGACGGATTTTTATTACCTGCAGATGCACCAAATACGTACGACATGAGGTAAATTATTGTTTTTATGTATATTGATTTTTCATTCTTTTTGTTCGTTCATATAACGTTCTGTTGTTTTACAGAATCAACTGGGAGACCAATCGTCTTATTATTCAGAGCTTACAAGATGTGACTGTTGAGTATGCTGTAAATAGTGTGTCTTTGTTGTTGCCAGATTTGCTACAGGGAGATATAACAGGTCTCTGTGGTCACTTGGATAACACTCATAGGGAAAAACTGCCAAAGACTTATATATTACATAATGTTTAACAAAAAAAGGTGAATCTTCTTGTAGCATTTACTCAGGTCAACCGCGAGAAGTCGACTGTTCATTTGTAAAATTTATATGGGATTTATATACGTATGATATGTATAAGTGTCAATATCACTTAACCAGCAATCAATATGTGTCCCAGACGTTCGACTATCTGTATTTCATAATTTTTTGACACGTTTGCGAGACGTACACGACCCGCTGACTTTTGGTGTAAATGTAATTTATCGTTAGACACTTCAACTCCGTACAAACGCTAATCAAATACCAGGTTAAGTGATTAAAAAAAAATCGTGCTTTCCTTTGGTATTGTCTTGCATGTTTATTCATTTGAATAAATGTTCTGCAACTTACATTAGCTGTATACATATATTAAACGATATTATTATTATAGTTATCTATATATATATATATATATAAGAACAGCCCGAAATGTGTTTGTAATATCATAAGTCGAGAACAGAGCGTCCGATTTGCTTGGGGAATGTTTTATTGTGTTCGTCTCGGCCATCCCATGGTATGTACGTCAAAAAAAAATCCGGAAAACTCATCCGGAAAAGTGTGAGACCTATATTTTAAGAATCGATGGGCATAGCAACCAGTTGTTTCCATAGCAACCGGTGATTAGAATATTAATTAGTTTTTTGATAATCATAAAACAGTAGCGCGTTATGACAGCAGATCGATCTATCGATATCATCTACCTCTTTTCCGTGGAGGGAGCCACAGCGAAGCGTGGCTGGGTGGTTAGTTGAAATTATTATTTAACAATGCGGATTATTATTACAATGTATTCTACATTATAAGCAATGTTGCGATTGTTAATTATTTAGAATCGCAGATTTTTGATTATCTATACTAGTACGTAAGTAATGAATGTATGAGGATATCAAGTCATCCATTTTGTAACCTAATGGCGTTTCGCAAAGCATTTTTTGTCCTTGAATGAAATTGCCAATTGTCATGTGGAAATAAGTGTTGCCGGAAGACCAATTAGATAATTCTGTGAATTCATAAATAGCTAGAATATCCTTAGTTTGTGGATCAATGATGTTAACGCCATTTTTGTTTATCGCAATTATAATGAATTCCGATAAATTTGGATCAGTCGCTTGCTTCACTTCAAAGAAAGCTGAACCGAATGTCGGCCATTGATAAATATACTGAAGAAATTGTTGTTTTGCACTGTCAATGCTCGTATCTGAAACAATTCATTACTTTTCGTAATGCACGTAACAATAGAATAAAACAAAAGTCAATATAATTTACCTGGCTCTTGATTGTATGCTGAAACAATTTGTTTCTTCCACTCGGATGTATTGAGTAAATTAACAAGATCCACTGGAACGTATTCTCGAATTTTATGACTGCAAAAAATATTAATATAGAACATTCGTTTTAAAACACTAAGAGTTAAAGAAATACGATAACCTGCTTACGGAATTTCAGAAAGTTCCTCTTTACTGTCACCGTATTTACTTCTGTAAATAAGAGCAGCCAGTTTAATGGCGTCTTGCTTATTGCATTTGTGATAACCTCTTAAAAGTTTTGGAAGTTCTTGATGATAATAGAAAATCGTATCAGCGTTTCGGTCGCGTCCTGGTATACAATTTATCCATAATTTCTTCATGAAGAATATTTGATATTGAGCCTGAATTGGGTCTGAAGACCTTGAAGGTCTTGATTTCTTCATCCATTCGATTAGCTCGTGAACAAAGTCGAAAAAGAAATAATTTTGTGGCACAGAAAAAATTTTATCAGCAAGTTTTACAAATAGGCTGAAGCCATCGCTACTCTTCAATTGCAGTCTTCTTGCAATGTCGCTACAAAGATCTGCAGCTTTTGTTGAAGAGTGTATCTGTTAAGGAAACGTGATTTTTAATAACGATACAAAAATTACCTTTTCTTTTTCTTTTTAACATATTCGACTCTTACCTCGAACGCTTCATCAGTATCGTCGGGGAAGTAAACTTTATGGAAGATTTGCATACTCTTAAATCTTATGGCTTCAACTTCAAGTATATATGGTGGATATTTTCTGTTGCCATTTTTTAGCGTACGATTTAGTCTGTTTAAACAGTCTATGCCTATAGGATTCCTGCGGGATGTGAAAAACTGGAGTAATTCCTTATGAACATTGGAGCTACAGGTCATGACCCCTGTTGCTAACCACATCAATTCCCATCCCCGCTCTTCGCTCAACTGAATTTTATTATCTGTCAACTGACGCATAATTTGACAATAAATTTCATCACGTAAAGCCTCCTGAAACCAAAAAGATCGTATCATTAATAAAGACAAATGATTAATCGAATGATATAATTCAAGTATCTACTAACATATTCCAAAGCTCCACTGAAAATTTGATTTGTATATTCCGTGCCAATTTTTTGTCTATGACTAGGAAGATCTCCCATATATTTCAGTATATTCATGAAAGCAGTTACAGCCTGATGCGATAATTCATTATTTTCACCCAATTTGGCAAGCAACGGCGCTTTAATTGGATCTCTGGTATGTCGCCAAAGTTCTTCAGGTACATTGCGCTTTGCTGAAGAAATACTGGTACTGTGTAATGCTGGTATATTATAGCTCTTTCTGAAATGCTCTTGAGCAAATTTTATGAGGGTATGTTGAGTCGATCGTGAAAGTATCTGGTGATGTTGCCTGGCAGGATATGCCGCTCCCGTGAAGTCGGCCTTGAACAGTTTCTATGTACAAGACAAAAATAAAAAATAAAAGTAGATGATTGACTGGGACCTTTTCTTTTAAGCGATAATCTTACAACTGTTGTATTTGGTGGTTTCGTCATGGTGGGTAGTACGTAAACAAATTCGGATGGAAAGTCTCCTTCGACTCCATTACATTCACCATAACCCCATGGTGAATTCATTATGGTATATCCTGTAGATCCACCAGTGAGTTTTATTAGATCTCCTTTTGCTAACGGCAGAGAAGATTTGTTGTCCTCTTTGATGATTAAAAAAAATTCTCATCATAGCATTTTTTTCAAGATTTTTATTGTTTTATTATTTTTAGTTGTATAAACTTACCGTTCGGTATGTGGTCCTGCGTTGCGACAACGTACTGAGATCTTTCTTTTAACCCGTCTATGAGAGAATTCACTAAACAAGATAGATCTTCAGCATCCGGAATCTGGAAGACGTATTCTTCTCGCCGAATTGTTGCCAATATTAAATTCTGCATGAAAGCATTCTTGAACCTAAAAGATATCGTGTATTATTTTCACTGTATTTTTCGAAGTTTTATTCAATCGATTGATTTGTACTTTTGATATGTAATTTCGGAAACTTCAGGAAAAGACATTTCCAACAACATTTGTTCCTGATCATCCACAAAGTACATTCCTGTCCAATTGACGGCAATTATAATATTATTTTTAGGTAAAGCTGGTCCAGAGACTTGTGTAGCTTCATAAAATCTTGAGAAAAGTATTGGCCATGTTATTTTTGCAAATTGTACAACATCCTCTTTCGCCTTTATCGGTGGCGCTTTTCCGATAACGTTATTTATCTGGAAACAATAAAACGTTATTAAATATTGTAAAAAAAAACGTTTAAGTATTTGTTTATGACTCAATAGTTTCTGAATTACCTTACGGAATGCTTCCAAGGTGAGTTTCTCCCATTTTGGAAGAACTTCTTCAGCTACACCATGCAGCAGATGATTGGGGATGTAAAGTGGCAAAGCACTTCTTAAATTTTCAACAGTCATTTTTGTCTGATAATCAACGTACAATTGTTGCGCTGCCAGCATCGCGATGTCGCCTTCCTAAAGTCCAAAGTAATTTGATACGATTCAGTTCATTTAAGAATACTCGAAGTGTCCCCGCATATATAACACAATTTAACAAATAAAATTTTAATAACTTTCATTGTACATCTTTTCGATGTCCCTAAAATTGTATAGACCGATTTTCTTAATCAGTGTTTTACTTACGGTTGAGCATCTGTATTCGCCATATTTAACGCCTCTGACAACTTGATGATATATAAGATTCGTTGCGACTTTATCTAGAGCGGGATTATGCCAAGGTGCAAAAGTTTCTTTTCTAAGGAACAATCTCCAAGGTGCAGATCTTTCTGATTGACCTTCTTCCCTTGCGAATTGTTCGCATTGACATATAGCATCCATAACGTGATCTCTACAATTATGATTTTTCTCACAATTAGTAAATTAAGAACAGTAAAAAAAATTGTGTAATTTCCATAAAGCATGATTCTGATATTAAAAACTATTGCAATCTAATATATATATTTTTAATATAATTTAGTATCATCATTGTCATAGGGACATCTTAACTGTTCAATGGTTTTATATTCGCATACATTGAAAGGTAATCAATTTTATAGTTCTACAATAGATACTGACCTTCCAGCACCAAGAGATAGTACTTTGTCGTAAAGTGTGATGAATAACGAAAAACCAAAAGTATCCTGCAGATTAATACTTTTTGCAAGAGTATTGACAATTTCTTGAGCTGTGCTCGCCGAGTCTCCTTCTATAGTTTTTGAGCTGCCATCCATAAAGGTAATTGTCAACGGAATGGAACTTTTGTTCTTGGTAGCTTGAAGCTCAAGCCAACTGGGAGGCTGTGTCCTTGTATCATTTTTATACGTCCTAGTCAGTCTTTTCTCACAGTACGGCGCATATCCTGGTGGCCCTATACGTATAAATGCTCGCAAATAATTTAAGAATTTTTCAGAGGGCGTGAAACACCCCAAGCAAAGAGATAATAGAATCCACCCTCTGGCGTGAGAAGCTTTGGTCGGATTATTAATTAATTGTTTAACAGTTTGACAGTAAATTTCATCACGTAATTCAGATCGTAGAATTCCGTGACCGATTATGAAATGAAGTTTTTCTAAATTACTTCTTCGTGTCAGAAGCCATGCTTCATATGCCTGATTTATGTATTCATCCTCGATTATGCCTGATAATGAGAAATAAACTGTATTAATGATTATATTAAATAATTTGACCTATAGTCAAATCAAATTTTATTCACCTCGTCGTTGATCTTCGTCGAGTGTATTTTGTTTTTTGGAAGTCATGTTAGCAAATTCTTTACTTCTTTCCTGATACAAACTTTCAAATTCAATTGATTTTGTAAAATTCCTTGTTAACAGTTCTGACACGATCGTCATTATAGGTTTACTATTTGGAATATCAATTGGAATTCGGGATTCTGGAAGATCGCCCATGAATCGTAATATCGTAATCCAAATAGCTCGAGCAGCCTTAAAAAAAGATTATATAAAAAGTTAATCAGAGGTTTTTTGATTATTTTATTAATTTACTGATAATACGTACCACTTGATCAATTAAAAGTGGAAGATCCAACAGTGATTGTTTCAATGGTTTCTTTGTGTATTGCGGAGGGACATTTGTTATGAAATAAGTGGCGGCGAATTTACGGAAATGATATTGTGTAAGGTCCTCCAATTCATCATTATCTTCTTCGTCTTCCGGTATTTCAATAACATCAGACGCATTGCCATTAACTGTCTCCTTCGCAGCAAGATCCTAGATCAAAAACATACTGAATGATTATTGATTCCATTAAAATATTTTACAATATTGAAAATACGCAAAAATTGGAACTCACCGCATACATATCGCCAGGTAAATCCTTGGAAATAGACATTTTCGGCTCGTTCTCCAAAAATTTGAAAATAGTATCGATATTACTTTCAGAATCGTTGTCTAAATCTTTCAAATTAGGTTGAACCTCTTTCTTTTCAAATTCCACAATATAACTCTGAAGTTCAATCATTCTGGATTTATAATTCGTTTCAGCAATTTCCTTATACCTCTTATTTCCCTGATTCTTTAAAGACTTTTCCTCCTCCTTTCGAAGACTGAGAATTTCTTGAATTCTTCTCTGTTTCCACTAAGAACAAATACGATTATGAGAAAAATAAAACTTTACGTTCTCTTGAATAGAAAAATGAATCCCAGCTGACATGTATGATGATTATTTGTCACAATGGCAAAATAGAATTATATATATAACTGATATTATTATATATAATTTTATTTGAAAGAAAAGATTAAAAGGAATTGTCCAATATTAACGTTTTTTAACTGACTAGATTCGATATATATATTTTTTGGACAATTCCTTTTTATCTTTTTTTTTTTAAATTAAATATTAATCACTCGTCATATTGTTTCACGATTGCTTCATTATTAGGATTTCGTAGCAATTTGAGAATTATAGTAATATCAAAGTTCAAGTGAGACTGCTGAAACTGTTGACAAGAATACAGATACTTACTTGCGATTTCTCCTTGCAAAGTTTTCGCACTATATAACCTCGGCAAATTGCCTGAAAATAATTTTCCATACATATATCAGATATTGATGTCACTTATCGATAAATTAGTGGTTATCGCCAATTATCAATAGACATGCGTATGATTATCATCGTATTTGTGAAACTAAATTATGTAAATATTTTGGCGAGTGATTTTTTTATTGCCGTCTATAGTATTATTCGATCTTGGGAGTATTTTATTGTGATTATAATTTTTCAATGATACCGTAGCTAACATACCTGAAGAGAAACCATGGCTTCTCTCTTCTTGTTAAATTCATTCGTAATGTTTCGTGATTTAATGCAAGCCTGTAATCTGTGGTAACCGTGGCGCATTGTTAAATAACGTTTTCGTGGTCCACGTCCCCTCCAGGTTTTTTGAACGAGCAAGGCGGCTTCTTTCAATTTCAAAAACCTAAATAATTCAGAATACATTATTCTATAAGTCAAGGAAATCTCTTCTCCGTTTAAATCTTGAATCGGAAGCGGTTTTGATTTCTTATTGAAATTCGACGACTTCAATACAGAAATTACCTATCTAGCTGATATTATATCAAGAAGAAAATCTAATCCCACGGTAAATAACTTTTTTATTTTATATTCTAAGCGAGAGTCTAATATAGCAAGAATTGAAATTAATTGTAATCGCAATGTATATACAGTATAATGAGTATATTTCAATTGGTTAATAAAAATGTTTGAATTTACCTTTTTCGTGCTATCCATTTTCTAACATTTTTTTGAATTAGAAGAATGTACGTTGACATTACTCGACTGCGTTCCTGTTCTAGAAAGAAATTTTGCTCGTCCTTCAGAAAAACTTTTGTGTGTCCCAATTGATACTGTAAATTATGTTTGCCAAGTACATCCAGGCAAATTTTCTCAGCAGCTGCTTTAATGTCTGCCTTCTGTATCGGTGGAATTCCGTGTGCCAGTACACGAAATCGGTGCACGAATTCCACGTGGTTATAACGAATTGGATAACCAGCTCGGCGAATTCTAGCAGTTTCCATCATTCCTGAGTAGCGAAGTTGGCGACAACAAAGAGCACGATCGAAACTCTGTAATTAGAATTTAAATGAATTATCCGAGTGCATTTTTAAAACATTTTTAAAATTTTGTTTAATTACCGAAGGTATCTGTTCCACGTTGGGCTTGATACATCTGACAAAAAATGGATTACAGCTTCCAAGAGTTGTCATGAGGAGTTCCAGCGAACTTCGAAATTCCAGGGAGAGTGTTGGCGATCTTTTTTTACCATCGAATCCAATCGATAAGAGTTCATCGGTAAAAAGCGACCTGAGAAATTCATTCGATGATATGGTGACTAATTGTTTTAGATCTGCCGAAAAGGTGTCTCGATTTTTATCTAAAAATCCCAGTACATCGTAGTGAACGGTTCCTGCAAAATGCTTCACACCGAAGGATTTTACTAGATCAGATTTTGGTTTGACGTAGTTACGATTCTTTCCATGCATTTGATGAACTTTGGCAAGCATAGTTACGTCTGTACCCTTTATTAAGAAAGAAACAAAATGTCAGACTCCGCTCTGAAAATTCAATTACTTTGTCCTATATAATATTTACCTTGGGAAATTTACTTTCTTCGTCTATTAGCGCCATTATGTTAACAGATTTTGTGCCTATCAGATCTAAGATACTCTGATTGTCTACGAATTCAATATGTTTCCAGGAGATGCCTTCCTTGTTGTAGTCTTCCTGCTCCATTTTAAAAATATATTGCACGAAGAATTGCTGAAGATGTTCGTTCGCGTAGTTTATGCAAAGCTGCTCGAAACTGTTACTGTCGAAATTTTCAAAACCAAAAATGTCCAGAACACCGATCGAGTTTTTTGTGTAAGCTTTCGGTTTGAAAATTGTGTCGTTGATCTTGTCGACTATCATAATGAAGAGGCGGCCATAGACTGCTTTTACAAAAGCATCTCTGACTTCAATTGCTTGGTCTATCGACAAATTGCTCACCTGAATGAAATCAAAGTTTTTACTTTTTTTCAATAAAGCTAAAAAATATAAAGGATAATTTACGTACCACTCGCTCACCATGAGCAAAAATTGTTTTTCTAGTAAGAGCATCCACTAATGCTTGTTCATTGACACCGACAATTTTTGCGACCCTTGTCAAATTTGTAGTATCGTGTATTTCCGTTGCATCCATATTTGCTGGTAAGAAAAAAATATTAACTTTGGTGATAAATTATATTCTTTTTCAGGTCGATTGAAAAAGTTATTAACTCTTTTATTGGCAACCGGTCGATATGTCGGCTCCGTTTGAAAAAGTACATATAGAAAGGGCCGTGGCATTTTTCGTATACATCATGTATTCAGAGCTGGCAGGAAAAGGATAAATTTTTATATTATTTACCAAAAACGACTGGCTTGTAACTCAAATTTCCTAAATGCAATATGGCCGCTAGTAGTTTCATGATACTCCAGAAATCCTGTTCGCTGAAATTCAAAACTTTCATGGCTGCTCTAACGTCTGCGAATTCTTTGACGTCGTTTCTAGTCTTGCAGTCCGGAACCTGAACAAACTTTTACATAGTAAATTCGGCAAATTTCTGACGAGTATATTATAAGGCATGATTTTTTATACCCCACATAAGTAGCTATAATCCGATACATTTCCCAGTTCCAACTTCTGTTTCTCTTCTTTGGTAAGTCCCGCAAGTATCGAATAAAATATATGATAATTTCTCTCGCCTTTCGATTGAGAAACAATTCGACATTTCTCTAGCAAGTATTGTTCAATCCTGGCGCCTTCAATTACGCCATATTTATTGAAATTGATATCAATATATTTGCCAAACCGTGAGGAATTGTCGTTACGCACTGTTTTGGCGTTTCCGAAAGCTGTGAAAATTAGAAAAAAAAATGATTTATTCGAGAACAGGTTCATTTTTTTTTTACGTAAACGGGCGGCTGGGGTGCCCGCGACGTCCCAATTCAAAATTGTTGTTCGTAATAACACTTTGTAAAAATCTGGTTAATTATTATATTATTCGATAGCATCGTGTGGGGTTTTGCAAATACAGGATACATATTTTTCTCACAGAAAACAATAATCCCGTTAATTTATTAAACGTTTCAAATGAGAGTGCTAAATCAGTTATGATGACAGTGTTTCAGAAATATATTCATATCAATAAAAAACAGCTTTTCACCATGGTTTTTTTTATATGACAGTTAAAGATTTCTAAAGAGTTTTCGTTAGAAAGTTTTTGAAAATGTTCATTGGCGTGCATTTTACAAAAACCTGAAATCGGTCTAAATTATAAGATTGAAAACCACACATAGGCGTTTTTTTAAATGTCTATGAAAATGATATATTCTCTTCCATAAAAAATAGTACTAAAACGGTTTTTAGATATTATTTTTACTTTATCATTAATTATTCAAAGATTTTTTAAAAATAATTATTGACAAATCGTGAGCTATCAATTTTGGTGAAATTCGTAACGTAAACCCTAGTCATTTCGTCACGCTCGTGCACTTTTTGAGTCTGTCCCAGATATTATCTAGTATGTAGATTCTTTTCTAGAGTCTTAAGATGAGAGTTATACAAAACCGCAAGTGAGAAAAAAAATCTCTTGACATTTGAAAATAATTGATTGGTTTTACCTTCAAGGATCGGATTGGCTTCTAAAATCTGTTGTTCTATCCAAGAATGTTCACCACTAATGGCTGCTAAATACTGAAGAATTAGTTTGGTGCTCTCTGTTTTACCGGCACCACTTTCTCCGCTAAAAAGTCATTCCATTATGACAGTAGCCTCTATTCATAACTTTTTATAATAATATATACTACATTATTACCTAATTACTATACACTGATCATCTCCAGATTGTTTCATCTCCATAAAACAGTTGTCACCAATAGCAAAAATGTGAGGTGGCTTATTCCCCAATTTTTGACGTTTGTACATGGCAACTTCTTTGGCCGTATAAATATTCAGTACCTGATAGGGATTTACAGCGACTAACATAGTTCCGGTATAAGTCTGAAATAATAGTAGAAAGATTAACAACATCTTGTTATAAAAAGTACCCGAATCATCTAGTAATAAAACATAACTTACATAAATAAGATTATTGTTGTATCTCATATGAAGATTTTTCAAAATTGCATATTCCTGCAGATCTCCAAGGTTTATCATATCTTCTACGCCGGTAATGGAGGATGCATGCATCGGCTTGACAATTTGCTCGTCGGTTATCCATAGTAGCTAAAATAAAATTGTATTAGAAAAAAAAGTGGCATTCTAAGAAATTAGTTTAGTTTAATTAGACTCTACATCCCAGGTAGCAATTTTTTTGATGTTTCGAAAAAGTCATCCGAATGTGTTACATATGTCCGCCAAAAAGGCATCTTAAAAATATTCGGCGTCCGAAAGGTGACTCTCGGACATGGATTAGTTTACAAATAACTTTCAAGCGTACATATGTAACCCATTCGGATGACTTTTTCGTAACATCGAAAAAATTGCTAACTCGGATGACATCAGATAAGATAACCTCATTAATCATAATTTTCGCCTACACGATCTATTTGCAAATAAATCATCAGTGCTACTGTGTATGCAGCACGAAATTGTCTGTCAATTTTCATTTGCGATTACGCATAACGATATATTGTATTTTACTACTTATATGTATACGTCTTACGTAGTCAGATTCAGCTAACTACAATTATAGCTATAAAATTAGTGACTATAAAATAATCGTTATCAATGAATAATAAAACATTTATTCTGCTATCAAGAACACCTACGTATTGTGTACGTTACTATAGTTTTCAAATACATAGGGTTATTCGGAAGTATTCGATCAGTTGAAAGTAATTTTACCATGGATATCGAATAAAAGTAGTTAACTTCACTTGGCACAACACTCCTGAGTAAGATTAAATATTACTTTAATAATTGATCCCTGTTATTCCCTTGAATATAATTATCGGTACCTACCTTACCATCATCATCGGAAACTTGTACACGTTTTTTATCAACACTGACAATTTTGCAACCACGAAGAACATCAAACTCTTTATTCCCTTCCGTCTGAATCCAAACATGGTCACCCTGAAAAATGCAAGAAAACTATTTTTATTAATTGCACGGCGAATTTGATTAGTATTCTTAACGTCGTAGTAAGTCTACATGTTGCGGGTTAGAAACAAATTTGTAGGGTTATGTTAATAAGCTTACCAGTGTATAAGGCATACTCTGAGTCCTATGTAATTGCGTCATTTTTTACTTTAATAATATCTTGTACGGTTAATGTCTCAATGGTCCATTGTTCACACTATTAATCGTGCTTTTCTACGTTTTGCAAATGGAATATCAAGAAGTTTTCTCGCTCGACAACTAATCGGGTTGATATTTCTCACTGGTTAAATGCTTATCGCTTTACATTCTTTATCGATAAAATAACACTGACAGGTTAGTAATTTGTCATACTATCTGTATTACCTGGTCTAACGCAACGGATAACGTAACGTCTTGTTTGATTATGTGCTTCCGGTCTTTAAGAAGATGACCGATCCACCACATTGCAGGCTGTTATCGTACAAATGCATTTTTTCTTGTAATATTCGGAGCATTTCACTTATAAGACAGTTCTCCGTAAATTATATTGCAACCGTGTATGCTTTTTTTTGGATTTATTTTAGAGGGAATATCTATAATCTATATACTATATGTATTATATGATTTTTTTTCATTTTTTACATGAGTAATCCGATAGTAGGTGGTTATAGTATATCTAATCTTGAAATATCTATTGATTCTGTGTTGTATTTTATACAATGGTAGATATCTGTTCTTATAGCGATAATGAGGATGACTCTTGCTATTCGATTGGGCCCCGGAACAAGAAATTCTTTTTGTTCTGAGTCATAGGAACGTGGCATTACTATGGCTTGGAATACAAAAAGAAGCATTTTTTGAAACAAGGTTCACCCAATTCTGTTTTTTGTCTAATTCTGATACGCTCCAAAATAAACTGTGTAGAAAATACCGTGTAGAAAAATACATCGTGTACATACATAGAACAATATGTCCGTGTAATATACTAACGCTTAGAAAAGTAAATTCTATTCCCCCTTAAATAAACCGCTTTCCCCATCTCTAAAGTATTGAAATTTAATTCGTTTTTATCGTCAGACAAAGGGGAATCACCAACCAGTGTTGATGTTTTTATTTTAAGAGAGTGCTTATCTCCTCTCTTTTCGACTATGTATCTCATTAGTTTCTTAACATTATCGCTTTTTAGCTCTATATGTTTATATAACAATGAACTCAATGATCAAACTCAATGACTACATTATACTCTCGAAAGTGTGATATACTTCTTGATTAAGTATGTATTGCGCATAAAGCTAAGAGCAAAGTTTTTGGATTGACACTCTAATGTTTGTTAACAAGAGCATTGTATGCATATACGTACTGCCCTGAAGATATATATAAAATTACAGTTACTGAAAATAATTGTCCTTAAAATTTAAATCAAACAACTTTTTTTAACAGTGCTAAATCGAATGAAATCGTTTAAAACGGAAATTGAATTAATTTTCTAGACCGTGTTAAATCAAAACTGTATAAAAAAATACTGTATATGTATAAACAGAATTGGATGTGATCGGGAGCTGTGAATTCATCCACAGACTTCCAATATTGTTATTCAGGCGATTTTGAGCATCATTAATTTTATTATTTAAGATCTAAAGTTTGGTAATAATAGATTATATTAAACAATTTATAAAGTATAATCTGGTACTGAAATAAGTCTTTTTAAATAATTTGCCTAAGCCTCCGTGGCGCAATCGGCTAGCGCGTTCGGCTGTTAACCGAAAGGTTGGTGGTTCGAGCCCACCCGGGGGCGTTTATTTTATACATTGGAAGTATAGGTAATACAAACATTTATTGAAAAATATTTATTTAATTTTTATTATGAAATTGATTACATACAGTATTTAATCAACGTCATGGACCACATCTACCATAATGATGATTTCAGTGCATTGACGTAAATCTATAAGTTCCATTAGAATTCTCGGTCGGCAAACAGGACTGATTGTGGCTCTAATGACTACGTTTACACGACGGTCTTAAACCGGTTTAGTTAAAGGAATTGACGGAATCGACGAATCCCAAATATTCCTTACAAGTAGAAATTTCTATGCATGATTTGTCTATTCCTTTAGATCAGTATTAAATAAACCGCTTTGAAACCGTCGTGTAAACGTAGCCATTGAATACCTTTGTCATTTTTGTAAGTATTGTAAATTGTAAGGAATATTTGGGATTGGACCTCGTGCACCAAAGGTAGGAGGAAGCTACGACCAATGGACAAAGGGCATCGAGCTGAGACGTCATGTATCAGACCCAAAACATCTTGTGAAGCCGTAAATGAAACACGATTGTATCCAAGTGTGTCGATGAAAGAAAAACACTCATTGTTGATATGATTAAGTAGCTGCGTATGACAACTGAGTAATGTCAGCCGTTGCGTGGTACATCATTATTTTATTAAGGATTATGTGGCATAAGAATCTTTAAAACACATTATTCAACTAGTGCAATTATCATTATGAATATTATTTTATTTCAGCAAAACTGTAATCTGGATGGAAAAAATAATTGACAAGACAATAATTGAACGAGTTGCTCAACATCATAGAATAGTTCATTGTTAAATATATGGATGCAAGTATTTTCAGAAATTGCTTCATGTTAACATTTAGCAATTGTTTTCTTTTTGATTGATATTTATATAATCTATATATTTTTGTTAAAATTTTTTAAACGCCTGTAATTATAACATGCATGAGTACTGTTATCGATAGATTGATTTGATGAAAAAATATGTTAAGAGTTTGAATAATGTGAGTGTTTTACTGTGAGATGGTAATTCTGAATCATTAATTAGAATTTAATATTTCTTTAAAGGCAGATTGAGATTTGGCATTAAATGAGTAATTGTGAGAATGGAAGTTAAAACTATTGGAGGTATTCCCGTGGAGTGCTTAACTGGGGAACTTGCCGGAGTGTGGTCAGGCTGGCGTACTTTAGGTGATCGTGAGGTAGTCAGAGAAGCATCTGCAAAGGGAACTCATATAAAATTAGCTCAAAGATTTCTAGCTGATAGAAGGCAATGTTCTCTAGATGAAGCACAGATATACTTTGACAATGAAGTTGATGTTTGGGTTCAAGAGTTACTTGGAAAATTACAAGTTCACAGAGCTTCTCATATTCTGCATAATGTTGTAAGATCATTTATTCTTTAAGCTAAAATTCATTATACATAATAGATCAATGTGTATTCTATCAATTATTTGTTAAATTTAAATATATGCTTTAGGGTAAATGTGCTAAGGAATATATCGCTGCAATCTGTATAAGGAGTAAAAATCCAAAACTTCAAGAATATTTAGTTCAGCATTTGATAAAAGTTAATGGCTTTCAAGAAGCACAGGTGGAAGCATGGAACATTATTAATTGTATCAACAAGTATAAAAAAAAATATCTGTAAGTCAATATATATTTTAAACTTTCGATACAGAAAATAATATTTGTGATTATGCAAGTTACTTACAATATCATTATTGAAAATACCTAAATGTTGCAGGTCCCCAGATATTGGATCGGCAACACACAAATCAATAGAAGAAATAATGCAACTACCAGTGGAGATAAAATTTGCATTGTGTACAGAAATATATTTTCATATATATGACCCAACAATAAATGAACAATTACAGAGTTCTGTGGTTTGGAATTATCTACTAATGACCAATAGATATGATATGATTTGTTTTTGTATTGACGTGAATTATTCATCGAACCTAACAGATAATGAGAGAATTAATGAAAATATTAATAACGATGTAAAAAATATTGTATCCAATTTAAAAATTACCAAAGACATGGTTCAAATATTAGACAAAACGAATATTCCTGTTATTACAAGTGAATTCGTCCTGAATTATCTAGCAAGGTATAACAAATTTTTAGTTGATTTAAACTGGGTATTAT